>JAODUO010000186.1:477500-479451 GCA_025642075.2 Ridgeia piscesae
TTTCTAAGAAATAAATACTTACGCGTGTGTATCCCGCAGGTGCAAAACGATCGACATTTTCACTCGCATGCAGGAACGTATGTATTCGTCACCTAAGCGCCTTGCTGCCATTTATACACGCAACTTTTACTACACCTCGGATAAGTTAATGTCAGTGCAGTACAAAAGATTGTTATTGTTTATGTGTTTACCTCTAGCCAAACGTTAAGTCTTTCAACTACGAATTACCGCAAACGATATATTTGTGTGAGTTCGTAAATAAATCCTTCGGCAAGACCCTTTTTACACCACGTTAACAACATATTTACGCATCTGTTTGTGTCGCATACACAGCAGATATTTCGTAAAGAACCACTTTGGCCGTAAACAAATTATTTTATTCAAAAACAACTGCGCCAACCGCAGAGTGAATGTGTCTATGTTTCATCTTTTGGGAATATTTTAAACACGACTATCTACTGCTTAATGCAGATATGACAGAGAAGATAGCCCCACCGTCTGTCATATGCAGACCTATAAAGGCCTGGGCTTGTTTTGATGTGTATCTCTCGCTTGCTCCGCGTCCCAATTGTCTCTCCTTTGTTAAGGCCAGCCATGAAGACCCTGGACAAAACCATGCAACCGGATACGCCATTGTCACCACAATTAGATCTACTATTCAAAGAACTCAATTTAGTAGAGCAGCAGGTAGGATTTCAACTATAAACACAAAGTGTAATATTCGACCGCCTGAATATGGGTATTATTAGTGACTACGACAACACTGAAAAAACACAAGGTGACGTGATAGAGATTGTATAGTTTGTGGCCTTACTGGTTTATCTGATAACATTATATTACACGCCAGGGGAATAATAAATTAGCCTCACGACGGTGTAGGGCAGAAGAGTGTGCCGAAAACACCTGGCGAATATGCTCACATACCACACACCCGCACTCACACAGGTTTTGGGCAACAACAAACGCACGTGACCGATGCGAATACATGGATGTATGACACGAGCGCAGAAGTGTTGTCTGCTATTGCTGGAGGCATTTATTTTATAAGCTCAGATAATAGGTCTAATTGCGGAAGCGGCGCTTTAGTGATATGTGCAAGGGCACATATCAATAAATTTTACGCATCGACGGAACAGACACTCAGCGAGTAACCGAGGCGAAGATACTTGGCATTACCATCACCAGCAACCTGACCTGGGACGTACACGTTGATGAAATAACACGAAAAGCTGACAAGAGGCTGTTTCTACTGCAACAACTCAAACAATCCGGCCTTCCCGCTGAAGACCTACTCTGGAATACGCATGTCCAGCATGGTCGACGTACCTCACTCACGTTGGGTCTCCAAAGTGATATGGAGCGTGTACAAAGACGTGCTATGAACATCATATACGCGAACACTCCCTATATCGAAGCATTAGCGAATGCACAGCTGACTTCTCTGAACCAAAGACGTGCGCATTTATGTGAACATTTCTTCACACAAATCGAACAGCCGCAGCACAAACTGCATAAACTACAACCAAAACCAAGGACTACAACACATAATACACGATGCCGTACTCGATACTCTTTACCCTGAGTAAAAACCAACAGGACCAAGAACTGTTTCATTAACTGGTGTCTGTTCAACCAAAAGAACTCACAGTGACTCTTAAAGGGACCCAGAAGGGAAAAGTTACATGCTATGCACGTGAAAGAGTTAATAAAAACAAACTATTTTGAACGGTAATCACATTTTTAACGTCAGTGGTTTATTAATTAAAAAAAATTGAACACCTTTTCCATCAAAGTTCGTAAGTCGCGCCATTTTGACTGATGTGTGACGTCGGCAAATGCTTGGTTCATTGAGAGACAGAGCGGGCAACTCTGTATTTAAAATTCCGTTAAAATAATCGCCAGGTGGCGCGTCGCGATGTTTACACCCCCTTGTGTACCCCGGGGAAGCGAA
>JAODUO010000187.1:0-102500 GCA_025642075.2 Ridgeia piscesae
GCGGGACTCTAGTTGTAAACTACAAGTGTGATACTGCTGACTCTAGTTGTAAACTACAAGTGTGATACTGCTGACTCTAGTTGTGAACTACAAGTGTGATACTGCTGACTCTAGTTGTAAACTACAAGTGTGATACTGCTGACTCTAGTTGTAAACTACAAGTGTGATACTGCTGACTCTAGTTGTAAACTACAAGTGTGATACTGCTGACTCTAGTTGTAAACTACAAGTGTGATACTGCTGACTCTAGTTGTAAACTACAAGTGTGATACTGCTGACTCTAGTTGTAAACTTTTGCTTTTTTTGCTGGACATTTGCTACTGAGATAATGAACTAAGAAAATGTTGTGGTGCTGATTTGAAAGTATTTATGACAAATAAAACTTACCTGAGTCTGTTGATTGACCCAGTTCTGCAGCAGGTCACTGACACTGACCACAGCTGACCCTCTCTGTCCAGTCAACTCAGACACGTCCTGCACCAAGGCTCTCTGCTGGACCTCCCAGTACTCTTGCTACAAGCACGACAGGCGAAACACTGCTACAGTGTAAGTGTAGTGACACTGCTACAGTGTAAGTGTAGTGACACTGCTACAGTGTAAGTGTAGTGACACTGCTACAGTGTAAGTCTAGTGACACTGCTACAGTGTAAGTGTAGTGACACTGCTACAGTGTAAGTGTAGTGACACTGCTACAATATAAGTGCAGTGACACTGCTACAGTGTAAGTGCAGTGACACTGCTACAGTGTAAGTGCAGTGACACTGCTACAGTGTAAGTGTAGTGACACTGCTACAATATAAGTGCAGTGACACTGCTACAGTGTAAGTGCAGTGACACTGCTACAGTGTAAGCGTAGTGACACTGCTACAGTGTAAGTGCAGTGACACTGCTACAGTGTAAGTGTAGTGACACTGCTACAGTGTAAGTGTAGTGACACTGCTACAATGTAAGTGTAGTGACACTGCTATAATGCATGGCGACATGCCGAGTAAAAAGTGCTAGTGTCATCTGCAAACAGAATAATATGAAGCAGTTGTGACACTTCACATATGTCATTTATGTATAAAATTAATAGTACTGGGCCCAGGATTGATCTTTGTGGGACTCCACACTTGATATTATTTAGCTCTGAATTACTGTTGTTATAGCACACATACTGACTATGGTCTGTTAAATAACTTTTAATCCAATCCAGTGCCAAACCCCTTATTTCATAGCATTGTAACTTACTTAGCAGTATTTTATGATCAATGGTGTCAAATGTTTTCTTCAGATCAATAAAGACCCCAATAGTGCTTTCTTGTTTACCTGTTGCTGAAGTTATCTTTTCAACAAATTCAGTTAACACTTCTGAAGCCTATCGGTCAATATGTGATGATTTTCAATGAAAGACATAAACCTTTTGTTAAAGATTTCTTCAAGTATTTTAGAGAATTGGGGTAACAGGATACAGGTCTATAGTTAGAAAATTGGAGATGATCTCCTGATTTAAAGACAGGAATAACCTTTGTTGTTTTCATGTCATTTGGAAATAATCCTATAAAAGTGTGAGTTAGCAGTTTTACAACTTGCTTTATTACATGTTTAACAGTTTTCATGCCGATTTCGTTGTGTCACTGACACAATTTCGATTACTTCTTTCTCAGTAACTGGATATATATATATATATATATATATATATATATCATATATATAATATATATATCATATATATATATATGTATATATATATATATATGTATATATATATATATATATATATATATATGTATATATATATATATATATATATACATATATGTATATGTATATGTATATATATATATATATATACATATATGTATATGTATATGTATATATATATATATATATATATATATATATATATATATATATATATTCTTTCTAATAGGTTTGGATCATTATTACTAACCACATAAGTACTATTGTCACACAGAAAGAAAACTGACATATGATCCGTAGCATTGCTTAAAACAATGCCACACATTTTGTTTCTGCATAGCTCAGAACAGAAAATGTTATCTATTACAGTTGCAATTGTGCCTGTTATTCTTGTTGGCTGGTGATCAAGGGATACAGTCCAGAAACAATTGATCAAGGAAATGTTTCGACTCAGTTTGCTCTTCACAGTGCTGACTCAAGAGTCAAGACCCATATCTCTTTCAAACAGGTATGAGTATATCTCGGACACTGGTAGCTGGCAGGTCAGTTGGCCATGCTAACATGAGGAAATGAGCACGAGATGAAGAGACTGACCTTGAGCCACTGTAGAGCCTGGTGAGTCGCCTGGCGCAGGACGCTGAGGGACGGGAATGTGGAGTGTGTGATGTCATGACGCAGCTCCACCAGCCACTGCGGCAGACCCAGCTAGCCACAGACACACGGCGGTGGTCAGTGGATCATGAGACTCGTGGTTTGTTTGAGAGAGTTGCTACTACATGTAATGACTGGCTATGCTTCAAAATTACCCTCTCAGTACAATAAACCAGATTGTCTAAAAAGAAGTCAGTACAACAAGATAGTTATATTGTATGCAAATATTCATTAATGCAGGCTGCAATGTGACAACGAGGTGTGGTAAAATAAAACCACAGTCGACTGAATCTGGCTAACAATGGACTGAAACTATAAGCATTACCTTATAGAATGTATCTAAAAACTTAGTACATATTTCATGATTATATATATATATATATATATATATATTACACATAAAATTATTATATAGCGAATTATGTTTCATATATTAGTCATTAAGATATCAAAGTAGAATTACAAAGCAAATCATTTATAAACTTATCAAGATAACTTCAGACATTAGTTGTGTAGCTTTAGACAGATGTGTTCAAATTGGTGTGATCAGAAAGTGTTAACACAGTCAGGAAGTCCTCACCTCTTCAGCAATGGCGTGTACTGGCAGGGGATAGAACTTGGTCTGTCGCTTCTCTGTCAGGAGGTTCACAAACCTGTGTGGCATGCACAAACACTGTCACACTGTCACTTATGAACGCTGTACAGACGACACAGACACAGTGACAGTGGAGGACCACAGCCACACGTCACTGCTGGTGTCAGACTGGACGTGTCGCTGGACGAACATCAGAAATAGAAAATTGGCTGAGATTATGCAACATCAACACAGATGGTTGAAACTATGATGGAAAAAAAATATTTTTTAAGACTTTAGAATGTCAATGAATCAATAAATGTAGGGCATCCGAGTCAATATGACAACATTTTTGTAGTATTGTAGATTTAGTAATTTCACTTCTCTGTAGGAAGCTGAGACATTTGATGTTTGATCAACTTTGGTCAAGTCATAAAACAGTTTAATCCACCATCGGTGGGCAATGTATGAGCAGTAATGTAACATTTTAGATGGAACCTGTGAAGTGTTTTACACTGCACTGACCTGACGAGAACCATCGCATACCCCATGCACAGTTCCTGGTCACGTGACTGGAGGGCGCCCTCTGACCTCGCTCTAGTCTCCTGGAGCTGGGCACAAACCAACTGAGACGTACAGTCAATGGCTGTGGCCAGTCGCTGAGGCACGCTGTTGGACAGGTCAAACACCAATCGCATTGTCACTCTGTCAGACTGGGTCAGTCAAAACAACACCATTCTCATTGTCACTCTGTCAGACTGGGTCAGTCAAAACAACACCACTCTCATTGTCACTCTGTCAGACTGGGTCAATCAAAACAACACCACTCTCATTGTCACTCTGTCAGACTGGGTCAATCAAAACAACACCACTCTCATTGTCTCTCTGTAAGACTGGGTCAGTCAAAACAACACCACTCTCGTTGTCACTCTGTCAGACTGGGTCAATCAAAACAACACCACTCTCATTGTCGCTCTGTCAGACTGGGTCAATCAAAACAACACCACTCTCATTGTCTCTCTGTAAGACTGGATCAGTCAAAACAACACCACTCTCATTGTCACTCTGTCAGACTGGGTCAATCAAAACAACACCACTCTCATTGTCTCTCTGTAAGACTGGGTCAGTCAAAACAACACCACTCTCGTTGTCACTCTGTCAGACTGGGTCAATCAAAACAACACCACTCTCGTTGTCACTCTGTCAGACTGGGTCAATCAAAACAACACCACTCTCATTGTCTCTCTGTAAGACTGGATCAGTCAAAACAACACCACTCTCATTGTCACTCTGTCAGACTGGGTCAATCAAAACAACACCACTCTCATTGTCACTCTGTCAGACTGGGTCAATCAAAACAACACCACTCTCATTGTCTCTCTGTAAGACTGGGTCGGTCAAAACAACACCACTCTCGTTGTCACTCTGTCAGACTGGGTCAGTCAAAACAACACCACTCTCGTTGTCACTCTGTCAGACTGGGTCAATCAAAACAACACCACTCTCGTTGTCACTCTGTCAGACTGGGTCGGTCAAAACAACACCATTCTCATTGTCAATCTGTCAGACTGGGTCGGTCAAAACAACACCACTCTCACTGTCACTCTGTCAGACTGGGTCGGTCAAAACAACACCACTCTCATTGTCACTCTGTCAGACTGGGTCGGTCAAAACAACACCACTCTCACTGTCACTCTGTCAGACTGGGTCGGTCAAAACAACACCACTCTCATTGTCACTCTGTCAGACTGGGTCGGTCAAAACAACACCACTCTCACTGTCACTCTGTCAGACTGGGTCAATCAAAACAACACCACTCTCGTTGTCACTTTGTCAGACTGGGTCGGTCAAAACAACACCACTCTCATTGTCACTTTATCAGACTGGGTCAGTTAAAACAACACCACTCTTATTCACAAAACAACATGTGCTGTGTTCTCTAGTAATATGACTGTTATTTACTACACACTGATCAACTAGTTCAATCACATATCCAACATGATATCACATAGCCAAGCAATTTAGTATGACTATTCCATTATGTACTTTACCACCAATTGGTATATAAAAAAACAATTTAATGTGAAAAATAAATCTATGTTTGCCCCTTGTATGGCTAAATTTACACAATGTACCATTCCAAAGTGTGTACAATTAAGATGCATTTCTTTGTTTACATTTCTACTAGACATTTGCATGCTCTCATCTCAAGTAATAATTTAAACATTGTTTATTGGTAGTCATATGTGGCTAGTCTTTCTTAAACAAAACTGACCGACATCTCCAGATGGCGATTCTGTTGAGGGCATGTTTCTGGCATTGCGGGTCTTCATTGAACAACTCCTGGTAGACATTTGACCACTCAGACCTAGGGACCAGAATGGAATGCAACAGAATCTGGGTATTCCATAAGCTGATGTCACTAACATGTTGGGTGACACACAAATAATTTGTTATGGATAATGCCATTAATGGTGACAGATGGTTAGAATACTTGACTCTTATTCAAGAGGAGGGATCAGGGTCAAAATGCTCTTGGCTAAGCATTATATATATATATATAATTTTGACCCTCCTCTTGAATAAGAATCAAGTATTCTAACTGGGATGTGATGTTTCACCGATGGACATGGTCTGGGGACAGCTATTCACTAATCATGTGACTGTGGCCATATGACGAGAATCCTAGGTCAGCATGCCTGCCTATCAAACCAGGATATTTCAGGTGACTGGATGATCCTGGGCCAGCTACTTGATCAATGGCGATGTGACTACAGCCACGTATCCAGAATCCCAGGTTTTAACCCGTCCGGGTGTCAAGCCAACTCATTTGGTTACTTTTCAGAGTAAATAAAAAAATGAGAACTTGTAAACCACAAAAAATCATAATCCTGCAAACTTGAGTATCTGGCTTTACCGTGTGGTGGAAATACATTAATTGAATACTGCAGCAGTTTTTGTGTTGTAAATTATCGATGGCTGAATACTCCCACCCAGACGCCAAATTCATGTTCAATCAACCAGGTTTTTACTTCCACTTGCAGGCTGCAATTTAATGCTTTTCTGCATAATACTGCAGAGGCGCAAAAAACTGTAGCAGAAACTTAAGGTCATACTCATTAAAAGCGTAAGAGTTAAACATTTTGAATGTTTGGAACAAACCAAAAAAACAGCCTGTTTTATCGCCCAGCTGGCAGTTATCGGCAAAATAAGCGCAAATGTGACATGGATCGTCAGTGTCAATTAAATTCCCACGATGTGCACGTTAATGTGCATAGTTTAACATGTGTGAATACTACTGTTCTCTCGATATTACACATTGTAGGGAAATTATTTACCAGTCAACCCAGGCTACCACGCGTTTCATGGGCGCTGACATATTTGCTGATGAAGTATCATTGGGGCATACTAACAGGCGGGCCACAATTGGCAGACCGCGCGGAAACGGCAGACCAGATTCACCACATTCGCAACGATGCCACCGATCAGTACGCTCCATGTTTACGTGGGGGGGCCGTTTACGTGCGTTGTTCTAGTTGGCGCCTTATAGTTGCTGTTTTTACGGTGTTCTTGTGATGTTGAGATGTCTTTCAATAATAGCATACGTATAATAAGCAAATTTAACTACAGTACTATAAGTTAGCATATATGTAAAATGTTTGAAAGGCGAAATAAAAATTCTTGGATTTGTTGTTTGTTTGTTTGTTTTTATTTTCACCAACACAGTAAGTATTCTTAGTATTACTATTTCACTTCAACAATGACATCTCATATGTGTGTGTGTGTGTGTGTGTGTGTGTGTGTGTGTGTGTGTGTGTGTGCGCGTGCGTGCGTGCGTGCGCGCGTGCGCGCGTGCGTGCGTGTGTGTGTAATACAATATATATATATATATATATATATATATATATATATATATATATATATATATATACCATCATATACTGCATATATAACATTTGTATAATACATCTTAACATGCATATGACTGTATATGGCCTACATTCATATTTTTTATGTTATTAAATTTATTTAAATATGTTGTATTTTATTAAACTTGTATTAATATGTTTATGTTATTAAATGCTTTATTTATATAGTTATTAGTCATACTTTAGTTTTTTTCTATGGATGTAATGTTCCGGAATTAAGTTATTTAATTGAATTGAATTCAGATGTCCTCACCAAATGCCTTACTTTTTATATATTTTATTTTGTTATATTTAAAAAAATATATATACCTATAAGTCATATCAGTGTTATACTTTTAATGGGGGTGATAAAACGAGTGTGATTGTAATAAGTAGCATAAGTACTAATGAGTCTCAGTGATAGTAATAACTAGACCTACAATTAACGTACACTTGTGAAGAGATAATGTCCATCAACATTCAGATGTCCTCACCAAATGCCGGCATCCAATAACAAGTGTATAATGTCCCATGAAAACATGTACCGTTAGGCGAGTTGTTACATCAAAAGACAGCTAGCCTCAGATATAACGTCCATGATCTTAGTGAAGTACATTCTATTAAATAACCCTCAATAACACGAACTACTCACTAACGAATATGCAGCTATCAGTGCAATCCGAGATCAATCCACATATATGCCCTTTCACAGTAGATCAAAGAACATTAAAAGATGGCTGGAGCCTCAGAATTCCTCAACTGCCAGGTGACCGTTTCGGTATTCAATAACGGGAATTAGTGCCTTATGAACACATGTACCCTTAGGCGAGTCATTACATCAAACGATTTAAATAAACTGATAGTATGCAGCTGCCATCTATCATCTATGACTATGACTTCTGATTTTGACTGGGCGAATACTCGTAGAGTTAATTAGTAAGGCATAACATTTTAATTTATTTCTAGGATTTTATAAATACAAGTAATACCATTCGGTATTACATTTAGAATTGTTAGTACAATACAATAATAAAACTCTCCAATATTTACGATCGGACGCGCAAACAACAACAAAGCTCGTAAACATGGAGCGTACCGATCGGTGGCATCTTTGTGAATGTGGTCTGCCGTTTCCGCGCGGTCTGCCAATTGTGGCCCGCCTTTTAGTATGCCCCGTATCATTACTTCATTGACCTAAACAAATTCAGTGCTTCAGTATTCGTATCATTAAGTTGGACGCGAAAAGTGTCATTTTATATTGTAAATACTAAGCACATATAACTAAGAAAACACACGCTCTACAACCAATGACTTCACTGTAAACACAATAAAATTGAACATTATGACTGCAGATGTTCTGGCAACATTGACCCAAAAGAGTCAATAATCTAGAAACTTCACGACACGTGACCATCACGTGGCTTTCAATGCCGCATGTAAACAAACTTGTCCTGACGCAGGGGCACGGATTAGCGTTAAACCTCATAAATGAAGCAAGCTGTTACGTCAATTACGTGTTTTGAATTAATGAACATATTGCTTGTTTAAGTCAACCGATGTTCGCATGACCATACACCCGTATGTTTCATTGCCGCTAATGTTCGAATCGGTTGCTATCCACCACAGCACGACGCCCACGGCCACGGCCACGAGGTCCGCCGAGGACGGGGTGCAATGACCGATGCCGAACGAAGGCGTGGAAAAGTGAAGTTACTCTCAGAGCGCCACTGTAAGGGAGTGAGGCGTAGACTCCACAATTATTGGTACATAGGCCGTGGTAATGAGAGCACCTGTGTGTAGCTGCATTAATTAACACTGGTGCTTATGACGGTGCAACATAAAACTTGCAGCAGGGCCAGGGAAAGAAAATTCAAAGATATATCATATTCATAATCAAATAATTATGTACAAGAAATACAAACTGGGCCTATGCACGAATGGTGTCTCACATGGCACACCAGACGGCAGCGTCTTTGGCAGATTGAACCTGCGAGATGGAAGTGGAAGCTATGGAGATAGGCTAGTAGAAGAGAAGGTTAGACGATGTTGGGAGGAAATAGAGCAGCAGTGCATTGATGGAGAGAGAATAGAGAGTAGACAGGAGGAGGAGATGGAAGACACTGGAGGCTGGAGGACAGTCCGTGTGTTTGTTTCATCAACATTCACAGACTTCCACAGTGAACGAGAGACACTCGTCAAAAAGGTTACTTTACCTTATTAATCTAATTATAGAGCCAGTAGCTATATAGAAATTAACACATCCAATTATAGGTAACATTAATTATTTATAAAATATGTATTTAATAAACATCTTCATTTGTTTATTTATGGTCACCTGGTAGGTGTCTGTGCAGAAAGAGGCAGAATTAGGAGGGTACTAGTAATTGTATTTTATATAATTATAATAAAAGTAATATAAGTAATATGTATTTTTTCAAACTCAGCTTAAGTGATACTGAGTTATTTTTTATTGTAAAAGTAATTTTGAATGAAGTTATTTATGTAGCCAACAATCATGTGGGCAGTTAATGTTTATGTAATATTCTTGGACTGTGATTGGCTGTGTTGGTTGCAGGTGTTTCCTGCGTTGAGGGAATGGTGTGAGGACTACCAGCTCCATCTGGTGGAGTGTGACTTGCGCTGGGGTGTGCCAAAGGACTCGACTACCGGCACCACCCTGATTGCGTGCATGGAGGAGATAGACCGTGGTTACCATGACAATGACGGGGAACCGTTCTTCTTGGGAATGCTAGGTGAAAGGTGGCCATTTATGTGTTTCTTTGTAATCACAACTTAGTTTAATGTGACAAATGTCTGGAATATAGTCAATATTTTAGTCATGCACATCAATTAATTGTGAAAAAAGTATATTTATTGATAACTGAAAAGATTATTTTGTTCGATGTCCTAATCAGCATAATAAATAATAGAGTGGTACGTATATTAATTACTATCTTTGTGCTATGCAAGTGCCAAAGCTTCTGGTTTGAGTCGCTCCTATCTAATCAGGGTTAATTAAAAAATAAAAATAAATCTTCATTATATGATAGGGCACCATATTCTTGTTTTTGTCTATTAAATATATTAGGTAAGATACAATTGTTATTATTATTATATGTATATTATTAATTTCATTGTTCATACGATAGTTTGTAATTAATATGATTATTCAGGTTGACAATATCAGATCGATCATATCTGAAGTGTAATCAACCATACAACTGTTGTATCATGTCAGAATCATGCTGCAGTTTTCAAAGAAACTCCATTTGGTCCATTTGGCAGGTATGGGTGGATCCCGGACTTTGAAACAATTCCAGAAGAAATCCGCTCAAGATATGGCTGGGTGCCGGGCGTGTCTGTGACTCACATGGAGATCCTACATGGCGCCTACAGGGGAGTTACTTACTCACCCCAATGACAGAGTCTGTTCTGTTACCTGGGCAGTGTCTGTTCTGTTACCTGGGCAGTGTCTGCTCTGTTACCTGGGCAGTGTCTGCTCTGTTACCTGGGCAGTGTCTGTTCTGTTACATGGGCAGTGTCTGCTCTGTTACCTGGGCAGTGTCTGCTCTGTTACCTGGGCAGTGTCTGCTCTGTTACCTGGACAGAGTCTGTTCTGTTACCTGGGCAGTGTCTGTTCTGTTACCTGGGCAGTATCGGTTCTGTTACCTGGGCAGTGTCTGCTCTGTTACCTGGGCATTTGTTCACTGAGATTCTACACAGGGAGGAACACCCTTTGGAACATGTTTTGAAATGACATTTAAACTGAGACAGAGTAGGGACATTTATAGGAATATAATATGATGACTGTGCCAGAATATTGGATGGGTGTTGCAGGCACCAGACCAGCAGAATAATGTCTAACATTTATACAAAATTAGATATACAAATTAACAAAATCACAATTGTTTTATACAAAATTGATTAAATCACAATTGTTTGTACAACATGCTATTTTAAACCATGATGATGTTAGCAGTATTAGTATTGATATAACCATATTAAAAAATGCACAATTCACAGCAGAAGACAAATTATATTTATTATGTATTGATTGATTTTTCACAAAGTGGTCAGTAACGACAGCATTCGTAAAAAGCTGTTGGTCAACAGTTTTCATTAGAGTCTCCTGTAATTGTCTGTTCACCTCCTGGTGTATTGTGAGTCACTATTATTATGGTCGTGTTTTGCAGACAGGGCAACCCAAGTGCAGTGTTTTTCCTGAGGGACCCAGGCTATGTGAGTGACCTCCCTTCACGATACGTCAACAGATTTGTTGACACGTCACCTTTGTCTGTGCAACAACTCCAGGTGAGAATTCATCATTTACAGTTTCCACAATGAAGTCCTAACTATCAGTGTGAGTTGAACTGTCATTACAGTACAAAGAATCTGCTGTGAGGCCCTAACTGTCATGTATGAGTTGGAATGTCAGTACAGTAATGGCAGGGGGCTTGACCCCTCTCACTGATAAAACCACCCTGCTAAAAATGTACTACAGTTTACTATGGTAAACTATGGTAAATTCATAGTAAATCATAGTAAATCATAGTAAACCATAGTAAACCATAGTATATTATATTTTACCATGCTTTCACCATAGTAAATATGTACGTGGACATAGTAAACCATAGTAAGTTATAGTAAAACCATAGTAATTCATAGTAAACTGCAGTATACTACGTTTTACTCTGCTTTTACCATAGTAAATTCACATGAAGATGTAGTAAACTGTAGTAAATCCATAGTAAGCTATAGTCAACCATAGTTTACAATTTTTTACAATACTGGGGTTACGGGTAAAGTCATGGTAATTGCATGATAAACCATGATATCACTGATATAAATGAGTATATTTAACTACATTTTGATAAATGAACATTAAACCATATAGTAAACCATAATACAACAAATGTAAATTAATTATGACAAAACATTTTTTGTTTACCTTATTTTAAATTTTTAGAAAACTGTGTACTAAGGATCTTTTAGGTTTATAAGAAACTAATAAAAACAAAAAGATTAACATTGAAAGCCTACCTTTTTTATCATCCCTCAAAAAATTTTCTAGGGTTTTACTAAAAAAATTTATATTTTATCATTTTTTTCGGAATATTTACTACCTTTACCATATAAATACTATGGTTTATCATAGTATATACTAGGGTTTTACACAGTAAATACTATGTTTTACAAGTGAATCCCAATTTTCTATGGTTTACTATGGTGAATATCACAATTTACTATGGTTTACTATAGAAAATACAAATTTTTTCTATGGTTTACTACGTGAATAATATTTTACTATGGTTTACTATGGTGAATTCAAATTTTACTAGGACTATGTAAATACTATTTTACTATATAAATACTATTTTACTATGGTTTACTACAGTGAATCCCAATTTTACTATGGTTTACTATGGTGAATATCACAATTTACTATGGTTTACTTAGTTACTTTTTTTACTATGGTTTACTACAGTGAATACCATCATATTTTACTATGGTTTACTATAGTGAATATCACAACTTAGTATGGTTTACTATAGTAAATACTATTTTTTACTATGGTTTACTACAGTAAATACCACATATTACTATGGTTTACTATGGTAAACTACGCTAAACTGTTAGTTCACAGTTAATATTAACCACCGGTTGTCCATAATAAAAAATACTATATCACATTGATGGTGCCATCTGCAATCATAATACAAATCATAATTACTTTTGATGTGTCATGGTTTACTAAATCATGATACATCAAAAGTAATTTAATTAATTATGGCATAAGTTGTCTTTGTTTAATGCCTTTAAATTACATATATGATATATATATATATATATATATATATATATATATATATATATATATATATATATATATTGAGCTTTACCCCTGTTTTATAAAAATAATAGGATGTATATAATTAATGTTATTCACAAATAGTCTACTGTATGTATGTATATACACACACACACACACACACACACACACACACACACACACACACACACACACACCCCCCCGGGGCGAAAGAAAAAACCCAGTTTTAAAAATAAAAGCAGGAACCTAGATTACTTTATTTTCCCTTTCGTTAAATCCAAAGTAGCCACTCAACTTACTCAACCAGCCCTTATCAGATCAGTTGGTTCCCATTTATTGCCTGGCAGGCAAGCTTGGAGACAGAATACAGTAGCTCAGTGCAACCCCATGTGTCAGCAAGCATGCTGTGCATAGTTACCATTGGCAGTGCTAGTGACATGTTGACTTTGAAGTGCTGTGGTAACAAGTATACAAGTCGGCTGCACATCTCAGGACATTTGGTTTATCAATGCTGTACTGGACATGGACAAGAATGAAGCCATGTTGTTGCAAATATTCAGGTGGATTGGAACAAGCACTATATGAAATTGTGGATCTGGTTTCAAATCTGGATGTACATGCTCTACACCTGTACATTTTATGAGACAAAGGTAAGAATCCTAGCTTATATTACATTACTGTTTTACAGTAGCATTAAATTGTTCCGAGCTTTTTTTTCATCTTCAAGAATAATAACCTAATTAACAGATGCACGTTAATCATGTAATTTGTCTCCTTTTCGTTATAAGTATAATTAACACTAAAATTTTAAATAGAGTGAAATGTTATTGATTGATTGATAGAGTGAAATTTATTCAGTGTTGTAAATTTTAATTTATTATAATATAATTTTAGTGAATGTTGTAAATGTGTATTGAGCAAGCATGTTAATTTAAATTGAAGTTCAATAATACCTTACGCATGAGTAATTTAAATTATTGACTACATCGTGATTATATTATTTTTTTCATGATGCTTAAAAGATGCATTACAAAGGTAAGCTTGATAATTATCAAATGACTATAATGCAAGTGTATAATACATTGACATTTGGATGCTAAGGGGAATAACTACAATGTAATTTGGGGTTTCCCTTTTGGCATCATTCTTCACAATTTCTCACAATGAAGTGCCTTTGAATGTCCGAAATGTATATTGTTATCTTCTTATCATGACTTTCTAACAGCCAAGGAATCAGTACAGACATCTGCACTGAGTTATAGTTGCCCTCTCTAAGGGCTGCTTAATTGGGGACCTCAGTAATTGGGTGATTCCACTAATTACTGCCACTTTTATGACTAGAGGCCAGTTAATACCTCTGACCCATTATGCTGGCAAGTAAGATAACCAGAGTTTCAGACATAAGAAATCAAATTTTTCTATTACACAGGTGCAGTGGGACACATCTTTGAGGAGTGATATCTATGAAACTACATGGATACGGACATCATGGAATACCACTTGACAGAAATAAACCCACAATTATATTATTTCTGCCATGTAATTCATGAATTTTTTAAAATGTTAATAAACATTTCATTATATTATAAACACATTGTTTGATTATTTTAGTTATATGGCATGTGTAGAAGATCAAGACCCACTATGCATAATATTCACTGTGGTACAACATAGTATAATGTGATATTCAACATAGTAAAATATGAAATTGGTATTCACTAGCTGTAGTAAACCATGGGAATGCATGATATTCACTGTAGTAAAGCATAGTAAAAAGTGGTATTCACTGTAGTACACCATAGTAAAGCATAGTATTTACTATATAGTAAAATATAAATTTTTAAATTACCATATAAACCCTAGTAAAATGGTATTACGTAAAACCATTAAAATATAGTATTTTCTATAGTAAACCATAGTAAATTTTTATAAACCCTAGTAAAAAATTAGTAAAATAGTAAAAATTTTATTTATTAGTAAACCATAGTAAATTGTGTTTTAAAAATAAAAATAGTAAAATATGGGAATTAGTAAAATAGTAAAAATTGTATTTACTTTAGTAAACCATAGTAAATTGTGCTATAAACCATAGTAAACCATAGTAATATGTATTCATTTGTAAATCATAGTAAAAGTAGTATTTATTATAGTAAACCATAGTAAAATTTTGATATTTACCATAGTAAACATAGTAAAAATTGGGATTTATTTGTAAACCATAGTAACACGTAGTATTTACTATATAAACCATAGTAAATTGTTATATTCACCATAGTAAACTGTGGTATTCACTGTAGTAAACCATAGTAAAATGTAGTATTTACTGTAGTAAACCATAGTATATACTATGGTAAACCATAGTATTTACTATGGTAAAGCGTAGTAAATATTCCGCAAAAACACTGCGTTTTACTGTAGTAAACCATAGTAAATTTACTGTAGTAAACCATAGTAAATTTTTAGCAGGGCATTGACCCCTCTCACTAATAAAACCATTGACCCCACTCACTGATAAAACCATTGACCCCTCTCACTGATAAAACCATTGACCCCCCTCCTGATAGACCCTTGACCTGCCCCCCACTGATAAACCCTTGACCTATACCCTCACTTATAAACCCTTGACCTGCCCCTCATTGATAAACCCTTGACCTACACCCACTGATAAACCCTTTACCTGACCCCACTGAGAAACCCTTTACCTGACCCCACTGAGAAACCCTTGACCAACCCTCCACTGATAAACCCTTGACCTCCCCTCACTCATCAACCTTTGACCTGATCCCACTGATAAACCCTTGACCTACCCCCCACTGATGAACCTTTGACCTCCCCTCACTGATCAACCCTAGACCTACCCTCCACTGATAAATCCTTGACCTCTCCCTTCACTGATAAACCCTTGACCTACCCTCCACTTATAAACCTTTGACCTACCCTCCACTGATAAACCCTTGACCTACCCTCCACTGATAAACCCTTGACCTACCCTCCACTGATAAACCCTTGACCTGCCCCTCACTGATAAACCCTTGACCTGCTCCCTGTGATAAACCCTTGACTTGACCTGAAGGTGATGTTTCAGATGTTGAAGGAGAAATTGCAAGAGAAGTTTCCCACGCAGGTGG
Organism: Ridgeia piscesae; assembly: GCA_025642075.2. NCBI lineage: Eukaryota > Metazoa > Annelida > Polychaeta > Sabellida > Siboglinidae > Ridgeia > Ridgeia piscesae. The sequence continues at coordinate 15,775 of JAODUO010000187.1, forward strand.
TCAAGTACAGTTGTCAGGTGGTGGGGGTGGACGCTTCCACCGGGAGGGAGAAGGTGGGTCTCAACGTCTTCCCCAGTCAAACAAATCTCAGAGATCTGTTGAATTGTTACAGAAGTTTATAGATTTCTGCAGAACTCGGTGGATTACTGCAAAATTCTAGAGAGTTGTTTAAAATGTATTAAAATGTATGCTGTAGACTGGTTTGCTAAGAGGTGTGATGAGGTGAATGGACATGAAGGGTGAATGGACAGGTAGGGTAAATGGACATGAAGGGTGAATGGACAGGTAGGGTGAATGGACAGGTAGGGTGAATGGACATGAAGGGTGAATGGACATGAAGGGTGAATGCACAGGTAGGGTGAATGGACAGGTAGGGTAAATGGACAGGTAAGGTGAATGGACAGGTAGGGTGAATGGACAGGTAGGGTAAATGGACAGGTAGGGTAAATGGACATGAAGGGTGAATGGACAGGTAGGGTAAATGGACATGAAGGGTGAATGGACATGAAGGGTGAATGGACAGGTAGGGTGAATGGACAGGTAGGGTAAATGGACAGGAGGGTGAATGGACAGGTAGGGTGAATGGACATGAAGGGTGAATGGACATGAAGGGTGAATGGACAGGTAGGGTAAATGGACATGAAGGGTGAATGGACATGAAGGGTGAATGGACAGGTAGGGTGAATGGACAGGTAGGGTAAATGGACAGGTAGGGTGAATGGACAGGTAGGGTGAATGGACAGGTAGGGTGAATGGACATGAAGGGTGAATGGACAGGTAGGGTGAATGGACAGGTAGGGTGAATGGACAGGTAGGGTAAATGGACAGGTAGGGTGAATGGACAGGTAGGGTGAATGGACAGGTAGGGTGAATGGACATGAAGGGTGAATGACAGGTAGGGTGAATGTACAGGTAGGGTAAATGGACAGGTAGGGTAAATGGACAGGTAGGGTGAATGGACAGGTAGGGTAAATGGACATGAAGGGTGAATGGACAGGTAGGGTAAATGGACAGGTAGGGTAAATGGACAGGTAGGGTGAATGGACAGGTAGGGTAAATGGACATGAAGGGGGAATGGACAGGTAGGGTAAATGGACATGAAGGGTGAATGGACAGGTAGGGTGAAAGGACAAAGGGGGAAAGGACATGAAGGGTGAATGCACAGGTAGGGGGAATGGACAGGTAGGGAAATGGGAAGGTGGGTGAAAGGAAGGGAGGGGGAATGGACAGGTAGGGTAAATGGACAGGTAGGGTAAATGGACATAAAGGGTGAATGGACAGGTAGGGTAAATGGACAGGTAGGGTAAATGGACATAAAGGGTGAATGGACAGGTAGGGTGAATGGACATGAAGGGTGAATGGACAGGTAGGGTGAATGGACATGAAGGGTGAATGGACAGGTAGGGTAAATGGACATGAAGGGTGAATGGACAGGTAGGGTGAATGGACAGGTAGGGTAAATGGACAGGTAGGGTGAATGGACAGGTAGGGTGAATGGACATAAGGGTGAATGGACAGGTAGGGTGAATGGACATGAAGGGTGAATGGACAGGTAGGGTAAATGGACAGGTAGGGTGAATGGACATGAAGGGTGAATGGACAGGTAGGGTAAATGGACATGAAGGGTGAATGGACAGGTAGGGTAAATGGACAGGTAGGGTGAATGGACAGGTAGGGTAAATGGACATGAAGGGTGAATGGACAGGTGGGGTAAATGGACATGAAGGGTGAATGGACATGAAGGGTGAATGGACAGGTAGGGTAAATGGACAGGTAGGGTGAATGGACAGGTAGGGTGAATGGACAGGTAGGGTAAATGGACATGAAGGGTGAATGGACAGGTAGGGTAAATGGACATGAAGGGTGAATGGACATGAAGGGTGAATGGACAGGTAGGGTGAATGGACATGAAGGGTGAATGGACAGGTAGGGTAAATGGACATGAAGGGTGAATGGACATGAAGGGTGAATGGACAGGTAGGGTGAATGGACATGAAGGGTGAATGGACAGGTGGGGTAAATGGACATGAAGGGTGAATGGACATGAAGGGTGAATGGACAGGTAGGGTGAATGGAATGAAGGGTGAATGGACAGGTAGGGTAAATGGACATGAAGGGTGAATGGACATGAAGGGTGAATGGACAGGTAGGGTGAATGGACAGGTAGGGTGAATGGACAGGTAGGGTAAATGGACATGAAGGGTGAATGGATAGGTAGGGTGAATGGACATGAAGGGTGAATGGACAGGTAGGGTAAATGGACATGAAGGGTGAATGGACATGAAGGGTGAATGGACATGAAGGGTGAATGGACATGTAGGGTGAATGGACAGGTAGGATGAATGGACAGGTAGGGTAAATGGACATGAAGGGTGAATGGACAGGTAGGGTAAATGGACATGAAGGGTGAATGGACATGAAGGGTGAATGGACAGGTAGGGTGAATGGACAGGTAGGGTGAATGGACAGGTAGGGTGAATGGACAGGTAGGGTGAATGGACAGGTAGGGTGAATGGACAGGTAGGGTGAATGGACAGGTAGGGTGAATGGACAGGTAGGGTAAAAGGGCAGGTAGGGTGAATGGACAGGTAGGGTAATGGACAGAAGGTGAATGGACAGTGAGGGTAAATGGACATGAAGGGTGAATGGACAGGTAGGGTAAATGGACATGAAGGGTGAATGGACAGGTAGGGTGAATGGACATGAAGGGTGAATGGACATGAAGGGTGAATGGACATGAAGGGTGAATGGACAGGTAGGGTGAATGGACATGACAGATGGACATGTCATTCACATGTCGGTGACATATCATTCATGTGTCAGTGACATGTCATTCACATGTTAATGATGTTGTTATTGTATTACATCACCAGCATGGTGCATTGATTCAGGTACAACTCTCAGGACTTGAGGAGTTCTCCGAGAAAGCACTCAGGTTTCTGAAGTCTGCCATCAGACGGCGCTACTGTGACTGCGAGAGAAGTGTGACAGCAATGACAGTAGAGGAACAAGGTTTGTAGGAGTTCGGGAAGTCACACTGAGGAAGTTTAGTGGCTTTGGAAATATGAGCAAATGCTGATAATACAAAAAATAGTTTATGTGCGCTAAGGAATAAAACATTGGGAAAAATGGATTTAGTGCTCTACAGTAACCACAATATGTGGATAAATTATGCTCTTTATATTATCGACTTCTAGCTGGTGATTGTGAACCTGGGTTAGTTTTTGATATAATAATCTAGTTGCAATTCACTGGCATGTGATAATATCATGTTTTAACCATTCTCTTCAATGGAAAGAATTGGACTGTATATATTATATATATATATATATATATATATATATATATATATATATATATATATATATATATGTATATATATATATATATATGTATATATATATATGTATATATATAATATATATATATATATATATATAATATATATATAATATATAATATATATATATATATAATAAAATATATATATATATTGTAATTATTTATAATATTTAATACAGATATTTGTAATGTGTCACTGTAGTTTGTTGGCTTCTCCAGTTCTGAGGTGAGGGTGGCTAGCATTGATTCTATCCAAATATTTTTTTGATTAATTGAATTGTTTTATATTTACAAAGTGCCTTAGTCATCTTGAAAGAGGTACTAAACATTGGCACACAGACAACCGGATTGCATTTTAGCATTTCTGAGTACAATCTAGTGTTTATCGGGGTTCAACAATTTGGTGTAAAATCTGAGGAATTTTCACGATTTAGATTAATAGCAAATAAAACGACAAAATATGTAAAATCAACACTAACATATTATTTTTGAAATAAATACAAATTAAGTGGAACTATTCTACAAAGTTTGACAATTGGTACATGTTGGTGATGTGGCGTTATTAGAGAGCAGACTTCACCAGGCTGTGGCTGAGAGCAAGTCACGTCTGGTGATAGGGAGAGACAGAGAACTGACCACACTGCTGGAGTTTGCAAGGGGAGACATTGCTTCTCTTCAGCTGTGGTCATCCAGTGGTCAAACAGGTAAGAGGAGGCAACATGTGGACGATTCTATTATCGCTACATGTTTTAGAGTTGGTGCATGTTCATATTTATGTATATAGAAACGTTTCTGCTTAGACATTTTGCATGTGAACACTGATGACTAATTTACCATTTTAGGGTAACTGGACAGACAGAAGCCATTGTCAGAATTTAGTTGTCAGTGTCCACCAATAAGCAACTATGATTTCTATTTGGGCAGTACATTATAATACAAATTAAAAGGGGGCTGATATGCCGAAACAACCATTGGTCAAACATTAAAACATCATTTAGGGGATATGTGACCCATGATATTTTATGAGTATGGAGTCACAGAATATTTTAAATAATTTTTCAACTTGCATATCTTTGACCACTAGGTGTCGCCACATGGCTGCATTTGGTTTGAACAGTTCCTATCTACTCAATGTAAATTTCCAACTTTTCTGATTTATTTCATCAAAAAACCATTCAGCAAAAAAAACAAGAATATTATGTCATATTATATATGTAGCCAATGTGTTCTGGTCTCTGCTGGTCTGGTGTCCAATCAGTAGTCATCACCGTCAGTGAATACAACGTTGCACTCATTAACCGCAGTTACATGTGGACTGGACCAAATGTTAAAAAACTATGTTCATTGTCATGTTTGAACAGAAGGGAATACAGGAGGAGGGGATGTGGGTAGCCAAGAAGGGAAGGACAGGGAGGAGGACAAGGGAAGCAACTGTCCCTCCCTGCTGTGGGTGCAGGGAGCAGCTGGAATGGGCAAGTCAGCGGTGATGGCGAAAACAGCAAGAGTTTTACAACAGGTAGATTAAGTGGCTGCACAAAATGCACATCACAAGATCAGACATAACAGAATGAAGATTTGTTTGTCCCTTTGAACTAGGAAATATGTACTGCAGTGTCACATGCAAACATCATTGGTAAACATTATCATTTATGTAGTTGTAATCTGACCAACTTTCTATAATTGATATCATATATTTCTGCAATACATGTACAAACATTAAATAATTAAAAACTTAAATAAATTGTATCTATCTGTATTGTGTGAATTAGTACTTAAAGTGAATAACAACACATAATGCTTGAATTCATATTATATTACATCCTTTTATATAGTTCCATATCCGGGGGGCCACCACGCAAAAAAAAAAATTCCACACAAAATTAGAAATTCCACAATTTATGCAATGCCGATGGACATTTTTGACTCTTTCTGTCTGCTCCATTGTAACGTCAGACAGGACACTGACTGGTGTCAGGCCACTGTTTCTTTTCATGCATTCAGAGCATGTTTACAAGGATAATTTTAGCTCAAAACAAGCATCAAAATGAATTATTGTGTGATATTCCTATGTACTACAAACACAGGGAATTACAGGTAATTAACATATATTTATCTTAAGATTCATTACGAATGTAATTTTGTTGACAAATTGACGTAAGATGTTTTGCGGAAGCCTGTCTAAACTTTGAGATCGCCGCCATATTTCAGTTTGTTTTCAAAGTAATTGTATCAATTGCAGCTGCCGTGATATGGCCCACACCAGGACACATACATTACAAACAGATAGTTTGTATTTAATATCAGAAATAAACGCTGTATAAACTATAAATAATCATTAGTATGCTGATTTGTGAAGGAAGAGTTATATACAGTGTATTTAACAAAATTCTTTAAATTCGGGAGTAGAATCCAGATTGTTGCGGTGGCTCGGAAAGACACCGGTTCGAACCCCACACAAAACCATTGTTTTTTGTCACTTTTTTGTTTAACTTTTAAACTAAAGAATAATTATCAATCGAATCATAAAGCAATGATCTAGAATACTGCTTGTATTTGTTTTATTTTTGTACTGTAGTAATTATTTATATGCCATGAAAATATGTTAATTGTATATAACAACGATGTGTATTTCTAAATTTCATTTATTAAGGCTGCGATTCAAGACAAATCACAATTTGTTTATATGTTACAATAGTTTAAATTTAGAAATATTCATCATCGTTATAATTATACAATTACCATATTTTCATTTTCTTCGCAAATAAATAATTACTACAACAATAAAACCACAAGCAGTACATCATTCATTGATTTAAAATGATTTAGTTTATAATTAGTGTTTAGACAAAGCAAACAAAGTGTAAAAAAAATTAATGGTTTTGGGGTTTTTTCAAACTGGTATCCTTCCGATTGTAAAAGCAAACGCACCTAACGAACGTGCTTACAACTGAGCTATGCAGACTAGGGGTGGGGATTCGGGTCCTGGATTGAAAGTGTTACGTTAAGTTTACAACTCCTTCATACATTGGCATGCCAGTGAATTAATGTATTATATAACATCATGTCCTGAAATTAAATCTTTGTACTGAATGTGTCATTGTGTGGATTACCCATGGGCTCTTACAATTACTTAGTCTCAGAAAATGTGCCGAAGACGGCAGTGAATCTGACACTCAGTTAGGCCTCCACGAATTCAATTTTGTACATAATTTTTATTTGTTGTGATGACTAGGTGTTCGTATTACATCAGAATATCAAAACACTAATTTGTTATGATGCTCGTTTCGATCCAAAAACTATCCGTGTAAACATGGTTTGAATACGTAGAAAGGGTTGATGTCAGTGTGTGTCATCTAATTAACTTTCAGCTTTCCACGGGAATCGCTATGACAGGTTTGAAACCAAATTGATACTACAAATGTATTTTAGTTATTTTCTGAATGTTGTCACATGATACATACATACATAATCTTTATGTATACATGGAAAACAAATTTTAGGTACTGCCTTGTTTTTATTTCCTTTAGTAAGTGTTTTGGAAATTCAGCCACATATAGATTTAAATCTCTCCGCTGCAGAAGTGCAGTCTCGACAAGTACAGACAGATTAACATTATTTTGTTGACAAATATAACAATTTCTTTGTTATCATTGCGTTGTGCTCCGATTCACATGTTAGGTGTAGATTGGTCGTGACAATGTGACATGTACATGTCACATGACATACACGAGTGTCGTTTGTGTCTTCTAGGCTGGAACTCACGTGATGTACCACAATGTTGGCTGCACGGTGGCAAGTCTGAGCAGAGACAATGTGACAACGAGAGTTGTGTCTTCTCTGACCATCCAGTTACATGGTACATTTGGGTTTTCTTCTTCTTGCTGTGCACAGCTAGAACCATCGCTACTGTTTCAACTTCAACTCACGCTATTTCCTATATGCCCGTCTTTTCTCAGGAAATAACAGTATTTATACAATATTTGTCTGCACTATAAATCTGGTAATTCCAGCCATTCAGAGACGCATTGGAGCAATATAAAATCATTAAACATTAACATATAAAAATGCAACTTTATGTAGCAATAAAATAATCTGTCTAAATAAATAATACTACTGATACTAAAACAAAAATAATAATTATAATAAATACTAGTATAATATACTGCAAGTTAAAATGAATAAACAATAAGTAATAAATAATTTGTAAAAAAAAGATATTAAAATGTTCTTTCAGTTCTAACCATTCAGCGGTGCATTATAACAGTACTGAGATTAATGTACTAAAAAGAAGTATTTTTCTTTTATGATCAGTGCTTTTGGCGCTCCTAAATTGTAGCTGTTGGCAAGGTGTGTCTTTTATACCCAAAATTCACCGTCTCTAAGGTGAGGAGTCCCAGGCCGCCACTGATGACTTGCCCACAGAACATCTCAAGCAGATCCTCGAGACATATGCGTTGACCAACAAATATGCAGTGCTTATCATTGATGGCATTGATGAGGTATGTCAACCCTTTAGTCCAAATGTCATCTTATGTCAACCGTTTACTCCAGATGTCATCTTATGTCAACCCTTTACTCCAGATGTCATCTTGTGTCAACCCTTTACTCCAGATGTCATCTTATGTCAACCCTTTACTCCAGATGTCATCTTATGTCAACCCTTTACTCCAGATGTCATCTTATGTCAACCCTTTACTCCAAATGTCATCTTATGTCAACCCTTTACTCCAGATGTCATCTTGTGTCAACCCTTTACTCCAGATGTCATCTTGTACCTTACCCAGATGATCTTATGCAATTTACTCGAGATCTTATGTAACCTTTACTCCAGATATCATCTTATGTCAATTTATCCAGATGTCATCTTATGTCAACCCTTTACTCCAGATGTCATCTTATGTCAACCCTTTACTCCAGATGTCATCTTTACCTTTCCAGATGTCATCTTATGTCAACCCTTTACTCCAGATGTCATCTTATGTCAACCCTTTACTCCAGATGTCATCTTATGTCAACTGTCAACATGTGACTGATGCGGTGTAGCATCAGTCGCATGTCATCTTATACAAAACTAATTTTGCTTCATGATTTCAAATGCATTTTCACAAGACTTGGATATTAAAAATACTTTACTGTTTTTAATTTATTAACTTAGACACAAAGATTTTTTGTATTTTGTTACATTTGTTGTTCCTCCTCTCCAGTTCACAGAGTTCCTTTATGTCCTACATTTCTTCCTCCTCCCCAGCTGACAGAGAGTTCCGTGAGTGGAGACGTGTCGTGGCTGCCCAGTCTTGTGTCAGACAATGTTCGCTGCATTGTGAGTGTGAGGAGCAGCCATCTCCCGATCGTGACGGGGCTGAAACATCTCAACTGCCACCAGGTGGAGCTAGCAGCACTCGATGTTGACAACTGCCGTTTGCTTGCGGAACATTACTTCAGCGTTTACAACAAGGTGGGGCGGATTTTTATCTGGCGGAAGGCGGAGTGTTATCTGGTGGAGGGTGGGGTGTCGTCCGGTTGGGGGCGGGGTGTCATCTGGTGGAGGGCGGGGTGTCATCTGACTGAAGGCGGGGTGTCATTTGGTAGAGGGCGGGGTGGGGTGTCATCTAATGGAGGTTGGGGTGTCACCTGGTGGAGGGCAGGTGGGGTGTCATCGGGGTTTGAATACATTGTTAGTTTTTTATGATACCAATTAAAAGCTTCAGATTTATTTGACTGGACTAAGTAAAAACTAAACCTGAAGAGACACAATTGGTCAGTGTCTGCGTTTCACAAATATTTCAGTGATTTTTCATTTGGTGCTCATATAACAAACTAGTCACGGATTTGAACACCGTTGATTTGCGATCGACTAAAAAGTTGTGGAGGGAATGATGTCCTAATTGTAAAACGTTGGCCTGTAGAAATTGGACGAAGATCAGCTTGATCACCTGACCCAGCACAGTGGCGCCACCACGCCTCTATGGCTCACTGTGGCCTGTGAGGAACTGAGAGTGTTCGGTGACTTTGCGACACTGACCAGTCATATTGCCTCCCTCCCCCCTGAGCTGGACAGGCTACTGGCCGGAGTCCTTCACCGGCTACTGAGGGAGGATGACACCGGACTCATGCGACAAGTGAGTCATCCCCAAGCATATGGCATTAGGCCAAAATAATATATGAGGATATCATTAAAGATTTAGTCAGTCATCATTACAGCATATGGCATTAGGCAAAAAATACATTTACTATAGAAAAGAATACGGATCTGATAAGACAGTTCAGTCATCGTCATAGCATATGTCTAGCTGAAAATGCAATGCTAAATTGTTGAGTTTGTCGAAATGAATGTCTAGTTTTGTTTTCATTGTTAGGCACTAACAGTAAGGCATTTATCTCATTTTGTATTGTTGCTGCTACTAACAAAATCATGTTTTAATCCAAATGACATGTTACAGTTGTTTGTTGAAACCTGTCTGTCACTTTCACAGCCAATATCATTGTCATCACAAGGCCTATGTCTAAATACTTATGAATAACATATGCTGTAGATTTGCCAACACTGAATCATGATTTATCAAGCTTTTGTCAGTTGGAATTCTAAATTTGTCATTCTGATAATAAAAATACTTACACAGCGCCTGATCAATTAAAAGGTGCTCTAGGGTGCTTTACAAAACATATTCATATGTACATAAAAGATGTACCAAGATGTACTCATTGAGGCATACAATCGAGTGTTGTGTATTTGATTGTTTTGTAACAGTAGTCAACCCACTGACAAATAACAATTTCAGGTGTTTGAAGGTTGTAATATGAATGTGACATTTGGTCTGTTAGGACTGAAGAGGACATATTGTATCTGTGGTGTCACATATGAAATAGTCTACTAAACATATTGTGCCTTAGATGTCACATATGAAATAGTCTACTAAACATATTGTGCCTTAGATGTCACATATGAAATAGTCTACTAAACATATTGTGTCTTAGATGTCACATATGAAATAGTCTACTAAACATATTGTGCCTTAGATGTCACATATGAAATAGTCTACTAAACATATTGTGTCTTAGATGTCACATATGAAATAGTCTACTAAACATATTGTGTCTTAGATGTCACATATGAAATAGTCTACTAAACATATTGTGTCTTAGATGTCACATATGAAATAGTCTACTAAACATATTGTGTCTTAGATGTCACATATGAAATAGTCTACTAAACATATTGTATCTGAGATGTCACATATGAAATAGTCTACTAAACATATTGTGTCTTAGATGTCACATATGAAACAGTCTACTAAACATATTGTATCTGAGATGTCACGTATGAAATAGTCTACTAAACATATTGTGTCTTAAATGTCACATATGAAATAGTCTACTAAACATATTGTGTCTTAGATGTCACATATGAAATAGTCTACTAAACATATTGTGTCTTAGATGTCACATATGAAATAGTCTACTAAACATATTGTATCTGAGATGTCACGTATGAAATAGTCTACTAAACATATTGTGTCTGAGGTGTCACGTATGAAATAGTCTACTAAAAAAATAATTATATTACAGGACACACACACACACTCACTCACACACCGTCTCTGTTGTCAGGTGTTGTGTGTGCTCTACGTCTGTCCGGCCGGCTGTCCAGAAGAACACATCCGTCAGGTGCTGGGTGACGGACAGATGGACATGCCACTACTCACCTGGGTGACCCTCAGACGCTACCTGAAGCCATTCACCCGGATGACCTCTCACCCGGCCACTCGGACAGTGCGCGTCCAGTTCTTCCATGACTCCATGCGACAGGTCAGGAGTGTCATATGAAATAGTCTACTAAACAAATTGTGTCTGAGATGTCACATATGAAATAGTCTACTAAACACATTGTGTCTGAGGTGTCACATATGAAATAGTCTACTAAACACATTGTGTCTGATGTGACACATATGAAATAGTCTACTAAACATATTGTGCCTGATGTGTCACATATGAAATAGTCTACTAAACATAATATTATTGTGTCTGAGGTGTCACATATGAAAGAGTCTACTAAACATAATTATTATTTTACAGGCTGTCAGACACAACATACTGCCCGATTCTTCTGACGAGAAACAGTGGCACCATCTACTGGGAGACTACTACGAACGTCGCTGCAAGGACAGCGCATTTCTCGCAGAAGATCTGCCCATTCATCTGTTGGCTGCCGGCTGCACTCAGAGGTCAGTGATATTTTGTCACCTTTGAACAACTCTCGGGATCTTTAAGACTTATGTTGGTCATTATAAACTGTCACGTTGCCATCTAGAAAGCTTGTCATATTGTCATGTGGCAGGTGTTCGTCGCGGCCCTTCAGACCGCTTAGTCGTTGCTTGTTTGGCAGCCTCTGGATCTCTTCCTCCAGTCTGCCACACTTCAGTGGCTTCAATGGTTAATTGTACTATATGTATATATATATGTTTATATATATATGTTTATATATATATATATATATATAGTGTTCTCTTACTGAAAATGTGTATGCCATATAGTATGTGCTTTTAGTGTTTACAGAATTAAGACTTTCACTAAAAAGAACCCTCCACATAAGATTTCCCTTTGTGTCTCAAGCTATTAATTGACTAACTATTACGCACAGAAACTGACAGCGTTAGATACAAATGTTATGGAGTCTGAAACGTTCTTATACTGTGCATTATCCCGTCCTCACGTGTGATAAACAATAGGAGTAAGAGAAACCTTTCTTTCAGGTTACTTGACTTTTACCGGAAGGACGTTCGTGCCATGCGTGTGCCGGCTTTCTACAAAAGACTCTACCTCAATGTAAGCACAACATTCTGCAAGACTACCTCAATGTTAGTGCACGTCTTGTCTTAATATGTCATACTTATTCACATACATCTTGCCTCCTATGGAATTAATAGTAATATTGACTTCTTATATGCTAATGTCATCAAAGATCAAGTAATCTCATAATTGTAAACAATGTTTCTAGCTCCACCTTCAGTGCCAGTGAACTGTTGTAGACTGCAGAACCACTGCCTCCTGTCATGTGACACACACACACGCATGCATGCCACACACACACACACACACACACAACACAACAAGGGTGATGATGAAACATGTTTAATTATTCCCGTTGTAGAAGCTGCGTTGTCGAGAGATGATATTCCCCCACAGCGCTGTGACGGGGACGAAGCCACTCCGGCTGTGTCTCTTCTGTGCGCACAAGACAAGTGTGTTTGGCCGTGCGCCGTGGCAGGCCAAGGACGCGTGCTGCGTGTGTGGGGAGTTAGCAGGAAGGATGGGGAAGGAGGCCCAGTTGTGTCGTAGACATGCCCCCTTCACCGCCCCAGGGGTGACGCAGTGTGGGGGGTGTGGTCACAACGTCATGGGGGCAATGAGAGAGAAGATGACCACAGCAGTCATGTGTCCCTTCTGTAACCAGGGTTTGGCATGGAGCAGATGCTGTCAACTTGTCACCGATAGTTCCTGAGTGGCGGCAGTTGACACACACACGGTTCGTCTAGAACCAGGATTGTAATCACTGCAGTCTTTGTGATTTCACTGGTAACTCTGCCAGCAGGGGGCTCTGGTGTAGGCGTTCTGTGTATGTAGTTGCGTCACATTTCTTGTTTATGATCCATGTCCACAAATCTATGATCCATGTCCACATATATTCCACAGATATATGATCCATGTCCACAGATCTATGAACACATATATGATACAAGTCCACATATCTATGATCTATGTATACATATCTATGATCCATGTCCACAGATCTATGAACACATATATGATCCATGTCCACATATATTCCACAGATATATGATCCACGTCCACATATCTATGATCTATGTACACATATCTATGATCTATGTTCACAGATCAGTGTCCACAGATCTATGATCTATGATGTATAGTAATCAGAATATCATTGTCTACTATTATAAGCTGCCCACATTGATAGTAACCTGGCGTTGTGAAGCCAGGTCCTCCGTCAGCCCTGACACTAACTGTGAGACGGGAGCCTTCCTTCCTCTCCCGAGTAGATCGTGTCAAACTCTCGAGTGGATCGTGTCAAGTCAGTCCTCTGCTTGTCTTGATGTGTCTCAGCGGACTCGGTCCCATCGCCACATGGTGGCGTTGTCACAGACACACACGATGACACTGCCGTCTCGACTGAGAGTGGTCTGGCGGATGGCACAGGTACACTTGGGGTGGGAGAGCACCGTGCACCTGGGGCAGACAAGTGAGACAGTGGGTGGAGGTAACAGGGGGTTGTCATGAAATCAAACGACAGGTGCAGACACATGTGCATTCAAGAAGTTGTTTTGAATTTTTCCAAGTTTATTAATATCATTTTTTATTATCCATTTTAGTTATATAATAATAATAATATATTATTATTTTATATTATATATTGTATATGTATATGTATATATATATATATATATATATATATATATATATATATATATATTATGATAAAGTAAGTAGGTTTGTATAAATAAAATATATATATCTACTTATTATCATCTACAATCTAAATGTTGTAATAATCTTTGTGACACTGGTCGTGTGATATGACAAAAACAAACAAATATGTATGAGAATGATCTAGGATGATGCTTTATAATAATTAATTTGCTTAGTTTAAAATCACCACTTAAAAAAGTTTAGGTAGATACTGGTATAGATGTCATTTTGTGAGACTGATGTCATCTGAAGACTTGCCTCCTCAACATAGACATTTTCTTTGTTTGTGTATTACCGATGTCCTTTCATTCGTTCTGCCATTTATAAGTGGGGTCAGGCCACAAAGCTGCAGTTCCTTAAAGCCATGTTTCTATTAATGTTTTGTGCTGTGTAACAACTCTAGATGACTGTAACCTTAAAGATCTTTTATGTGTGTTAAATAATTTATAATCATTGATTCACATTAAAGACTTAATATTATGTTCTGCTTAACATATAAAAGTAGCATTTTTCACTGGTTGCTATATCATGAGAATATTTCTGTGATCTTTTATTTTAACAAACTGTATTACTGTTTATGCTTCATTGTGTGCTTGTATTTGTACGATTTTACACATCTATTCAAACAGGTGACCTTTTGCAACAAGTGGTAAAAGCTGTCATATTTGTAAATGTTTTACCTATTAACAGTTACTACATTTTGATAATGTATCACTTTATTAGAATCTGTGAACTGTTTCACAAAGATAGATTTCACAAAGGAGATCCATCATTGACAAGATTCCATTGGTAAATTTAAGTTGCATATAAAAATGGAAAAGGCCACAGCTGTGTCAGAAATGTCTGAGTGACTGACAACATGTGCTGGTGGTGCACCCTGGTGGTGACTGCTCTCAGTGGACAAGATCAGTGTTAAGGAGCAAACTGGGTTTTAAAGAGTAAAAGTAGATGTTTTAACTCATTAGAATTTTTGTGAAACAGTCCACTGGCTATATAATATATGATGGCATCAGTTTATTTATATGTCCAAGTATGGCATTGTGTTATACAAGTTTTATATGTATTTATTGTTATCTTTCTCAGAGCTTTTATAGTTGCATTCGTACTGTCTATAATAGTGCAACAGACTTCTTTACAATTGTTTACTTGTGTAATAAACTAAACATTATTTTATTTGAGTACTTTTTGTTTCTTATCCGTGTTTGTACTGGGTACCCTGGGGGTGGGTGTATTAGTTTCACTTCAGTGCAGCCACAACTTAGTCTTATCTTACAGTATTACTGGTGTTCTCTTCTAGTTTGTTAGACACAAGACACTGTAACTGACAAACGAGACAGATAAATCCAACGTCTCCTCCCTGGTGTGGAACTGTCTACACTTGTGTTGACCAACCATGCATGCCTGTGTGCACACCTGCATAGCACTGCACTGCACACCTGTAGTTGCACTGCACTGCACACCTGTAGTTGCACTGCACTGCACACCTGTAGTTGCACTGCACTGCACACCTGTAGTTGCACTGCACTGCACACCTGTAGTTGCACTGCACTGCACACCTGTAGTTGCACTGCACTGCACACCTGTAGTTGCACTGCACTGCACACCTGTAGTTGCACTGCACACCTGTAGTTGCACTGCACTACACACCTGTAGTTGCACTGCACTACACACCTGTAGTTGCACTGCACTGCACACCTGTAGTTGCACTGCACTGCACACCTGTAGTTGCACTGCACTGCACACCTGTAGTTGCATGCACTGCACACCTGTAGTTGCACTGCACTACACACCTGTAGTTGCACTGCACTACACACCTGTAGTTGCACTGCACTACACACCTGTAGTTGCACTGCACTACACACCTGTAGTTGCACTGCACTACACACCTGTAGTTGCACTGCACTACACACCTGTAGTTGCACTGCACTACACACCTGTAGTTGCACTGCACTACACACCTGTAGTTGCCTGCATCACACCTGTAGTTGCACTGCACTCACACCTGTAGTTGCACTGCACTACACACCTGTAGTTGCCCTGCACTACACACCTGTAGTTGCCCTGCACTACACACCTGTAGTTGCACTACACAATGTAGTGGTGTCACTCACCTGACTTGTGCCGAGTCGTCCACGTCAATGTCCCACACAAACACTCGCCCCACCTGGTTGCCCAGAGCCACAATCTGCCGAGGAACCAGTCGTTTAATCACGTTATCTATCCTTTTTCATCAGATCATAGCCTAGGCCTAGTTTGCACAATCAAATTTACATGTTGAAGACCCTTCTTAAAAATGGATTTAGACCTTTTCAAATTATACAATAGTACGGATATAATTTAAGGCCATTTTAAAACTATTATGACCCTATATTATAAGTTTATTAATATCCCCTCCCTAGGGGTAGTACTCGACTGTAGGTCACTTGGAGGGCCAAGCAGTATCATCTCTTGAAGATGACTAAGGGAGAAGCGCATGAACCTAACATACCCGTTGCCAGTAGTCAAGGGAGAAGCGCATGAACCAGATGTCACACTCTCGGTACTCGAATTGATGCAGGACAGACACAGTTGAGTCAGTCAACTTGAGGGGGTAGTCCAGGTCTGTAAGACTGCCAGGCTTCCAGCACACAATACGGTTCTCACATGACTACAAACACAAGTATACACTGTCTGTAAGACTGCCAGGCTTCCAGCACACAATACGGTTCTCACATGACTACAAACACAAGTATGCACTGTCTGTAAGACTGCCAGGCTTCCAGGACACAATACGGTTCTCACATGACTACAAACACAAGTATGCACTGTCTGTAAGACTGCCAGGCTTCCAGCACACAATACGGTTCTCACATGACTACAAACATAAGTATACACTGTCTGTAAGACTGCCAGCACACAATATGGTTCTCACATGACTACAAACACAAGTATGCACTGTCTGTAAGACTGCCAGGCTTCCAGCACACAATACGGTTCTCGCATGACTACAAACACAAGTATACACTGTCTCTAAGACTGCCAGGCTTCCAGCATGCAATACGGTTCTCACATGACTACAAACACAAGTATACACTGTCACAAGTACATGCTGATGAACTATGAGAGAGAAAAGGGAAGAATGGAGTGAGAAAGAGACCGACCGACCGACCGACCGACATGAGAAAGAAAACAAGAGACAAGAGAGAGAGACGACATGAACAATGCAGAGGAAACGTTACGACAACCGACCGACCGACCGACCGACCGACCGACCGACTGACGTGAGACAGAAAACAAAAGACAAGAGAGACAGAGACGACATGAACAATGCAGAGGAAACGTTACGGCAAAATTAAACAAATTAACACAGTGAGTGCATTACACAGAACAAGTTGGAGCTTTGTAAAAAGTTCACCTTTGAGAGAATGAATTTTCCCATCCACTTGACGCAGTCGACGTAGTTACGATGTATGTCACGTGTCGAGAAGTCTGGGTAATGCTGGGCCACTGTGTCAAATGGTCTGTAAACATCATCAATCACATAGAACAGGCTCAATTACAGACATCACTGCATCAACACTAAGATGTATTTAGTCATCAGCTATAAATTTAAACTTCAGCTTTTGAAATTTTGAACTTCCAAGACCAGTGCCCAGAAATATTTGAAAACCTGAGACTGTACGAACCATCCCATTGAGCCCCCTAGCAGATCTATAAAATGTCAGCCTAGAAGAAATAGCAATTTTATGCAAAAGTGGCCGGAACATACAGATACTCACTTGCTAGTCTTGGCCAGATCATAAAGATACTCGCTAGTCTTGGCCGGATCATAAAGATATTCACTTGCTAGTCTTGGCCGGATCATAAAGATACTCACTTGCTAGTGTTGGCCGGATCATAAAGATATTCACTTGCTAGTCTTGGCCAGATCATAAAGATACTCGCTAGTCTTGGCCGGATCATAAAGATACTCACTTGCTAGTCTTGGCCGGATCATAAAGATACTCACTTGCTAGTCTTGGCCGGATCATAAAGATCCTCACTTGCTAGTCTTGGCCAGATCATAAAGAAACTCACTTGCTAGTCTTGACCGGATCATAAAGATAGTCACTTGCTAGTCTTGGCCGGATCATAAAGATCCTCACTTGCTAGTCTTGGCCGGATCATAAAGATACTCACTTGCTAGTCTTGACTGGATCATAAAGATACTCACTTGCTAGTCTTGGCCGGATCATAAAGATACTCACTCGCTAGTCTTGGCCAGGTCATACAGATACTCACTTGCTAGTCTTGGCCGGGTCATAAAGATACTCACTTGCTAGTCTTGGCCGGATCATACAGATACTCACTTGCTAGTCTTCGCTGGGTTGTACAGATACTCACTTGCTAGTCTTGGCCGGGTCGTACAGATATGAGCTGTCGATGGCATCTGTGATACACTTGTGGTTGGCGCACCAGATTTTGAGAGAGTGGTCCATGCCACATGATGCAATCAAAGTTCCCTCCAGATTGAAATCCTGGCAACAATCATGTTATTACACAATGCACATTGATATAGCAATGAAACAGAAAAACAACCTTTGATTTGTCAGTCTCTAGATAATGATCTATGATTAAACAAAGTCGAATAAATTTATTTTAAACAGAATAAAATATCATCGCAGCAACATGTAAAATCCTCCAGAGCAACAGTAAGTTTGTAAAGAGTATTCTATACATACATCAAGTACCTCTGTTAAGCTCAGTTATGAAACATCATGAACAAAACATGGAAGTTTATTCTCAAGTGAGGGTCAAAAACATGACGTCCACATCAATTGGACACTGGTGGACTCCGACTGTGGGTGGAATTATCACTGGACGGTGGTGGTGGACGGGTAAAAAATGAGCACAAATCATAGATACTGTCATTACACCCGGAAAATGGGTGTCACATGTGTGTTTATAGTTTATTTCAGGTCATAAAACACATGTCAAGGGGCTTGTATGTATATGATTTAATATCCACATGTGCACCATACAAACTGTGACTGGTAAAAATATTATCCTACATAAAGCCCTGACCCCTGGATAGATTTACTCTACTGAGTCTGAGCAAGACTTACCCCACTGAATAACACCCCAGACTAACTTACCCCGTTGAATAACACTCCCAGATTGACTTACCCCATTGAATAACACCTCCAGACTGACTTACCCCATTGAATAACACCCCCAAATTGACTTACCCTACTGAGCAAGATTTACCACACTGAGCAAAACTTACCCCACTGAGTACTTCATCTCTGTGACCATCAACGCCCCCAAAAATTGCAATGCACACGTCTGTTTTGATGTTCCATAGTCGCAGGGCGTGATCTGTAAATATCTCCGTCTTTACCTTCTGCCATCCACAGCTTAGATACATGGTTGAAGGAAGCATAGAGCCATAGACCCAGTAATGACAGGTACTGCTCATGTCACTGTCAAATCTACCGACCTCTTATTTCAAACCACTTTAATTAATTTGCTCACAATCCTCACTTCAGTAACACTTCGGCTTTTGATTGAGCTACGCGAGTGACCCTTCTTGACATAGATAAACAAGGTCAATCTTTAAGGCTGCTACCCGAGGCTATCGTGGTTTGGAGGATTCACTCGAGTAACTACGTCATTAGCAGTTGCAGCCAATAGGGAACGTAAGTTCCTACTGCACAAGAAATTAATTAAACATTACACGACACAATCATTTAAACATGCATTAAATCAACACATTCTATGAATTATAATTTAAGACCAAGAAGATGAACATCACAGTTTACACACTGAAAAACTGATTGCTTTATTTAAATTATTTACATAAGGGTTTATCTCCATGATCGCGATCATCGCTGTTTAGTTCAATTATTCTCGTGGTACTGCGTGCACAGCGTAAACCGGATACCACGTTAGGGTTAACCCAAGTAGGCCCCAGTCGTTGCAATGACAACCTTGACCTATGACCCTGACTCACCTTTACTGACAGAGAGCAGCAGGTTGCCGTCTTTAGGGTGGACCTTCAGTTCGTTGATGGCGTTGCCGTGACCCACAAAGTGCTGACAACAAGAACACGTCTCGTACAATTATATATAATACATATTCTACGTAACTGTTATCTTAGCATTGTGTCGCTATACTCTGTCATCATTTCTTGTAATTTCAATTTGCTAAATACCCTGCAGACAAGAAGATTATGAGGGGATCAGGTATATGTTTTTAACAAATGGAATGGTTACAAAAATGTTGTACTGTATTGTTGTTTTCCAAATTCAACAAGTCCAGATGACCCAGTAATAGGACAGATAACTGGACAATACACATCAATAATAAAACATTAGCAACTACAATAAGGACAATACATAACAACAATACAATATCAAATATACCAGTCACCATCCGTTATAAATAGAAACATGTTTAAATTGTAGGTCTGGAGGCTTCTATCACAAGTACTTTCACTTAAAATTAAATACAATATTATTAAAAATAATATAATAAAAACAATAAGAACAATGATTACATAAAACCACATAAGTGACAGAAGTAATAGTATGAAATACTGACATGAAGAACATACAGTAACGTGTGTGAAGGAAATGTGTATATTATTAAATATAAGATTAAGCATTCACATTGACAGCTAAAGTGATTGAACATGCTAGCTGTTGATCACACAGATGCTAGGAGTTTGAATATGTTTAAAACAACTGACAAATATTTCAGAAGGAAGAGCTTTGTAGAGAAAAACTGGGCTCTTGGTAAATCACATATTTTCTTTATAAAAAAAAACAGCACCTGTCATTTATTTTCGGCCAGTAAACATTGAATGTTCTGCATGCTGACAGGTACTCACTTTGGTGTTCTGCATGCTGACAAATAATCACTTTGATGTTCTGTATGCTGACAAATACTCACTTTGATGTTCTGCATGCTGACAGGTACTCACCTTGGTGTTCTGCATGCTGACAAATACTCACTTTGATGTTCTGCATGCTGACAGTATTCACTTTAGTGTTATGCATGCTGACAATACCAGGGGTACTCACTTTGGTGTTCTGCATGCTGACAGATACTGACTTTGATGTTCTGCATGCTGACCAGTATTCACTTTAGTGTTATGCATGCTGACAAATACCAGGGGTACTCACTTTGATGTTCTGCATGCTGACAAATACTGACTTTGATGTTCCACATGCTGACAAGTACTCACTTTGATGTTCTACATGCTGACAAGTACTCACTTTGATGTTCTGCATGCTGACAGGTACTCACTTTGATGTTCTGCATGCTGACAGGTACTCACTTTGGTGTTCTGCATGCTGACAGGTACTCACTCTGATGTTCTGCATGCTGACAGTTACTCACTTTGATGTTCTGCATGCTGACAGGTACTCACTTTGATGTTCTGCATGCTGACAGGTACTCACTTTGATGTTCTGCATGCTGACAGGTACTCACTTTGATGTTCTGCATGCTGACAGGTACTCACTTTGATGTTCTGCATGCTGACAAGTACTCACTTTGATGTTCTGCATGCTGACAGGTACTCACTTTGATGTTCTGCATGCTGACAGGTACTCACTTTGATGTTCTGCATGCTGACAGGTACTCACTTTGATGTTCTGCATGCTGACAGGTACTCACTTTGATGTTCTGCATGCTGACAGGTACTCACTTTGATGTTCTGCATGCTGACAGGACTGATGATGCGGATGATACCGCGGGAACCGGCTGCTGCCAACAGGGGCAGACCGGTGGCGTCATCTTGTGTCCACGCACACGTGTAGAAGTTTTCTTCCGAGTCTGCGTCGGTGTACGCCTGCAGCAACTTGATCTTACCCCCCTCCTCACACTCGTACACTGTCACCTGGGAGTGGGGTCAGAGGTCAAATGCAGTCTTAGAGGGTTCTACATTAGGACACCTTAAACTGTTCTGATCACAACATTCTCTTGTTTCCTTGTTGATAAGAGATTTTTTTGATATCTCATATTACAAGTTTGTAATTTCTGGTTCCTGTAATTAATGTTAATGGAACTACGTAGTTTGAACGGTATCTCCTGGGTTGACGTGAAATTGTCAAGGTAGCTTTTAAATGAATTTATGTTATATTTTTCATTTGCTTATAATCATGTTACACAGTGAAAACCGTATGTGTTATTCTATTATACTCATTTTGTCTTCTCCACCTTTCTCCCTTGCAGGGTCATGTAGCACCTTCTCCTCGTAGAGTTAGAACCAGGGGGTGGGAACAGACCCCCAATAATTGAGGTGAGGACAATTTAGTGAATGGGTAGTTTGTTAGCAATTTTTATTTGTTTACATAGAGCATGAAGGCATTGTTTGGGGTGAGCCTCAAGTGGAGTTTCTGCTGTGTCTCAACATCTGAATACAATTACTAATGTTGCCAAACAAATTCAACAGCACCCCCTTCTTTGGATGGTATGAGCTGCACTGATAGCAGAGAAGAGCCAAGCTAAAGTACCCTGCATCACCCATCAGCAGCTACTCTAGAAGTATCATAATAACAATTTGAGTTATTTGACAGACAATAAGGTTCTCATTATACCTTCAATTGTTATTACAGTACACCTGTACAGTATTTTTTAAACACCAACCAATACATACCCGGTTGCTTCCAACTGAAGCAAATATGAGAGGGTCACCGTCCCTTGTGTTGTAGTTGAACTGTACACCAAACAGTGGCTGTCCGTGGTCCTCCTGCACAGTCAACAACATAGGACACATGCTTGTGGCTGGACACTGAGTGCCAGGAGAACATATCTAAATGCATTTATTTAACAATGAAAGATCAGTTCAGATTCAGGGTAACCTCAGTTACGTTTAGCTTTTATTCACACACCCACGCACAGTAATTGCACATACACGCACACATACATGATGTATAGGTAATGAATTATACATATGTGTGTGTGTGTGTGTGTGTGTGTGTGTGTGTGTGTGTGTGTGTGTGTGTGTGTGTGTGTGTGTGTGTGTGTGTGTGTGTGTGTGTGTGTGTGTGTGTGTGTGTGTGTGTGTGTGTGTGTGTGTGTGTGTGTGTGTGTGTGTGTGTGTGTGTGTGTGTGTGTGTGTGTGTGTGTGTGTGTGTGTGTGTGTGTGTGTGTGTGTGTGTGTGTGTGTGTGTGTGTGTGTGTGTGTGTGTGTGTGTGTGTGTGTGTGTGTTGTGTGTGTGTGTGTGTGTGTAGTGTACACATCATACACAGCTGTGTATAGTAAGACTGACATTGAGGTACAAAGAGGATACCTTCAGGTAGTTGGTACACTTGTACTGTAGTCTGCACTTGTTGTATTTGCTCTTGCCCCGTCTGCGTCGTCCCCCCGTCTGTGTCGGGGTCTCACTGCGGGAACTCTCATCTGCGATGCTGCTGTTAGTTACACTTAGAGAGTCATCCTGTAACCATGGCAACAAAGTGATATACCTGGATAACCATGTCAACAATATTTCTTATTCTAAAGAAACTGCCTGGACAGAAAGGTGTGGTATGTTTCTGATGTGACCAAAAAACAGTGTGGTTTAGCCATGGTTGGGTCCAAATACACCTTTTTGGGATGAAACACAGCTCAGCCAATTCAAATATGTTGTTTTTCTAGGCTTCAATTCAAATACACATACATTGAATTTGTTATTCAAATATGATTCAAATACATATTTTATATATTTGGTTATATTTCAAGTTATGAACAAAACCAGCCAAAATATCAAAGACATGCACATAATGATTTTACTATACATTGGAGGAAACCTGGACTTGTTTGTGCTATCACAGGATGTTTACATAGAAGGTGATAGCACCAGCAGAATTCTTTGAAGTACATTCACAGTCAAAACCTGCTATGGATGGTGATAAGCCTCACTGACATCCCATTCATTCACTGGTGCTAATATTTAACCAGCAGTCTCACTGTAGGTCTACTTTCTCAGTGCTGCCTGCCTGCTACTGACCCTACCACAGATGTGAAAAACATTGTTTTGACTCGAGTCAGTCAGACTATCAGTACGTGAGGTAATTCTTTGCATTTGTTGGTAAATAATGTATGTATATTCGGTTGTATACTTTCAAATACAGATAAAATATCAAATACATGCACATTTGTGATTTACAATTAAAATTTAAAAAACTATGTATTCAAATATAAACTGGTTTTAGGTCATTTTAAACTGTCCAAATCTAACAAATGTGCCCTTTTATTTGTTGTGTTTAGTAAAGGATTAATACAGAATTATGCCTGGGGGATGAGATGATTTATTGGTCTTGATGTTATACTTGTAGACGAAGTAAGTTATAGAATGGAATGAATTACCGCAAGGAAGTATGTTAAATGTAGACCAAGATACAGTTATTACGACAATATTGAGGTGGATCTGGATTCTATACAAGTGCCAAGCCTTGCAGTAATAACAGCACACATTTTATTATAAGTACATTACAGTTTAGTAAATAATTATTTACATTTCGCGGGCTTTCCAGTGTCAAAATAAACAATGAACCGATGATAAACGTGGTCACACGAAGTCCTAGTTAGTTTCTAATTCCACACATACTTACTACACTTAAGACAATTGTTATACAACACAATACATGGGACATACTATTTCGTCTCCTGAAATGTCATTGTGAGCGCAGTCTTCAGATTTCAAAACCGATATTCGGCTTTTCTTTCCTGACACAACAACATCTTCGTTGTCCGACATTTTGAGTACTAGTGTCGCCTTCTGTCGGATAATTCTAAACTAACTTCAATTTGAATACTAGTTTTGCCATCTGCTGGACAACGTCAACACAACATATTTTAGATTCTCAAATTACAACTTTTTCTTAGTTTTACTCATAACATATATGTGGGTAGCATAAATCAATAATTAGTTTTAAAAGCAGTTAATAGGATTATTTCATCCGCATTTGGTTATTAGTGATTAGTTAATCATAATTCTAATGATATAAATGCACACAATTTACATGAAATTATTATAAATTATTAACATGATTGCATGTGTACATTACAGTGTGTGTGTGTGTGTGTGTGTGTGTGTGTATTACTGCGTGCTGGTGCGCAGGTAGCTATGTGTCATGTGTCTGTCAGTTTGCATGTGTGGTGAATAAGTTAAATTATGTGGTTAGTGTGTGTTGTGTTTTTTTTTTGGGTTTGTGGTGGGTTTTGGGTGGGGTGGGTTGCAACATTGAATGGTTGCAGTGTTGGTGTCGTGTGTGTGGTGGTGTGTGGTGGTGTGGTGTGTGTGTGTGTGTGTGTGTGTGTGTGTGTGTGTGGTGTGTGTGTGTGTGTGGTGTGTGTGTGGTGTGTGCGTGTGTGTGTGTGCGTGCGTGGTGCGTGCGCTGTGTTGTGCGTGCTGTGCGTGCGTGCGTGCGTGCGTGCGTGCGTGCGTGCGTGCGTGCGTGCGTGCGTGCGTGCGTGCGTCATCGTGCGTATATACATACACTGACCGCCAAAATGACATCCACGTAATGTTTAAAATGTATATTCACAACAATAATGCTACAAAACAGCCGCTTATTGACGATTTTTCACGGTGATGTAATTTTGTTCAGTTTATTGCCTCGCCGGCCACTAAACATTTCTTCTGCGCTGTTGGACATTACATCAAAACCCGGCGGCGGGGAAGGGGTGCCATTGATTATTTTGACGACGATCCTAATTTTCATTAGCTCTTCAGACCGTAACGCACGATTTTCATCAGCACAAGTAGGCACCCCTCCCTAAATAATGGAGATGCTATGCCCCTCTCCACCAAACAGGGACTATGAGACACAGAACCGCAAAAAACTCAAATTTGGCGCCTCTAAATTATATATTTACTACATCGTATTACGACCCGTGACCTTTTTGTTGCCATATATACTATTGCTCCTTCAAGCGCGACGTTGTTATGACTTGGTACAGCACACTAGGGTAAACACTTCAACAAGGACAGGCCTAATTGAAATGGCGCCCGCCGTGTTTCCTATGTGGGGCGAGTCATGCCGAGCGCCGACCGTGGCTCAGCCGTCATCTCGACAGCTGCAGCAGTCGGCCACGGTCTCTGTGTTCTCGCGGCGCCGAGATCGACAGTCGACCGAACTCCAGGCGAATTATGTTATTAATTCCGTTGAGAATTGTACTGCTGCGATCGATCGAAAGGCGTCATTATAAGCTAGGAACACACGCCAGTCACGGCGGCTGCTAGCAGACTGTTGATGCGGGCAGGTCGTCTACGTTTAACCGCCTAGTAGACGTAGACAGAGGGAGTGACTTCGCTGCGTGACCTGTGACTGCCCCGGGCTGTGCGTCTGTTATAAACTTTGGAACGTCGGTTGGTGACGTAGTCGGGATGGCGTCGAGTCTACTGTCACGCTACACGGACCCAGGTATGTGTCGACTTGTTGTAGTTCCGGGGTCACAATCCATTACGTGGGTCTGACAGTATACAGAAAGTGTTGTGTTTTGGTGTACACAGCCTGCTCAGTGACGTTCACTATAGGAGCATGGAAGCGACGCGACGTACGTAGCGGGACCGAGTGGAGCTGCTCTATAAATTGAATATTTATTTAATTGAATGGATGCGACCTGCATGTTTGTGTTACTGTGAACTCTGGCTGTGATCGCCCAGTGTCAGTGGCCGGCTAAGTAGGTCGATGGGCGGGCGGCCCCTCGTACAGCGAACGTGTATGCACACACTCATACATGCACGACTATACGTGCATATTCAAACACATGTGTCCATAATGCCAACTGTGATGTTAATGCCACTATACAGGCTGCACTGAATTAATCTATGCCTGCCTCAGTCAGTGTTTCGTACATTTAGCCTAGTCAGAGACTCTGAGGGTCGACGTTCTCCGCGCCAAGAATCGGTAGGCGTACATAGCTCCCGTTTCAGGCTTACAGCTCCCGTTGTAAACAGCTCCTGTTATAGCTCCCGTTGTAAATAGCTCCCGCGGTGTCAATTTCTCCGTCGACGTCCGTTGTCCATACTACCGTAGGGCCCACTGTGTCGGTCCAATGCGTTAGGTCAATAGACCCATTTGTTGTTGACGACACGGGTGTGTCGAAACGTTGATCGATTAACTTTCGTGTGTCGGCACTACACGGAGCAACACGCACGCACGCACGCACGCACGCACGCACGCACGCACGCACGCACACGCACGCACGCACGCACGCACGCACGCACGCACGCACACGCACACGCACCACGCACACGCACACACACACACACACACACACACACACACACACACGATGTTAATGTGAGGTTACACGAGCAATTAATCATTGATCGGCCAGCTCGATGTCGTGTAATATCGTTGTAGAAAAATCGGTCATGTAAACGTTATCGCAAGACAGATTAATGTGACCAGTTTATGGTTGTGTTTGTGTCACCACATTTAGGACTCGCCTGACATTTCTCTGCACGTGTGAGACTAGTCGACGACTGGATATCATTATGTGCGATATCATGAATTGTATTCGTGAGTGCAAATGTCAGTAACGAGTACACTGAACGTGCAAGTCTCATTATTATGTTTAATTTTAAGCCATGTAAAGAAATTCATTTGGTCAATTTCTTCGTCTACACTTTTCAGAGACTGAAAGTGAACAGAAATCCCAGAACGAGGCGAAGTCTCTGGATGTCCGCCCTCACTGCTCGTGCATCAAAGACAGGGTGAGAGAGGGAGAGGGAGAGGGAGAGGGAGAGGGAGAGGGAGAGGGAGAGGGAGAGGGAGAGGGAGAGGGAGAGGGAGAGGGAGAAAGGACAGGGAGACGTAGAGTAGAGAGCTGCCAGCCCCGCCCAGACGGCGGGTATAACCGACAGCCGATAGGCATCGAGATTAACACGCATATATCTTAATTTAAACCTATAGATAACAGAGTACGGAAATGCTTGGGTTTATTTATATCTTGCTCACGTAGCTGGCTCACATATAAGTGATCGTAAATAATACAACCAATGTACAGCAAGCGTATATTATATTATATATAATTATGCACAATATGACCTAATAAAACACGGTAACATGAAGACCGTGTCTGGCGCTCACAGAAACCACAAGATAGACGGCCAGGTGTGTCGTATCGTGTATGTGTGTGATGGTGTACGTATGTACACAGTACACAGTCGAGGCAGCGCTCTTATTCCCACGCTCTCTGGCAGCGAGACGACGCTGAAGAAATGTTCAGGTTCCACACCACGGAACTCTTTCTAACATCTCTTTATTGCCTTCACATTATAATATGTTTTCCACATTGAAACCGTTTTCAATAATAATACAAAACAGAAGAGATATATGTGAAATATATCACGAGTGCAAAAAACCGTGTTTGAGGCAAGATTCCTCCCACCCCTCAATAGGGTCCGTGGCATTTATTTTATGTTTTTTCGGTTCTCGGAGTTGGAGGGCAGAACCCCCGATGTCTGTATACTATTATTTGGGGCATTGAGTTCCCTTAAGTAAGAATAAGCATTCATAAACTTGTAATTTTGCAGTTATGATTCTGTCATACGATTGTCAAGTGATTCGGCTATCAATTACTGCGAAACTCCCAAGGAATCCTTTGACAGCGTATTGCCACCTCTACACCGTGTTAGTACGCGCTCTGATCGCTAGTTGAAGCCGCTAGTTGAGTTAGCTGGGGCTACACACGGCTGATTTCCCTAGGTGCACAGGAATGCGTTGAATAATAATAAAAAAGCGACACTGGCTGATAAGTTGACATACACAGACTCCAGACGTGTTGATTTGACAACTATTAATCAAGTACTACAACTGAACGCATCTGGCTTGACTCTCAAAGGCCCCCTTATATCCATGAGCAAGGTACATATGGTGACAGAAAACCAATGACAACAGTCGCCATCATTAAAGTTTCGACAACACTAGCTGAATACTGCATAATTGTCGATGTTTTGTTTTAATCAAACGCGATCTCAGAATACGAAACATTGCTATATATAACAATGGATGAATAATGCATCGTGAAATGGCGAAATTGGAATACTCTGTGATGAAGTTCTGCGAATTAACCGATGTATACATAATGCCACACGATGAGCTAATTGTATACAACGCGGTATATAGGGATGTTAACGTTTTCACCATAGACGATTCGCTCCTTCGCGGCCAAACATTTAGGGATTAATCAAAGAGCCCACGAAAGTTCAGTATCCAATCCTCAGGATTGCTCAAAACACTTGACACTTTACTTCCTGACAGACCTGTTCAGTCGAACACCACCTGGGTTTATCTGGGAAGCATTCAGCTACGCGGCAATTAATTCGCGAAGACTACTCGTACACACATATTCACCACTGTATATAGCCAGCTTATCATTCATACAACTGATTGAAGTGGAGCAATGTAGAATGGAGAAACTTGTCCAAGGTTTTACACGGCAGAGAGTCCGATGCTCTACCCTAGAACCACCGCACTACTACGTAAGATACTTTAAATACTTTAGCAAATACTTTAAAGGACACGGCGCCTGTGCCATGGATTGGGGATCATGACGTGGACCTAGTACGTATGACGCGGCCACGTAGTACGTATGATGCGGCTACGTAGAACGTATGACGCGGCTACGTAGTACGTATGACGCGGCCACGTAGTACGTATGACGCGGCCACGTAGTACGTATGACGCGGCTGCGTAGTACGTATGACGCGGCTACGTAGTACGTATGACGCGGCCACGTAGTACGTATGACACAGCCACGTAGTACGTATGACATGGCTACGTAGTACGTCTGATACGGCCACATAGTACGTCTGACACGGCAACGTAGTATGACTGATAAAGCCAAGTAGTCGCCACTGTATCACGGTGCAGTGCACAAAGAAGAGACCACAGTTGCAGTCGCTAAAACCACATTCCACATTACATTACACTGCGTTTTCGACGCGGGAACCGTTGTTCCGTTGTCAAAGAAATACACCCCAGACACAGTTCGTGACGTCAGAACTACATCATTTAGGCCTACTCTGATTCTGACTAAGTTTATTGAGTAACTTTGTGTAAAACACAAAATTAACGACAAACAGTTGGGAGGTATGACAGTCTGAAGTGCCTCACAAGTGGCAGGACGCCGCCGTTGTAGTGGACACTTTGTCCGAGGGCTGTTTTTTGACTACTACAAAGTCTCTGATAAAAATAATCACCTATTCTAATAAATATAGCCTGACTAGGGGGCGAAAAGGGAGAGCATATTGGGGGGAAACACGGAAAGAAGCCAAAAGGGTAGAGAGAAAACCAGAAGGAACAGGGGAGATGCACTGTGGAGTGCCGAGGGCCACGAGGTCAGAGGGCGAGGGGGACGAGGTCAGAGGGCGAGGGGGACGAGGTCAGAGGGCGAGGGGGACGAGGTCAGAGGGCGAGGGGGACGCTAGCTGTGGATTACGGCATGCATATGAACGTATTTTGGGAGTTGTGTTCTACCATGGTAAATGGACTCGAGCTGTGGATTGTGACTTGCAGGTGAACGTGCTGTGGGAGCTGTGTTCCGTCGACTCTCCGCCCCCCGCCTCTTCCCCCGACACCCCGGACAGTCGCCGTGCCACGGACACGCCCCGGCCCCGGCTCGTGTGTGTGCTTGACGCCAGCCTCAGCATGCGCGAGTCGTACGGCCCGGACGAACGACTCTCGAAGATCGACCGCGTGAAGATCTTCGCGCAGCTGCTGGTGAAGACGATGAGCAGTGACGACTGGCTCGGCCTCGTCACCTACGGCACTGACGCTAGGGTCGTGCTGCCGCTGCAAAAGCTCACGGACGAGGTGAAGGTGAGAGCATACCGAGGTCGGGTAAAGAGATAGATAATAAGTTTATTATATGGCAAGTTTACATGGATTGTACTTGTATATTCACCATAAAGTCAATAATTCCGCACAATATCAATCTATCATACAATTGTAAAACATCTTATTAAAATAATCACTGAAACAGTTGTACGTGATACAATTAAACATGTACATTAAAAATACGATTAACTTAAAAAAGTATTCTAAGATATATTAAAAAGGATAGTAAAATTAAACTGCCTGCAGAAATACGTGCACGTCAGTAACCGTTCTAACAATTTACCAGACACCACGGAATTAAAAGAGTTGTTATAACGATTTGTTTTCGCCCTTGGAACTGGTAACTCATTACACGGTCTCATGGGTTAAGGCACATTTCGACCATTTGATGATAGCGCATTCAGTTTGTGGTGACTGCTTCATTTTGAGCGAATTATGAGTAAGATAATTCTCTGTTTCACGGTGGATGGGTGGAATGGGATTGGGAAGGAATGGACGTCAATAGAGAATGCCGGGAAGAGGGAGGGACGAGGGAAAGAGAAACTGATACTTAAAACCCCCAACACGGCTGAAGAATGCCAAAAACATGTTACGTATCCCTACACAAATGTGTCGTTTTACAAGTTATGCCAATGAGAACGCAGTCGGAAAGTAGCAGTGTACATTGTTGCTGAAGCAATGTTGATAAATCTAGTTACAAAGTCTCACCCCGCAGGAGAAGGCAGTGAAGGCCATTGACGAGATCTCAGCCAACGGCCCGACCAACATCTCGGCCGGGGTGTCTGCCGCCATCGACCAGTTCAGAGCCGAGTTCAAACGGAGGTGAATCTACGAGAGTTATAAACCGATGCAGTTTTCATAAACGAATCACACGCACGCACGCACGCACGCACACACGCACACACGCACGCACGCACGCACGGGCGCCCAAACACACCCAAGCCTTTCTTGTCCATTGCCAAAATACGTAATTTCTAATGTAGTAATCGACAATACACAATGAATCCGTTGTAAACACAGGTTGGTAGGTCTGAGTGTTCGTACAAACCCTCATCCGCGGGTTTGTTTTACAACAATTACAAAATAACATCGTAACATTTGTCAGCCAGGTTCAAATGGCTCAGAATATTGAAGTGAAACAGTTGTCGGTTGACAGTTTAGCTATTGGACATATTTTGGCACATATGGGCTAAAGACGTTGAACAGTAGAAACAGAATCGTTGCATCAAACCGTTTATCTCAAATAACCAAACCTAAGCTGGACATATGCCTAGACCTACTTTCGTTTTCTACAGACAGAACACCAAATGTTGGCACATTTGCGCACGCACAGATAACTATATATTAACATAAAGTCATAATATATACAGATGATATTGGATTCGTAATTAAAATTTTCGATTCACCCGCAGTCGGTTCTACGACGACAACGTGCTGTTGTTCACGGACGGCATGCCGACTGTCGGCGTCACCGAACCGGAAGCACTCGTCGAGGAGATCCGCAACAAAATCGCCTCCCTGCGCGAAGAGTGCTACTACACGTCCGACTACACAGTGCGCTTCATGGCGGCGTCGACGGGCGGCTTCCTGCCGGACGTCGCGCACAAGATCAGCCAGACGTTCGGCAGTGACGCCATGTACTACCTCAACGAGTCGAACCTCCTCGAGCTCGGCCTGGTGCAGCCCCTCGTGCTGCGACAGACCTGCTTCCTCTCACACGTCGAGGTCGGCGTGCGCGCGCTCAACGGCGTGACGCTAGACAAGGAGCGCATGCGCAGCGAGTACCGCCAGAACGTGTCGCGCGTGCGCAGTGAGCAGGTGGAGGACGACGCGACGACCTTGTACTACATCTACGACGTGGCGGGCGACGTGCCACGGGTCATCAACTGCTGCCTCGCCATCCCGCAGAAGAAGAAGCGAGCGCTGAAGAAGAAGGACGTTCTCCGCATACAGGTGAAACTGAACTGTCTTAAATCGAATCGAATCGAATAAAATGTTATATCACAGCAATGCAGTATACAAAACTTCTGTCTTATCAGTATCATCGGAATGCCGAGCTCAGAGACCCACTGAAACAACAGCTTTAAGTAATGTCGAGATCGATGTGTAGGCAGTTGAAGACGAAGGCTAAGCCATGAAACGAATCTACCATCAGGCCACCCCACCTCACAAGCCGTTGTGTGGGTGATTGGCCAAGTGCACTGAACAACGGAAAAGGTTCATCCTCCTTCCAATGATAGTGACCTAAATAACTTAGTTCAAATCCTTTCTGCACGTTACGGTCGCATAGTCCTGAATCGTGTAACATTCCACGGGAACTGTGATACAATCAGATGGAATTTGCCCAAAATCTTGTCTCTTTCAGTTGAAGTTCCACACATCGCTCTGTGGCCACTGGATAAAGCACACCAATGTCGCGCGGGCGCGTACAGGAAGGACCGATAAAACTCGCCTCTACTTCATATGTTCCTAGAAAATAAATGAAACAAATCCGAAACGTTGTATGTATGGATCCTATTATCTTCATAAACGAGCTCTACTAAGTTAATTACCAATAAATATGCAATTTTATTCATCAATTGTGTTATAAACCGCCTGCTATTTACGACAGTTGAAGTACCGAGACAAGAACCAGGTGGTTCGGACGACAGAGCGGACGGTGAGTTACAAGGAGCTCGTGCGCAAGGAGAAACACAACGTGGAGACGGAGACGACGTTGGCGCTGAGACACGAGGCCGCCTCCGTCGCACACCGCTGTCTGGTCGAGGCGGCGCATCTTCTCCGCAAGCTGGACAGGCAGGGCGCACAGAAACTGATGCAGGTAACCACTCCAGATGGCCGTCTCGTGCTTGAGTTTTCTTATGTAAATCCGTATTTGTGACACGGCATTCTATGTAAAGATTTAAATGTGTTTATGAACTATCTGTAGCATTCTTCTTCCGAGTGGTCCCGCCCTCTAGACTACTCAATATTGATGGTGTGTAGACCTACTTCTGTAGCCCTTCTGATGTGACACACTATGGCCGAATCGTGCGTTTCACGACACACGTATATACGACATGACAAAAACTATTTGGATACAGGGCCATCGCAAATGTTGCTTTGGAAGGCATTGGCGGCCATTTTTAAGATGGCTGCCAAAAACTTATTTTCCTCATCTCTTAATAACTGCGTCATCCAGAGCAGTAATTTTGGTCCAAAACATAGGTTTCGAGGTCATAGATTTCAAATGTGTTAGGTTTGACCTTCTCCGACATTCACATCATACATAAAAAAAATACAAGATAATAGAATACCCACCCCAAGAGATATATGACTGAGCCTATATACACACAATTCATCAAACAGATATGGAATATAGCCGCATATGTCCTAAAATAACTATGCACTGATACATGTTTGACTGGCATTGTAATCTTACCTGTACTTTACCTAACCGTCTGGTTTCAGTTTGTGCTGTCTTTCGACATACATCTGGTTTCAGTTTGTGCTGTCTTTCGACATACATCTGGTTTCAGTTTGTGCTGTCTTTCGACATACATCTGGTTTCAGTTTGTGCTGTCTTTCGACATACATCTGGTTTCAGTTTGTGCTGTCTTTCGACATACATCTGGTTTCAGTTTATGCTGTCTTTTGACATACATATGGTTTCAGTTTGTGTTATCTTTCGACATACATCTGGTTTCAGTTTGTGCTGTCTTTCAACATACATCTGGTTTCAGTTTGTGTTGTCTCTCGCCACGTCTCTGGCTTCAATATGTAGACACTTCTTAAGCTTATCAACGGCACTAGGATATTTGATAGTGGCAATTTAGAACATAGCTGCACTATTTTGAATCGTATATAAATTATTTGTAATTGGTGTTATATTTTGCTACAACTTCTAGGTTCGTGAGTATACATGTGGCATAGAATAAACGTAAAATAGTAGTAGTAGTAGCTGTAGTAGTAGTAGTAGTAGTAGTAGCAGTAGCAGTAGCAGTAGCAGTAGCAGTAGCAGTAGCAGTAGCAGTAACAGTAGCAGTAGCAGTAGTAGCAGTAGTAGCAGTAGTAGCAGTAGTAGCAGTAGCAGTAGCAGTAGCAGTAGCAGTAGCAGTAGCAGTAGTAGTAGTAGTAGTAGTAGCTGTAGTAGTAGTAGTAGTAGTAGTAGTAATAGTAATAGTAATAGTAGCAGTAGCAGTAGCAGTAGCAGTAGCAGTAGTAGTAGGAGGAGGAGGAAGAGGAGGAGGAGCAGCAGCAGCAGCAATAGCAGCAGCAGCAGCAATAGCAGCAGCAGCAATAGCAGCAGCAGCAGCAATAGCAGCAGTAAATTGCATTTATAATAATAAGCATAACTAACTGATTTTATCCTACAGCGCGCTGTTGACGACATCCGGGACCTTGGCGAGTACCAGAAGGAGACGCTCCACGCGGGCGAGCTGGCCCAGGAGGAGATGTCGGTGTACTTGGAGGCTATTGTCACGAACCTGGAGGCGTGCTCCCAACAAGTGGGTAACATCGCCGTCAACTGGGACGAGTCGTGGGCGCGTCTGTCGGCCATGGCGACGTCCTTCTCCCGTCACTCCCCGCCTGCATACGGCGTCTTTGTCGACGACACCAAACTCTTCTCGTCGCCCGCCGTCAACGCGAGACTTCACGAGATCTGCTACGACCTGAAGGAGATCTACAGTGCGATGGGGCTGGCGACTGGGGCCCTGGACGACCGACAGACGCGACTAGAGCCGCCGCCACCGACGCCGCCTGAGAAACTCGTCGCAGACGACTTTGACTTCGCCGACGGCATGACGCTACTGGTCGGCCGCCTCGGCCAGGCGGTGGACGCGGGGAGCCGCGGTAAGGGAAGCGACCGTGTTGACGACACGACACCAAGCAAACTGGAACAGTGCGCATGACGCCATTCGTGCTTGGCACAGGCTGTCGCCACGTCATGGTGTGACTTTCGTTTTTTATGCTAGATAATTAAAATAATGTTTGTTTTAAGACATTGTTGACATCGCCATTCGTCGATGTTGTGCTGCGGGATCTCGACCTATGACGAGGGACTGTGGTGACTCTCACTTACGCTAGTTCGACCATCTGCCAGTGTAATAGACCATATTTACCAATATGTTGATAGCATTATCGAATCTGATTTTTATTTATGTATTGATGTAGAGTTGTAAGAAAAGGTACCAACGATAAACGTAATAGTAAATAATCACACCGTCACAGTTGAGACTGCGTTAACAGTGGGCATTATCAAGGTAACGTTTCTGACTGAATTATTTGTTTTACCCTTTGTGCATATGGCAATCATCCTCGTTTACGGTGGTCGGGGTTATTATTATCTAGTGTTAGTCATCACGACAGCAAAATGAGATCACGAAAGAGCAGTATAAATCAAGTTGCCATTAGTGGCGTCTCAGTTACTTCACCTAATGTATGGTAGCCATGACCATTTGTGATGTTGGCATATCAATAACATAACCCAAAGTCGTAATGAATATTTTTGTTCTTAATGCAAAATTGCTTTGGAAATGTTTGCTAAAAAGGTGAAAGAAGTAATCTTCACAATAGTTATAATCCGTGTAGTACATATATCAGCTAACTAAAACAAACGTTGGAGTTTGATATCACATATTTATTATTTATTATATTATATATATATATATATATATATATATATATAATAACTATTATAATTTTACCAATTTGGTGAACGCACATTTGTATTCAGTTGCAGGAAGAAGTTCTTGTATGGTCTTAGAAGAAGTATGTTTTTTTTATATGTAAAGATATATATATATATATATATATAATATATATATATATATATATATATATATTGAACTGTATGTATTAAATTGTTTCTTTTACTTGCATATATAGCAAACAGAATATATTGTAAGCAATTATGCTACATGGATATTTGTTAACCTATTTATATTTGGTGTAGTTTGTGCAAAGTGTAAAAATGTGTAATACAGAAAACATGTGTCAGAAACATTCATTTTATGTATTTTCATAATAACACAGTATCATTTGTTACCAAAGGTAGCACGTGTCAATAAACGTAACCAACACATACATTTTAACGTTATAATGTATACAGTTATATATTTTTTATCGACATATCATTTGATGTAATGTGTGTATGTACATACATAAACACACACACCCACACACACACGCGCACACACACACACACACATATATATATATATATATATATATATATATATATATACCTACATATATACATATATACATACATACATATATACAAACTTAAATACATACAATAATACATACATACAGTAATACATACATACATACATACATACATATATACATACATAATACATACAATAATACATGCATACATAGTACATACATACAATTGATACAACCATACATACATATATACATACACGCACTCACAATACATACATACATACATAGTTACATACATACAATTAAGCCTACATGAGAACGCATGCGCGCACACACCCACATACAAATCCCAAACTCTTCTTCATCATAAGTGCATACTCTGGAGTATGTCCACACTGTTATGTTCATAGAATGTCTGAAACGATATTTATATGTCCTCTGTTTTGTAATGTAGACCTTGTTGGAATATCGTCAGCATCGTCTGTGTAGGTGACACCTCAACCTGTGACACCCGTCGTAGAGTCGTCTCTGTCAACAGCCTGCCTCTGAGCGGGTCATCAGGCAAAGCGGGTCATCAGGCAAAGCGGGTCATCAGGCAAAGCGGGTCATCAGGCAAAGCGGGTCATCAGGCAAAGCGGGTCATCAGGCAAAGCGGGTCATCAGGCAGTGCGGGTCTTCAGATAGAGCGTGTCATCAGATAGAGCGGGTCTTCAGATAGAGCGTGTCATCAGGCAGAGCGGGTCATCAGATAGAGTGGGTCATCAGATAGAGCGGGTCATCAGGCAAAGCGGGTCTTCAGATAGAGCGTGCCATCAGATCGAGCGGGTCATCAGGCAGAGCGGGTCTTCAGATCGAGCGGGTCATCAGGCAGAGCGGGTCATCAGATAGAGCGGGTCATCAGGCAAAGCGGGTCTTCCGATAGAGCGTGCCATCAGATCGAGCGGGTCATCATGCAGAGCGGGTCATCAGGCAGAGCGGGTCATCAGATAGAGCGTGCCATCAGATAGAGCGGGTCATCAGATAGAGCGGGTCATCAGGCAGAGCGGGTCATCAGATAGAGCGGGTCATCAGATAGAGCGGGTCATCAGATAGAGCGGGTCATCAGGTAGAGCGGGTCATCAGGGAGAGCGGGTCATCAGGTAGAGCGGGTCATCAGGCAAGAGCGGGTATTCAAGTAGAGCGGGTCATCAGGCACAGCGGGTATTCAGGTAGAGCGGGTCATCGGGTAGAGCGGGTCATCAGGTAGAGCGGGTCATCAGGTAGAGCGCGGGGTCAGCGCCGGCGAGGATGCAGAGCTGCCCGGGGGTGTTTTCACGGGCGGCACGTCCAGCTTCACGCCGTCTGACGTCGGCACGACCTTCGAGTCTCCCGCCGGCCTGTGGCGATGCATTCGCGCCCGTTTCTTGGCGTCGTCCACCTGCTTCCGGTACTCGTTCTCAGCGCGCCGTTTCAGGAAGATCTCGAGGAAGCCGACTCCGAAGAAGACGAGCAAGAAGATACCGACGCCGATAGCAAGGCCAACGAGGAGACGGGTGCCCTGGGCTGATAGACAGACACGATACGTGGACAACGACGGACTTGTGACAAGAAAAGACACGTATGACATAGAAATACGACTTAAAACTCAAACAAACTATACTCGGTACTTGCAAACAATAATAACAAATCCAGCTAAAAACGTGATTTTTGCATTATAAAATAGCATAACATAATAACCAGTCTGTTGGATCTATGGGTTTAATTTGGCGCTTTTATTAAAAGTCAGTTTGTTTATTTATTAAGAAATGTTGCTTGACGCTATAGAATTTATGTGCTCATTTTTATATAGCACTTTCAATAAACTCGCAAACTAATCGATATTATTACGTCAGAAAAAATGCATATAAATGGTGCATGACACTAAATGTTAATACTCATAGTGGTAGTGCTTAGTGCAATCAGAATAAAAAACGTGTCTGTAATCAGAATCGGTATCAACATAGGGCGGGTGAAATTGAATCTGAAAAAGTTTTGTTACTGGCAATGCTATAACGTAGGTGCAAACCGAATAACAATATTAGTTGGAATCAGAATTACTGATGTCAAATAAAACATTGGTTTGATACAAACAATGGCTACAGCAAGTGAACCCCAGAGCCCACTGATAGAACATCATCGTTACATGAGTGGAGATAACGATGATCCTATCAAGGCGATGGTCATAAGATGATTTATATTTTCCGGGCGTTATAAATGTGACGTTTCTGAGCATGCGCGATAAATGTAAATTCAACAATGTGCAG
Source organism: Ridgeia piscesae (assembly GCA_025642075.2). Taxonomy (NCBI): domain Eukaryota; kingdom Metazoa; phylum Annelida; class Polychaeta; order Sabellida; family Siboglinidae; genus Ridgeia; species Ridgeia piscesae. Next base: position 54,840 of record JAODUO010000187.1, read on the forward strand.
CGAAATGCAAAGCATTTATGATATAAATACCACGGGCTGTTCGTTACAACGTATATATATATATATATATATATATATATATATATATATATATATATATATATATATATATATAATATATAGCCTTTTTCGAAAACATTAACACGAGGCAAACAAGTTTCAAGACATGTTTTGAAAGCATGCACAAATCACGTGACTGTAGTGCGCCATAATCCGTGACAGTGATTTGGACATTTATCGCGCATGCACAGAAACGTCACCCGGATAGTTAATAGCGCCCGAAAATATGTAATCGCGACAGTGAATGCCGCAATGACCGTCACGTACACCAGTGGAAGCCGCCACACTCGAACTCGTCACAGCCCGGCCCGTCACACCCGCAGTCGTTGTAGTCGTCACACCGGTAGGCCAGGCTGATACACTCCTGGTTGGCACATCGCATCTTCACCGGCTGACAGTCTGTGGGTACAGGTAGATACAGGCAGTTTGTGGGTACAGGTATAAACAGACAGTCTGTGGGTACAGGTAGATACAGGCAGTTTGTGGGTACAGGTAGATACAGGCAGTTTGTGGGTACAGGTAGATATGACAGTCTGTGGGTACAGGTAGATACAGGCAGTTTGTGGGTACAGGTATAAACAGACAGTCTGTGAATACAGGTAGATACAGACAGTCTGTGGGTACAGGTAGAAACAGACTGTCTGTGGGTACAGGTAGATAGACAGTCTGTGGGTACAGGTAGATACAGACAGTTTGTGGGTACAGGTAGATACAGACAGTGTGTGGGTACAGGTAGATACACACAGTCTGTGGATACAGGTAGATACAGACAGTCTGTGGGTAAAGGTAGATACAGACAGTTTGTGGGTACAGGTATGATACAGACAGTCTGTGGTACAGGTAGATACAGACAGTCTGTGGGTACAGGTAGATACAGACAGTCTGTGGATACAGGTAGATACAGACAGTCTGTGTGGTACAGGTAGATACAGACAGTCTGTGGGTACAGGTAGATACAGACAGTCTGTGGGTACAGGTAGATACAGACAGTCTGTGGGTACAGGTAGATACAGACAGTCTGTGGATAAAGGTAGATACAGACAGTCTGTGGATACAGGTAGATACAGACAGTCTGTGGGTACAGGTAGATACAGACAGTCTGTGGATACAAGGTAGATACAGACAGTCTGTGGGTACAGGTAGATACAGACAGTCTGTGGTACAGGTAGATACAGACAGTCTGTGGATACAGGTAGATACAGACAGTCTGTGGGTACAGGTAGATACAGACAGTCTGTGGGTACAGGTAGATACAGACAGTCTGTGGATACAGGTAGATACAGACAGTCTGTGGATACAGGTAGATACAGACAGTCTGTGGGTACAGGTAGATACAGACAGTCTGTGGGTACAGGTAGATACAGACAGTCTGTGGGTACAGGTAGATACAGACAGTCTGTGGATACAGGTAGATACAGACAGTCTGTGGATACATGTAGATACAGACAGTCTGTGGTACATGTAGATACAGACAGTCTGTGGGTACAGGTAGATACAGACAGTCTGTGGATACAGGTAGATACAGACAGTCTGTGGGTACAAGTAGATACAGACTGTCTGTGGGGTACAGGTAGATACACACAGTCTGTGGATACAGGTAGATACAGACAGTCTGTGGATACAGGTAATACAGACAGTCTGTGGGTACAGGTATATACAGACAGTCTGTTGATACAGGTAGATACAGACAGTCTGTGGGTACAGGTAGATACAGACAGTATGTGGATACAGGTAGATACAGACAGTCTGTTGATACAGGTAGATACAGACAGTCTGTGGGGTACAGGTAGATACACACAGTCTGTGGATACAGGTAGATACAGACAATCTGTGGGGCACAAGTAGATACAGACAGTTTGTGGGGTACAGATAGATACAGACAGTTTGCGGACACAGGTGTGTGTGTGTGTTGTGTGTGTGTGTGTGTGTGTGTGTGTGTGGATTGGTGTGTGTGTGTTGTTGTGGTTGTGTGGTGGTTATATAAATATATATATATATATATATAAAATATATATATATTATAAGAAATGTGTGTTTGTGGTGTGTCTTGTGTCTGTGATGCCTGTGGTTGTTTGTTTTGTGTGAATGCGTGTATATTTGCGTAGCTGCAAAGCCCCCCCAAAAAACGTGTATGTGTGTAGGTATGTTAGGTATTTATTTAGCTTAGTCTATTGGGCTATGCTTACCTGGTACTTGGGGAAACGTCTATTACCTAGAAACCGGTTCTAAATGCAATTATATATATATATATATATATATATATATATATAATATATATAGTATATAATATATTATATTATTATACATATATATAATATTATCATATGAATTATAATTCATTATATATGTTATATTAATATGAGAATATATATATATATATATATATATATATATATATATATTATCATATGTGTATAATTTATATATTATGTAGTCGAATGGGAAATGAATGGCCATCTCACTTTACCATCATCGTCACATCATATGTTGGATGCGCGCGAATGTACCATACGCATGCACACGTTTAGTTAGACGAAGCTGAATTGAAATAATTGCCATTATAGCAGACACAGCCGATACCGATGTACGGACACTGTGAGAGATTATGAACCAGAATGTTGATAGTATCACCCGTCGTGTCCGACTCCACTGTGGTCCAAATTGCCTTGAATCCGGAGTTGCTGCCTCGGTAGTTTGTCTTGAAGCGGACCCACACCCATCGCCTGGACGGCGGCAACGACACCGGCGTGGAAGAGAAACACTCCCGGAAGATGACGGGCGACGTACCGCTCCCGTTCCGTATCTGCATTACGACCGAGTTCACAATTACGTGCGCTGTCTGTATCGGTCTCATTGTGTCTGTCTAAATAAGATGCAATCTAAGATGTCACTATAATTATCGAAAGTCATACTTTGTATTTAATAGCATTAATTAGTTGCAGTTACATTGCTACATTTGTATGTTATATGCTACTATGGCATTACTAAAGACTACTTTGTTTGTATCCTGCAGGGAAACTGCATTTCTGCCAATGTGCTGCATACAGTATTTTTAACATAAACATTCAGAGGTAAATATAGCATTACAAATCACACTAAAACACACACATATAAATATTTGAAAAAAAACACATTCAAAACACTCCAATATATTGATATAAGCAATTAAAAATCGCCCTCCCCACACACACACACACACATTCATCCATTCACTAGTTGCCATCGCCAGTTCTATATCTCCTCAATAATTTTGTGGATTTAGACATATTGAATTAGACGAGATTTTCTTGACTACGGGGTAACTCCTGTTTTGAATACAAGAAAATTATGTTATATTATTTAGTTTTTGTTGTTTCCAGACACGACCAACAAAACAACATTCTGATGAATATATGTGTTCTCGAAAGCGAATGAAGAAATGCAACTGTTTGCGATATTGGTTATCACGATGTGTAAACATTCATGGATGATCGATTCTCGACTGACCTCGACAAAATCGACGCATTGACCAGTAGAGTTCGCTTGACCGTTCACTGCAACGACAGTCATCGCAATTATGTTGTTCTTAGGTGCTTGAAGTTGCCATATGCAGTGTGTGCCATCGGCGTAATGGTTCGGGTAGTTTGGCGATTGAAAGCTCCCGGATGTTTCCGTCAGCTTCAGAAAACCTCCGCAAGTCGCTGCAACAATACAACGTGTTATATTGGCAACTGCCTGTGTGCGTGTGCGTGTGCGTGTGCGTGTGCGTGTGCGTGTGCGTGTGCGTGTGCGTGTGCGTGTGCGTGTGCGTGTGCGTGTGTATGAGTGTGCGCGTGTGCGTGTGCGTGTGCGTGTGCGTGTGCGTGTGTGCGTGGCGTGTGCGTGTGCGTGTGCGTGTGCGTGTGCGTGTGCGTGTGCGTGTGTATTGGCTGTGTGTGCGTGTGCGTGTGCGTGTGCGTGTGCGTGTGCGTGTGCGTGTGCGTGTGTATGAGTGTGCGCGTGTGCGTGTGCGTGTGCATGTATGCGTATGCCCATGCATTTTCAATGCCGTTTTTACACTACTCTCACTTGAACTAATCGTATTTTTTCAACTAACAATGCATTGGTGAAAGAAATGAATAACTTGTTTGGCGACTGATGTGCATTATAATAAGCTTTGTTATCATGTCAGTTAAATTCATTTCAATATGAGTTATTCAAACAGCATTCAAAAAACATCACAAGTTAAGACCAGGTCAACAAGCTGTACATATACTGTTGTTTGAAGGGAATACACAGGAAGTTAAAAACTTGTAGTAATATGTATCCTCAAATACAAGTGGTTTTTTTCACAACCATAATATAAGAAATCACAACATGTGTAAATATTGCACACATCGTTAATGCTTACACGTATAAGAAAGAAAACAATGTAAACAGAATTACTGATACAATCCCTAGTTCACTAGTCCCATTAAAATGATTATTGTAAAATAAATTGATGCATACAAGGAATTATAGTATAGTTCTGATACATTAGTCATCAGTTGCAAAGATAGTTGAAATTGTATATGCATTATTCATTCATAAGTATTGCCTTCTCCCTACGACTGAGACCTTATTGTTTTCATGTTAGTTAGTTCAACATGCAAGACATTTCAGAGACGTACGCCACACACAAAAAGACACATGGCTCTAACATTTAAGGTGACACAGCGCCTAATTGATTTTTAAGACGTGTTATTACTGAAATATTGTTTTCACAAAATGTTGTAGTATATTAGCTAGTGACATGCAGTGGTATGTTTTATACATAAACATGGCTGTTTTGACTAGATCCCGAAATTTTCATGTATGCGACCTGTAGAAAAGAGGAGTTGTGTCGTCAAGACGACCTGCCCCACATAGAAGTCTCATTGCTGTCTTTTGGAGTACGACAATTGAGATAAGTGTTTCCCCGGATTTCAAAAGTCAAAGCAAATTGATAGTGAATATATTCCACAGACTAACAAGCGGCGACCGCGGGTAAATACAAACAAATTAATAAAATCACTTGCTGTTTATCTAACTCCTTAGCAACTGCTTCTATATAGAAAGCCATCGTGTTTCCTCAAGAGTAAGATGTTCTCGGAGAGTGCTGAACTCACGTGACTGCGGAGTGCTAAACTGCGAGAGTACGTAACGCAATAGTTACCCACTGATGTCGTCAACACAGCCGCCAGGCTTAGCGTTAGCAGGGCCCAGGTTTTATCTGGAAGGTAAGAGGGAGAAAACGTGCAAAACGAGAAAACAACATGCATGATTGATCGGCCGTTATAATTATATAGGCCAAGTGATGAAATAAGGACCGAGGGAGCTCACTCCGACCGCGGACAAGATTGGGTGGAGAAGAATCAGAGAATAGGATAAAGTCAGTATGACCTAGCGGCCTCCTTACACAGGAGTAGGACGTCTCAGACACAAGGAGCGTGGCACGCAGGAGACACTGTCATTAAAGGCTCTCGTATTGTTTCCCCCAGGATCCTGCCATCAGCGGTGAAACTGGTCCGATATCCGTTCGACGATTTCTGTCTTCCTTTTCCTCCTCTGTTTGTTGTTGTAATGAACCATTCATTTCCTCTATCAATAATCTCCAATCCCACCTGTGCTTTGCTGCCTCTACCGACAACCTTCACGTTCCTCCATCCTTTGCATCCTATTATCAATGTATCTCCCACTCTTCCCAAGTCTCTCTACGCGCAATCTTCCCGTCGTTCCTGTTTACGTCCCAGTCTCTCCACGTGACCGGCGCATTTCAATCTGCTTCTCCCTGGCTTCTTACAGCTTTCCTTTACTCCTGCCTCAGTCCCTCAATTCTTCTCTTATCGGTTCTCTTCATCCACACGATTCTTCTTATCCGTTTGTGTTCACAACGTTTCACCGTCTCTTGTTGTTTCTTTGTCAGTGACATCTCACCCAGCCAGTTTCCCTTCCCTTGGCGCGCCTGAGGACCCTGTAGCTACTTTCCCCATCAACAGAGACGACTTCACTGACGAGGGAGTGGGGATGACATTAAGAAGCTGAACGGCAACAAGTCACCAGTCACTGCCGAAATGCTACGAGCTGGTGGCTATTGACTGGATCCTGAAGAAAGCAACGAAAGAAAATGACATCGACTGGTTTGGATTAAACAAACAGTCAGACCGTGATGTTGCTGATGTTATTGCGACGTTATCTAACAGCACCAAGTTCTCACGTTAGTCGCAAGAATAGGCTATCGGGAGATCACCAGACACCTTCTGACGTGCTCATTGGTTACAACGTAATCGAATTTTTTGAAGACTACATTCCTGGGAAGTTCCAGCAACAACCAGCGTCCAGTGGATCGCGAGATCAAATGCAAAATAATCCGCAGCCTTCAGCCACCTAAACATGATCTGGACAAGCGTAACCAAAATGCGTTTCTACAATATCAACATCATGTCCACCTTAAACAGTGGCAGCGAAACTTGACATCTACAATATCAACGTCATGTCTACCTTAAACAGTGGCAGCGAAACTTGACATCTACAATATCAACATCGTGTCCACCTTAAACAGTGGCAGCGAAACTTGACATCTACAATAGCAACATCATGTCTACCTTACACAGTGGCAGCGAAACTTGACATCTACAATAGCAACATCATGTCCACCTTACACAGTGGCAGCGAAACTTGACATCTACAATATCAACATCATGTCTACCTTACACAGTGGCAGCGAAACTTGACATCTACAATATCAACATCATGTCCACCTTAAACAGTGGCAGCGAAACTTGACATCTACAATATCAACGTCATGTCCACCTTAAACAGTGGCAGCGAAACTTGACATCTACAATATCAACGTCATGTCTACCTTACACAGTGGCAGCGAAACTTGACATCTACAATATCAACGTCATGTCTACCTTACACAGTGGCAGCGAAACTTGACATCTACAATATCAACGTCATGTCTACCTTACACAGTGGCAGCGAAACTTGACATCTACAATATCAACGTCATGTCTACCTTACACAGTGGCAGCGAAACTTGACATCTACAATATCAACGTCATGTCTACCTTACACAGTGGCAGCGAAACTTGACATCTACAATATCAACGTCATGTCTACCTTACACAGTGGCAGCGAACCTTGACATCTACAATATCAACATCGTGTCTACATTACACAGTGGCAGCGAACCTTGACATCTACAATATCAACATCGTGTCCACCTTAAACAGTGGCAGCGAAACTTGACATCTACAATATCAACATCGTGTCTACCTTACACAGTGGCAGCGAAACTTGACATCTACAATATCAACGTCATGTCTACCTTACACAGTGGCAGCGAAACTTGACATCTACAATATCAACATCATGTATACCTTACACAGTGGCAGCGAACCTTGACATCTACAATAGCAACATCATGTCTACCTTACACAGTGGCAGCGAACCTTGACATCTACAATATCAACATCATGTCTACCTTACACAGTGGCAGCGAAACTTGACATCTACAATATCAACATCGTGTCTACCTTACACAGTGGCAGCGAACCTTGACATCTACAATATCAACGTCATGTCTACCTTACACAGTGGCAGCGAACCTTGACATCTACAATATCAACGTCATGTCTACCTTACACAGTGGCAGCGAACCTTGACATCTACAATATCAACATCGCGTCTACCTTACACAGTGGCAGCGAACCTTGACATCTACAATATCAACATCATGTCTACCTTACACAGTGGCAGCGAACCTTGACATCTACAATATCAACATCATGTCTACCTTACACAGTGGCAGCGAACCTTGACATCTACAATATCAACGTCATGTCTACCTTACACAGTGGCAGCGAAACTTGACATCTACAATATCAACATCGCGTCTACCTTACACATTGGCAGCGAAACTTGACATCTACAATATCAACATCATGTCTACCTTACACAGTGGCAGCGAAACTTGACATCTACAGTATCAACGTCATGTCTACCTTACACAGTGGCAACGAAACTTGACATCTACAATATCAACGTCATGTCTACCTTACACAGTGGCAGCGAAACTTGACATCTACAATAGCAACATCATGTCTACCTTACACAGTGGCAGCGAACCTTGACATCTACAATATCAACGTCATGTCTACCTTACACAGTGGCAGCGAACCTTGACATCTACAATATCAACATCGTGTCTACCTTACACAGTGGCAGCGAAACTTGACATCTACAATATCAACATCATGTCTACCTTACACATTGGCAGCGAAACTTGACATCTACAATATCAACATCATGTCTACCTTACACAGTGGCAGCGAAACTTGACATCTACAGTATCAACGTCATGTCTACCTTACACAGTGGCAACGAAACTTGACATCTACAATATCAACGTCATGTCTACCTTACACAGTGGCAGCGAAACTTGACATCTACAGTATCAACGTCATGTCTACCTTACACAGTGGCAGCGAAACTTGACATCTACAATATCAACGTCATGTCTACCTTACACAGTGGCAGCGAAACTTGACATCTACAATATCAACGTCATGTCTACCTTACACAGTGGCAGCGAACCTTGACATCTACAATATCAACATCGTGTCTACCTTACACAGTGGCAGCGAACCTTGACATCTACAATATCAACATCGTGTCTACCTTACACAGTGGCAGCGAAACTTGACATCTACAATATCAACATCATGTCTACCTTATACAGTGGCAGCGAAACTTGACATCTACAATATCAACGTCATGTCTACCTTACACAGTGGCAGCGAACCTTGACATCTACAATATCAACGTCATGTCTACCTTACACAGTGGCAGCGAAACTTACAGTCATGTCTACCTTACACAGTGGCAGCGAACCTTGAAATCTACAATATCAACATCATGTCTACCTTACACATTGGCAGCGAAACTTGACATCTACAATATCAACATCGCGTCTACCTTACACAGTGGCAGCGAACCTTGACATATACAATATCAACATCATGTCTACCTTACACAGTGGCAGCGAAACTTGACATCTACAATATCAACATCATGTCTACCTTACACAGTGGCAGCGAACCTTGACATCTACAATATCAACATCGCGTCTACCTTACACAGTGGCAGCGAACCTTGACATCTACAATATCAACATCGCGTCTACCTTACACAGTGGCAGCGAACCTTGAAATCTACAATATCAACATCATGTCTACCTTACACATTGGCAGCGAAACTTGACATCTACAATATCAACATCATGTCTACCTTACACAGTGGCAGCGAAACTTGACATCTACAATATCAACATCATGTCTACCTTACACAGTGGCAGCGAAACTTGACATCTACAATAGCAACATCATGTCTACCTTACACAGTGGCAGCGAACCTTGACATATACAATATCAACATCATGTCTACCTTACACAGTGGCAGCGAAACTTGACATCTACAATATCAACATCATGTCTACCTTACACAGTGGCAGCGAACCTTGACATCTACAATATCAACATCATGTCTACCTTACACAGTGGCAGCGAAACTTGACATCTACAATAGCAACGTCATGTCTACCTTACACAGTGGCAGCGAAACTTGACATCTAAAATGAAACCAGAAAAAGACAATTGATGGTGTCGACTCGAGAAGATCTCGGACACTGAACGGAGTGACGTCATTACCTACAGAAGGCAAGGATCGGTCGAAGGAAACTTAAGTGACCAGTTCGACATGCAGGCGGCGACTGAACTCACTTCTTTATGTCATCCTGACCTCGGCTCGTTCGTGGGACTCCCATCTACTTCAGTGTCGCCATCGCCATCTATCTAAGTACCGTAGTATATATTTTGTCCGGGTCGAAAACATGAAAACAGCAATTAAAGAAGGGTTTGGTTTCGAGAAGGTCCGACATTTCAGATACTTTGGCTCTTGGACCAACGTTTCAACCAGATAGACAAAGAGCAGGAAACTGATATACCATTGTGTAGCAACCAGAACAGAGTAGAACAAAGTAGACAGACCAATGTCTACACTAGCACCTGTCTAACTGGAAACAAAAACAGTCTAACTGGACACGCGGAACTGCAGTCTAGAGACCTGACTGTGTCACAGGCTGAAGGGGGTAGAGACTAGAGACCACACGACGTCTAACAACAGTCGGCAACAACAGCACGCAGAGACCGACATCAGACGTCGATGTAAACCGAACCGACATTATTACATTAACCGGCCCGAAACATTTACCAACCCTATCTCCGAAACATGTACACGAACAGAGCCGTAGCACAGGGCCTACATAAATTGGACCGAAATATGTACATGAACTGGACGAAATCAGTTACCTGTTTTCAAAATCATGTTTAGATGGTTGCATGTATTCCAATACACACTCGCACCTTTAAACACATGCACACATGATTACCAACGCAAATGCACTCTTCGTTCGTGGCTTTGTAACACGGCCAAACATTCGAGCCGCGTGAGTTGGCAAATGTAAACATGGTGTTACAAAGCCTTCGGCCGGAGAGCAATCAATCATGCGGATCGTCTTCATGGCGTCCTTACCTACGCTCATGGAGATCGCCAAACCCTCGTATCCCTTCAGCATATCCGCGTATTGTGCCTTCCACTAAGGTTTAACCAGCTACAAGTTACTCTAAAATCAGTCCGCCGTTTCCGGACAGCCCATAATAGGACTCGTGAAGCGTTGTTGAAGCGGCCGATGAAAGGCACTTGCGACCCGACAGTTGAGTAGTGTTCTGTGGAGTTGTTTACCGGTGTGTCTCGACACGTTCACACACAGTGTGAGCCGACGTCGTATGAAGCCACCGCGGTTATGTCCGACCACTCAGTGGAACGCGCGCGGACGGCGCTACTCAAATGTGGAATGGTTGAATGGTACTAGCGTACGTCGTCGACCCATGCACCGCCAACAGACTGGTTAAGAGGTCCGCCTACTTCTGCAGCACAATCAACTGACAGTCACTTCTGTAGCACAATCAACTGACAGTCACTTCTGTAGCACAATCAACTGACCAGTCACTTCTGTAGCACAATCAACTGACCAGTCACTTCTGTAGCACAATCAACTGATCAGTCACTTCTGTAGCACAATCAACTGACCAGTCACTTCTGTAGCACAATCAACTGACCAGTCACTTCTGTAGCACAATCAACTGATCAGTCACTTCTGTAGCACAATCAACTGACCAGTCACTTCTGTAGCACAATCAACTGACCAGTCACTTCTGTAGCACAATCAACTGACCAGTCACTTCTGTAGCACAATCAACTGACCAGTCACTTCTGTAGCACAATCAACTGATCAGTCACTTCTGTAGCACAATCAACTGACCAGTCACTTCTGTAGCACAATCAACTGACCAGTCACTTCTGTAGCACAATCAACTGACCAGTCACTTCTGTAGCACAATCACCTGACCAGTCACTTTCTGTAGCACAATCACCTGATCAGTCACTTCTGTAGCACAATCAACTGATCAGTCACTTCTGTAGCACAATCAACTGACCAGTCACTTCTGTAGCACAATCAACTGACCAGTCACTTCTGTAGCACAATCAACTGACCAGTCACTTCTGTAGCACAATCAACTGACCAGTCACTTCTGTAGCACAATCAACTGACCAGTCACTTCTGTAGCACAATCAACTGACCAGTCACTTCTGTAGCACAATCAACTGACCAGTCACTTCTGTAGCACAATCAACTGATCAGTCACTTCTGTAGCACAATCAACTGACCAGTCACTTCTGTAGCGTAGTCAATTGACCAGTCACTTCTGTAGCACAATCAACTGACCAGTCACGTCTGTAGCACAATCAACTGATCAGTCACCTCTGTAGCACAATCAACTGACCAGTCACTTCTGTAGCGTGGTCAATTGACCAGTCACTTCTGTAGCACAATCAACTGACCAGTCACTTCTGTAGCGTGGTCAATTGACCAGTCACTCGAGGAGAAACCCAATGTGGCTGAGTCCTTACTGGGTCGTGTGGCAGATATTGCAAGCTGAACACGCACCCTGAACACACTTCGGCAGTATTTTGACATTGGTTTCAACAGTTTTCGCAAACGATACTAAAAACACCTAACATTGTCCAAGCGCAAAACTGTGTCTCTGACTAACACAACACTGTCCAGTCCCTGATTACCGTTAAATACTGCCCCCCCTCCGCAAACATTGGGTGTTCATTCTCCAAGTTCCGACGCCTATGTTTATGCTTTGTCATTTTCAATGCTACTGTTCGAACTGCCATATATAATTTCGTAAAATACCTCGTTATTGGACCCTAAAAGTTTGGAGTGTAAGAAGATGAAGACATATACCAAAAGAACTCTGCTCATTTTTCACGTCGCACGTCATGCACGCAATTACGGATAACGTAGTGTCCTCGACGTCTTACGCGGCAGTAATCGTAATATGCTGCGTCAAATGCGTCTGTGACGTCATGAAACGTTATCGTAACCACGAATTGGCGGTTGGAAATTTCACAACAACCGCAGAAACGAAGCGGTGAAGTTGTGTCGAGAATTACACCGAAGCGAAGATCCGTATCGGACACGAACAAGACCAACTGACTCAGGAACACGTGAAGGCACTGCAGGAGTGTGGAGTGCAGCCGTTGACGCAGTACTCCACGGTCGGCGCAACCACACTCCAAGGTGAGATTACGATAGTACTCTGTTACATCTGTGGAATTCTTATATCTGATTCAGCCTGTTCAGTGTTGGTAGTTATTCATATGGAGGCCTACCGTAGAGTTAACTAGATAAGTCCTACTGGTAGAGTGATAACATTAATTAAATAAATAATTACTTTTATCTTTGCATTTCAGGTGCCTCACTTGTCCGTCCTGTTCACCGGTGGAATCACCATACCTACTTCGACGCGTTGCTATTCAGGTTCGGTTTTATAATTATTTTATTAGAAGGGTGGGCATGAGTACGACTGCAGTGATCGTGACGATAAAAAAATTATGTTGTTAAATCACCAACACTATTTTTATTTTACGGCTATGAATATTTTCTCGGCTCAGTGTTAGGTTCTGTTTCCAGGGCAAACATGACGTCATCAAGACGACCGATAAACGATTAACGAACACCGACCCACGATCTCCGACCGACGGCAATGGAGCGTCATGGGACCGATGAACGTCGCGCGAAGCGACCGTCCTCTTCAGCACTGTGCATGCACCAAACTGGAAGTTCTTCAAAGTCGACCGGGAACTGTTCGCTCCGACCGGACAACAACAAAATGAAACTTCCGTCGGATATTCGCGAACTCCGACCAGCTGACGTCAAGTGCGAGAGATCTGTCGCTGTTGCCATTGCCAACCTGCTTTTGTGTCTATCAAGACATTATGCACATGCGCCCATCGTCCAATGGTCGAAACATTGAGTCGTTTCTAACTACCGGTGCTGTTGACAACGGGAACTCCAAAGAGTGTTGCCATGGTGACAATTACGCTCGTTGACGTAGACGATAACAATACAGTCACGTGGACTCTGACTCTCCTGTTTGGATATGTGAACAATGCAATCACGTGGATACTTAGCGGGTCGTCTGCTTGCGAAGTATAATCAACAGTATCTGCTCCAATAACCTTGAATAAAGATGTCGATCTCATTTTGTGTTTAGATATGTTCCGTCACGTTATTATAGATTTCGTAATTTGCAATGGGCGTCTGTAAATATCACCCAGAAACGTGTCTTTAAAATACTGGAATGCAAAGTGAGCCCCCTTTTGGAACATTGTCGCAAGTCCTTCACTTCAACGCACATTTAACATGTCAATGCATTGCCAATATATCAGGTACAACCCTCATGTGTCCATGCTTTGCATTCACCACATTTGATCCATTTCTCCAGGCGTTTGCTGCCTGAAAACAGCTTGCAGCAATACAAGAATGATGTCATATCTACTTCTGTGTTTTAGTGTGATTTTATTTAATTTTAATTTTATATGTGGTATTTACTTTTGCATGGCTACATTTGTAAGCGGCACACAAGCAGGCTTGCAATTTCCCTGTGGTGTTTAATAAAGTATTCGTATTCTTATTATTCTTTAAAAGTCGATTTGCTGCTCGCGAAATGTTGCAATGGCTTCGCTGACTTCAAGTTCAACTTGGTTCCGCGGGCTTTTCCACTCTTGCTTAGCCTCGGTTACCCAGGCTCCGTGAGGTGGCAGCACTTTTAAGTCCATCAACTCTGCCTGGGGAAACTAATGCGCTGCATTTGTTAACCGCCAGGGCGGCCTTACCACAGATTAGGGTAGAGACGCCGATTGGCTCTCAGGCCAACTATGAAATAAAATAAAAATAAAAATATACTTTTACAAGATAATGATATCCTATGAAAAGTATTCAACATTGAACTTATATTGACATAAAAATAAGTTCAATTTTCAAATTTACAGTTGTTTATAAAATAAGAATTACGGCAGAATTAACCAGTGTCCGTGAGGTGGCAGCATTGTATAGATCACGCGGATAAATATTCAAAAGCCGGGAGAATCACCAGACTGTCTTCTCGGCGTAGTTCCGCAGCTGACCGACAGTCGGTTAAGCGAGACTACTCTTGCCGGGCCGTGGCTCGTCATTAGACGACGTGTTGCTGGCTTTCTTCTTCAGCTCCAATTCTCATTTGTAAAGGCCGAGTGTGATAAAACAGGTCTATTCACGTCAGAGGCCTTTTCTGGGTGTTTGTATATTTATTTTATTTATTTGTACATTTATGTAAAGCGCTTGAGAGCAATACTATTTATTCGGGCGCTAAATAAATAAATAATTGTATTATTATTATTTGTTCGCAGACCATGGGAATAGGCGACACGGTCGTGACGTGGACAGCGGTGGTCCTCTGGCGTCTTTATGGATATCCGTCCCAGACAGTTGCTTCAAAATTTGTTGCCAAGTCCATGTCTAAAACTTTACTGGGTAAAAAAGTTTGTATTGTTGCCTTGGGTGAGATAATTATGTGTGCAGTTACTGCAGTATATAATTATACATCTCTAGTTGTCTGTCATTCATTAGTTGTATTAATCTGGTAGCATTATTAAATGTGTAAATTAATTCTTTCAATCTTAATACACATTCTACCTACATAAAATGCTAACGATGCTGCCATAATATTTCTAAATATAGATTATGAGGGCAAAGTGGGCCTTATAGACAAACTGGGCCACAGAGGGGCCGCTTTTATCTACACATCACAGCGTCAGCACAACCGCCATTTTGAATAAAACCAATGCGCGCCTCCTAATTTCAATTTGCCTTTAGCGTAGCTGATACAAATAATTTGCATATGCCATTTTCAACAGTATTTTCGCGGCATATTAAGAAAACCATGTAATAAAAAATTGAAATATGAACTTTTGATCTTAATTGTTTCAGTTCGCGTTACTGGCTTTCGGGTGTTTTTCAATGGTGTTCTCTGGCGGTCTAGTTACCTCAATTAGTCGTACGACTGCGACAAATAGACACGGACGGGGCCCACTTTGGTTGAGGGACCCACTTTCTGCGACCTTCCCCTAAGCCTGTAGTGAAATCAAAAGTGGCTTCAACCAGTTTATATTCGAATGTACACGTACACACCATTGCGGGCGCGCACATACACGCGCAACCTGTCGTACACACGTACGTACACTCGTAATGTTGTCTATATTTTCATTGGCGGATAGTGTCCCAAAAGTCTACCTTCAACGGTAAGAGGCTAGTATCTTTAAAAACACCACTACACACAGGAACATGCGAGCGCGCACGCGAACGGAAATATAAGGATTGGCGCACGCGAAAAAGGTCACTGCTTGGACAGGAAGTTGCGCATTGCGCAACTGCGGATTCTCACAATGAGTGGTCACGTGATTGCGGTTTCCGCCCAACAACGAGACAACGAGTAGCTCGTAAGATGTATACGAACTTATGAAAGCGAAGTGGATCCGCGGCAGGTAAGTTTTGTTCATTTCCCTCGTTTTCTTCCTCGGCGCCTTTGTCTGTCAGTTATTGAAACTCTTACTATTATATCGCTTCAATGTTGTTGTAGTAACCGGCCGCGGTGACATCGAGATGTGGAGTAGACCCTACAAGCTCTATAACGCGTGCGATACGGCCATCGGATTGGAACTCGAAGAGGCTTTCTTGGCGAACTTCGATCGCAAGGGAAGAGACGTCGGATTCGATTCAAGTTGATGAAGCGGCAGCCGAACTTACGCTACAGTGTCTTTATTAACACATATCGGACGTTAAATGTTAGGGTGTTATAGGGTGTAGATCGGTGTAATTTCTTTTCGGTAACCATGGTCGGGAGGAGAGTAAACTCCTTTCGCTGTTGAAGCACTGGGAAATCAGACTTCCTCCTCCCCGAAAGGGGTTGGAGGTTCGCCGGCTTGCAGATTCCTTCCATGGCTTACCCGCCGTCTTTAACTGTCAGTCATTTTAACCAGATATTTCCATATCTAATCTAAATGACTGGTTGATTGCTGACGGTGTCTTTTTCATCATTCGATGTATCGTTTTGTTAAGTAATAAAACTGCAAAAACAAGTGATGTACCTATTGTTTGTTTCGAAGCGTTGTTCAGTCGATCGACGCGTGTGTAGACTAGACCTACAGGTAATAAACACGAGCGAAATGACTTCTCCCAAATTGCACCGTGACGAAAGTTACACAGGTGTAGATCTTTATGCAACATATTTTGAGTTCTGCTAACATTCGGCCAGGTTGAGATATTGGTACGCAATAAGCGGTTTGATAGCTCACCGTGAATTCTTATCCATTCGATATTCTCGGCACCACGAATTCCGAGAAAACACCAGGTCGCGTTGTGATACAGTATTTCGGGGACAGCCGTGATCCTCTGGCGTTTTTCTGGATATCCCTCCCAGACCGTTGCATTGAAATGTGTTGCCAAAAAAATTAAGCCTATATCTAAATCTTTAATGGGTAAACGTATGTTTGTATCGTCGCCTTGGGTGAGATAATTACATGTTTGTATATAATTATACAGGTCTAGTTGTCTGCCATTCATGATTTGTATTAAACTGGTAGCATTATTAAACGCGTAAATTAGTATACTCAATTATAATACATATTCTACCTATGACTGTGCTAACGATGCTGCCATCAGATTTCTAAATATGGATGATGAGGGTAAAGTGCGCCATGTAGACAAAGTGGGCCACCGAGAGGTTCTCAATAAAACAAATTTAGACGTATGACTGCGAAAAACAGACAAAGGGCGGGGGTCCACTTTGGTTGAGGAGCCCACCCTGTGTATATTCGAGCGTACATATACACGCCATTGCGGGCGCGCACGTACACGCGCACTCTGTCGTACACACGTACTTTCACTCGTACTTTTTCTGTATTTTCATTGGCGTATAGTGTCCCAAAAGTCTACCTTCAACTGTAAAAGGCTAGTGTTTTTAAGAACACGACTACACACGGGAACACGCAAACGCCCACGCACAGGACATGTAAGAATTGGCGCAGGCGTAAAAGGTCACTCCTTTTCCCAGGAAGTTGCTGCGGAATCTCACAATGAGTGGTCACGTGATTGCGGTTTCCGCCCAACAACGAGATAACGAGTAGCTCATAAAATGTATAAGAAGGCTCAGTGGATCCGCGGCAGCTCAGTTTTGTTCATATTTTCGTCGTTTTCTTCCTCGTAGCCTTTGTCTGTCAGTTATTCAAACTCTTACTATTATATCGCTTCAATGTTGTTGTAGTAACCGGCCGCGGTGACATCGAGATGTGGAGTAGACTCTACAAGCTCTACAACGCGTGCGATGCGGCAACCGGACTGGAACTCGAAGAGGCTTTCTTGGCGAACGTCGGTCGCAAGGGAAGAGACGTCGGATTCGATTCAAGTTGATGAAGCGGCTGCCGAACTTACGCTACAGTGTCTTTATTAACACATATCTGACGTTAAATGTTAGGGTGATATAGGATGTAGATCGGTGTAATTTATTTTCGGTAACCATGGTCGGGAGGAGAGGAAAATCCTTTCGCTGTTGAAGCACTGGGAAATCAGATTTCCCCCTCCCCGAAAGGGTTTGGAGGTTCGCCGGCTTGCAGATTCCTTCCATGGCTTACCCGCCGTCTTTAACTGTCAGTCATTTTAACCAGATATTTTCCATATCTAATCTAAATGACTGGTTGATTGCTGACGGTGTCTTTTTCATCATTCGACGTATCCAAGTGATGTACCTATTGTTTGTTTCGAAGCGTTGTTCAGTCGAATGAAATGCGTGTGTAGATCTACATATAATAGACACGAGCGAAATGACTTCTTCCCAAACTGCATCGTGACAAACATTATCCAGGCGTAGATCTTTCGGCAACCAATATTGAGTTTTGCTAATATTCAGCCATCTCCTTGCCGTAACCGAGACACGGAGAGGTCGCTATTATGGAGTGAATGATGGAATCAGCGACGTTGGTGGACGGAGTAGTAGCGGATATTGTGAACGGGGATGCATTGGTGTTTTGGTAACTGCCAAAACCAATCTAAAGCTTCAACGAAAGCAAAGGCAAGAAGAGCGATATCGCTGTCGACAGTGAGCACACATGCTTTCTCGTCGGCCTGAGACGATGCATGAGCTAGACGCAGGATGAACGCGTGTCTGTCTCTGTCTTGTTGCAGGGTTGGAGTGCTGGCACAGGGAGTGGATTGTTTAAGAGCACCACTCGCGACTCTGATAAAGACTGAGGAAGAATCTTCCATCCATGTCAGTTGTGACCAGCTATTTACTGCTAGAGGATATGTCATTTTTATTTTATACATTTTCTAGTACGACTGCCAGTGCCATCTGGTTGGACTCGAGGACACACCTCACCTGTACACGCCACTGGTGGGTCTGTGATTTCAGGCTTTGTCTCAGACTGTGTCCAGGAAAGGTACCCTATATATGTAGATGTATGTATACCACATACATGTTCCTCGTGCATATGAACACTTTCTCCTGTTTATTGTTCAAATTACCAATGCAAACAACGACTCCATGAGTAATAATAACTTCCCGTTGTGGTGAAACACTCCACTGCAATAGAAGGGTGACACACTTTCTTTCAGAACCATTTTATTTCCCCAACCAAGAGAGCAGCATTCGAATGAGTTATTAGAAGCTAATATCTGACAATCGGTAGCCTACAATATAACTTTATACAAACACACAGAACACCACCACATTTAATACCGACATAACACAGTCAGCACACAGGCACAAACCCACGCGTTGTACAACACTTCAACAAATTACACTGTTCTATATAAAACATGAGATTGTTACACAACGACTCAAGCAATCAGAATCTGGGTCAACTTGTCATGATTTGGCTGTTCAATACATCTTCACAATCAACAATTGAACTGGCAAGCTCTGATTAACTTTGACACATCAGTTAGCATAAATACACAATCAACTTTGGCCATATTAAGTATTGGCAACACACATCTGTATAATAATTGTTATATAATATTTCAATACTAATCTTTCAATACTAGTTTGGATACGAACTTGACCACTACTTTGGTGACATGCGCAGAGACTGTTACTCTAGGATTGCGTCCAGTGGGACGGCTGAAAGATCATCTACACACACAACAAACACCCGTCTCATTTTTTAAACGCTGACAATGTCTGAATACATTTAAGTGTTCAGCTGCAATACAAGCATGTCTTTTTAAGTTAACTTTCTACTTTGGCAGAGGTAAATACAAAAGGTAAAATCTCACATAGTCCTTTAGGAATGCATAAGGGGTTTTACACTTCTTCCTAAGAGCAGACCTGTTCAGGCAAACGCCCTCTCGTCTTTGGGACTCTTCACACACACACACATACATGTACAAATTAGTGATTGCTCTCTATATACCAATGTTCAACGATGTCTACAATGCAATCATTGAAAACTGAAATTGTGCAAATATAACTGTTTGATGCTCTCACAACATATATGCTACATCAGCATTTAAGCACATGCAGTGACAGCCAGAAACATAGTCACACCTGGCTCAAAGCCAAATTGACCTAATTTAAAAGGTAGTAAGATGATTGGATAACAATGCAACCTATTACGTTGACATGGTGATACGCCAGGGGTAGGTACACAGTCTGGTGCATCTGTAGTGCGCCGCCTATAGTTGCCAGCCTGTAGTGCCCCACGGGTAGTGCCCAATCTGTAGTGCAACATCTGTAACCATCTGCAATCATCTGTGTCTGTCAGTTTCTAGCAGTAACAAATTAACATGAGCTACAAATACATGGAACTTCCTGTCTTGCTACAAACTGTCCTACTGTTCAGGTATGTTATGAGGAAAACTTCATCAGCACTTCAACAAATGTCAGACAATAAACACAATATACAGAAAATTTACACATCGTGGATCAACGACAGTGATCTCAATCAATGAATCCTGTCAGCCGGTTAGAATGAGTCGTTCAGTATTTCTCCAACTCCTGCACTGGTGGGATGTTTTTCCCGTTAGTTGCGTTCTCCGCAGTAAGTCTTCTGTTGTCTGCCAGGTGTTCACAAAGGGCGGATTCGGCAAAGGCAGCTGCTGTTGTGGTAGATGTCGTAGCTGTGCCAATGACTGTTGCGCCCACGTGACTGCCAGGCTTGTGTGTGTCACTGTAAAACACACAACCTCCATGAACTGTTGACACACAATTGTGTCACACATCACTGGGTGATGACACAAACATGCAGTCTGCGTCATATAGACTCATTTGAACTTTTTAAGTCGAATTTAAAGACACATCTTTTTAAGGCCGCATTTATAAATTACTTGTAGGTTTTTGTCACAATGATTTATTTTAACCGTAATTATAGTTTCCCTAACTATTTTAGTGTATTGTTTTAATATCTAATAAAATTTTTTTATATATATATATATATATATATATATATATATATATATATATATATATTATATTATATATATATGTATTTTTAATTAATTATTTATTTTATATATTTATTTATTGCTGATAAGTTTAGCTTATACACTATGAGTTTTAGAAACTATATTTATTTATTTATTTATTATCATTTAAACAACTTGACTTTTTAATTGATTAGTCATATTTTATACATTTATGTTACAAATGTTGTATGTATGCGCCTCTGAGTAGAAACGTTTTCTGGATATATGGTGCTTTACAAATAAAAATAATAATAATTATTATTATTATTATTATTATACAGGCCTGTAACGAAGTACCTTTTTGACAGCTAACGAGTTCGTTATAGGTGTGAGTTTGTTATATATGTCTATGACTCCAGGTGGCTCAGTTGTTACGTGATAGATTTTAAACAATTCAACAGGTGTCTATCAGAGGCAAAGCTACTATTTTTGTTGTTGTAACATCACAATCCACCATCTGTAAAAAGTAATGGAATGCAGAGATGGAGTAATCGTACTCGTGTACTTGTACTCGAGTACGATTTGAGTACTCGTACTCGAGTACGAAGGAAAGTAATCGTACTCGAGTACATTACCAAAGTAATCGTACTCACGATTACTTCTCACGATTACATTTTTTTCATATGAACAGTTGCAAGCAAATATATTAGACAGATAAAAATGGCAATATTAGAAGTAATCTAATAAATGTAATAATAATCAAGGTATTCATTTTCTATTACTGTTGAGAATTTCAGTTAAATAAATATTCAGTCAGATTTCTCTAATTAATACCTTCTCTTCCCAGAGAAGCAACATCTCCTCACCCTCCTACTTAGTACAAGTTATATTGTGACAGTCCCTGGGAAGCACTGCAGGAGATAAACATCCCCTAACATCTTGCTTTGTAATTTTAGAAGCCAGGCCTCAGCCCCACCTGTACTGTTTGCTCTGTCAGTATGGTGTGAATGACTGGTCATATTTCCAACATCCAGAATCCTGACTGGGTCTGGGCGGTTAGCTGCTAAGTCCCTGTCTATTATGTTTAATTAAGTGCAAACTGTAAACCTGTCTAAATCCACAACCATTCTGTGTTTGTCCCATCCAGACATGGGGTCAAATACATTGAAATGTATTTAAATACAAATATTCTTGAGGGATTACAAATACTTTTTAAATATAAATGTATTTAAATATGAATACATTGAAAAGTATTTCAAATACTTGTTCATATATTTGTCAAATACTTTTCATTTTGTATTACTATGTAGGTAAAAGAAAAGCAACACATATATTGATACATCTAGTTTATAGGCATAATTAGTGTTTTGCTCATATGATGACAGGCAGACCAGTGCTAGGGAGTATTTTTATTGCTAACTGCATCACAGTGACAAATGACTGAAAGAGGTAAAGACCAAAATATATTGTTTGTATGTTAAGCCAGGAGGTCCATAATAATAAAATGCCTATGTTGCCCTCAGAAGAGACACTGCTAATCATTGCTATGATGTTGTGTGAAGAAGGCTCAACTTCAAAGTCAGCCAGGAAACCAGAATAACCTGGTGCCAAATTGAACCCTGACTAAAGAACAAAAGGGGATATTGACCTATGGTCACTGTTAGGTCCATCCTCTGGCTCTGAGCAAACACAAGTTGTGGTCACTGCAGGGCCAGGGGGAAGCCTGCCATTAAGTGTCTTCATCAGTAATTAGCACTGTTGGGTGAAGTTGCAGTGCATTAAGGTAATCAGTTTGGCAGGCATTACGTGACAGTGAAAAAGAAATGTTGATATTGACAATGTATTTCTAAAAAAATATTTGAACAAGTCAAATACTTTAGGAAAGTATTTAAATACAAATACTTTTAATTCCTAAACATCAAATACAAATATTTTAAAAAAGTATTTAAATACTTTCAAATACAAATGTATTTGACCCCATGTCTGGACCCATCTGATATACTACTCTTTTGAATATGCCCCCCTGGTTTTGAAGTGTTGTTATTGTAATGTATTTGATCATATGTATTTGAAATTTTTAAATGCCTCCTATTTGTATTTGATTCAGAAACCATAAATTAAATTATTAATCCAGCATTAAATGATTCATCCAATACCTGAGAAAGTCGTCTAATTATTAATAACAATAACACCTGGATAGTGGATAGCAGTAATCAGTTAGAACATTAGTGACACAACAACACAAAAAGAATGACACCTAGGGATTCCATGAAAGTCGCCTTTATGTTAGAAATAGGATATTCATTAAAGTAATCATGATAGTAATCATGATTATATTGTAAAGTAATCGTACTTGTACTCGAGTATATTGTAAAGTAATCGTACTCGTACTCCAGTACATTTGTTTTCTGAGTACTCGTACTCGTACTCATGCATGTTCAAAGTAATCGTACTCGTACTCGAGTACATTTGTATTGTACTCACTCCATCTCTGATGGAATGTAAGAGAAACATGTGCCATTTCCAAGCAGACTAAAACACAAACTGTAGTGTGATGGAGGCCATCGTAACTACTTTTTCTGTACAACAGAGACACCAGTTAATTTGTTCTGAAGAATCCTCTACTGACATGTGTTTGTTTTGCTGCTGGCTGGGGCAAGGGGAGTGGACACAGGGGAGAGGAAATGGGGTTGTGTGATGGGGGAATGGAGATGATGGATGGAGATGGGGATGGAGATGGTGAATGGATGTTGGGAGATGAAAATGGGGAGTGGAGATGGGAAGTGGAGATGGGGAGTGGAGAAAACGGGATGGGGAGTGGAAATGGAGGAGTGGAGACTGGAGACACAGTGAGACAAGGGGATAGTGACACAGTGTTTGTTCAGTGTTGACAGCTGTGGTAGGATTGGTCACTACATGGTCTACCAGAGTGTCATATTGTTCAATGTTGACAGCTGTGGTAGGATTGGTCACTACATGGTCTACCAGAGTGTCATATTGTTCAGTGTTGACAGTTGTGGTAGGATTGGTCACTACATGGTCTACCAGAGTGTCATATTGTTCAGTGTTGACAGTTGTGGTAGGATTGGTCACTACATGGTCTACTAGAGTGTCATATTGTTCAGTGTTGACAGTTGTGGTAGGATTGGTCACTACATGGTCTACCAGAGTGTCATATTGTTCAGTGTTGACAGTTGTGGTACGATTGGTCACTACATGGTCTACTAGAGTGTCATATTGTTCAGTGTTGACAGCTGTGGTAGGATTGGTCACTACATGGTCTACTAGAGTGTCATATTGTTCAGTGTTGACAGCTGTGGTAGGATTGGTCACTACATGGTCTACTAGAGTGTCATATTGTTCAGTGTTGACAGCTGTGGTAGGATTGGTCACTACATGGTCTACTAGAGTGTCATATTGTTCAGTGTTGACAGTTGTGGTAGGATTGGTCACTACATGGTCTACTAGAGTGTCATATTGTTCAGTGTTGACAGTTGTAGTAGGATTGGTCACTAGATGGTCTACCAGAGTGTCATATTGTTCAGTGTTGACAGCTGTGGTAGGATTGGTCACTACATGGTCTACTAGAGTGTCATATTGTTCAGTGTTGACAGCTGTGGTAGGATTGGTCACTACATGGTCTACTAGAGTGTCATATTGTTCAGTGTTGACAGTTGTGGTAGGATTGGTCACTACATGGTCTACTAGAGTGTCATATTGTTCAGTGTTGACAGTTGTGGTAGGATTGGTCACTACATGGTCTACTAGAGTGTCATATTGTTCAGTGTTGACAGTTGTGGTAGGATTGGTCACTACATGGTCTACTAGAGTGTCATATTGTTCAGTGTTGACAGTTGTGGTAGGATTGGTCACTACATGGTCTACTAGAGTGTCATATTGTTCAGTGTTGACAGTTGTGGTAGGATTGGTCACTACATGGTCTACTAGAGTGTCATATTGTTCAGTATTGACAGCTGTGGTAGGATTGGTCACTACATGGTCTACTAGAGTGTCATATTGTTCAGTGTTGACAGTTGTGGTAGGATTGGTCACTACATGGTCTACTAGAGTGTCATATTGTTCAGTGTTGACAGTTGTGGTAGGATTGGTCACTACATGGTCTACTAGAGTGTCATATTGTTCAGTGTTGACAGTTGTGGTACGATTGGTCACTACATGGTCTACTAGAGTGTCATATTGTTCAGTGTTGACAGCTGTGGTAGGATTGGTCACTAGATGGTCTACTAGAGTGTCATATTGTTCAGTGTTGACAGTTGTGGTAGGATTGGTCACTAGATGGTCTACCAGAGTGTCATATTGTTCAGTGTTGACAGCTGTGGTAGGATTGGTCACTACATGGTCTACTAGAGTGTCATATTGTTCAGTATTGACAGCTGTGGTAGGATTGGTCACTACATGGTCTACTAGAGTGTCATATTGTTCAGTGTTGACAGTTGTGGTAGGATTGGTCACTACATGGTCTACTAGAGTGTCATATTGTTCAGTGTTGACAGTTGTGGTAGGATTGGTCACTACATGGTCTACTAGAGTGTCATATTGTTCAGTATTGACAGTTGTGGTAGGATTGGTCACTACATGGTCTACTAGAGTGTCATATTGTTCAGTATTGACAGTTGTGGTAGGATTGGTCACTACATGGTCTACTAGAGTGTCATATTGTTCAGTGTTGACAGTTGTGGTAGGATTGGTCACTACATGGTCTACTAGAGTGGCATATTCACCTGGCAGACATCTGTGATGTCATCTCAGCAACTTGACTAGTCACAGCTACAGCTGCTTCAGTAGTCACTGTGGCGGTTGTCATGGTAACTGAGGGTAACGAGTTGAGGACGCCGTTCACCTGGTTACTGTTCTGACTGGGCGGGCTGACGCTGCAGGCGACGACTTCATCATATATCCTGTACCTGCTCAACACAACATGTTTATGACTGCTGAGGGAGGTGTGTGATCATGGAAGTGTGTGTGATCAGGGAGGTGCATGATCAAGGATGTGTGTGTGTGTGTGTGTGTGTGTGCGCGCGCACATGCTCGCATGTCGTGCGTGCGTGCTGGTGAACAGGGAGGTGTGTGTGATCAGGGTGGTGTGTGTGATCAGGGTGGTGTGTGTGATCAGGGAGGTGTACATGTTTTCAGGGAGGTGTGTGTGAACAGGGAGGTGTGTGTGATCAGGGTGGTGTGTGTGATCAGCGATGTGTGTAATCGGGCAGGTGTGTAATCAGGGAGGTGTCTCATCAGGGTGTGATACATTTCAAACTACCAATGCATCGCAGTAGTTGATTCTTACAATGACATGTCATTTCTTCACTTAACTAGACAATCAAGTGAACAGTAACTTCATTTAGTACAGTTTAGCAGTATCCTATTACTAACTGTATTTAGTACAGTTTAGCAGTATCTATTACTAACTGTATTTAGTACAGTTTAGCAGTATCTATTACTAACTAACTAAAACAGGAGAACTTACCTAAAACCGTTTTCATCCTCGAACACTTGATTCTCGTCATCGCTGTCGTCGTCAGGGGCAACAAACACGACCTCCAGAACAATGTCACCTTGCTGAAACGTACAAAAGTAACACACTGTCACAAAGTCTCACTCTCATACCAAGATGTGCATTCCTTATAACATGAGTTTAGAACAATTTTTGTTTAGCAATTTCAGCAGTGAAAGTTATGGAACACAGTGTAGGCTACAGAAAATGTCGGACGTGGCTAGAAGCAAATGCACTGGAACCAATATCTAAATTTAATTTTGTCATGTTTCAGGTCTGAAAATGAAAGTGCAGAAATATAATCCAATTGTTTATGTTGTCAGTGCCACAGTCATACAACTAGACAAAACAGTTTTCTCACATTTACACCACATTCACAGGATTGAAGGAGACACCTGTTGTTGTGACAAGATGTCAACCTCTCCTGTACTTAGACATACCTGTTGTGACAAGATGTCAACCTCTCCTGTACTCAGACATACCTGTTGTGACAAGACGTCAACAGCGTCTGTGTGTTTTGTGTCGCGGAGGTCGATGCCGTTGACAGAGAGGATGGCGTCCCCCACATACAGACCTCCGCACCGATCCGCCGGCTGATGCTCGTGAATCTCAGAGATCAGGATTGGCACACCATGCTCCTTGCCCCCCTACATCAACAATAATCAACCTTACTTAATGTGGCACAGGATGGTTGCAATATCAGGGTTGGGCTCATGAGTATGTGTACTTGCATTTCCTCTCTTACATTTCATCAAGTGATTTTCACTTGACAGAAGTGAACACTTGACAGATGTGAACATTTGACAGAAGTGAACACTTGTCATGCATGTCATGTATTGTGGAGGTAATTTCACAGTGACCTCAGCTATCAGTTATTATTGCTTTGACGTGAATTAATTCTTCCAGAAACGCAGGTTAGTTTCTGGTTAGTATCGTTTTAAAGTACGAGAGTTTCTGGGCAATCTACATGGCGTCTGAACTGCCTGTCTTCACAACTATTTCTGCTACCTCAATGGTTGTAATAATGTTGGACAGAATTTAATGTTTCATTCAGTATTGTCGCTTATACAAAGTGTCATTACTTTAAAACCTAAAACTCTAAAATTATTTACACTTACCAATGTGTTTACTACAAAACAAAAATTAAACAAATAAGGAGCAAAATTAATAAAATTTGTAGGTGATGAAATGCTTGTTCTACCAAATGTATACCATTGTTGGCAATGTACCCGAGCATTAAAAATGTAAGCATGCACAATACTGTTAATTAACATTTTAAATACTAGTTGTGACATTCCTACCGTGATGGACATGCCGAGACCTTCATCAGGGTGTTTGTGCAGGTGTACACTGCGTATCTCCCCTATGCCCTGTCTGCGCTTCAGGCCCTGTCTGTCCTGTGCCACAGAAACATCCATCTTTGAGCACGTATAATACACAATCTTTTATACACATACAGGCTAACATATCCAGTAACTGTTTTATTGTACCGCACCACACTGCACGGCACTGCACTCCTTGTGGCACATTACTAGTTCACTGCACTGTTACATTTATAGTTGTTTTTCCGCTGGGTAGAAAGGTATTTCTGCCTCGCAGAAACTCTTTCTGCCTCGCGGAAACTCTTTCTGCCTCGCAGAAACTGCAACAATAGAAAGTACATGACACTGATTTGTCCGTTTTTTGACGGATGAAAAATGAGTATGTTGAAAGGTGATTTGCAGTGAAGGTAACCAGTGTTGGGGGGCATTACATGTGATTGTGAAAAAGGAATGTCAATATTGATTAGCCAAATGTAAACATTTTGGGAGTTTCTGCCCTTATGGAAGAAACCAGGGGAAAAAGGTATTTCTGCCGCCCGGTTAGAAAGTATTTCTGCTGAACGGTTTCTGCCGAATTGTACCAACCCTGGTCACACAGGTACTAAGATGACCCAGTGACACAGGTATGAAGATGACACAGTGACAGCTTACAAGGGTGATGACACAGGTAGTATGCTGACACAGTGACAGGTGAGAAGGGTGGCGACACCGGTACTAACATGACCCCCAGGCATGGGTAGACGTCTGTTGGTGATACGGCCGCGACACGCCCTGATGACTGTCTTGTGTCGGTGCAGGTGGATCTCTGCCTCCAGCTGGTTCCACAACTTGTCATGTTCAATGCCCTTCATGTCACGTCCCAGTAGCTGAATCTGCTGGATCCTGCACACCACAGTCAGTGTCACTTGACATGTCAATCAGTGTCATTCGACATGTCAATCTGAGTCACTCGACATGTCATCAAAGTCACGACAAACACGCCAGTAATACAGGGTGACTAAAAGAATTCACTAAGGCCCACAATACGCCAGGCGTTACGTGGAGAGTTTGGGTTAAGGTGATCACATGTCAGAAACAGCTACAGTGGCACCACCTAGTAAGTGACACAGACACATGTGAAATTATGCAAATTGATTCCAATAATTCTGGAAACCCCACACTGGTACAGGGGTGGGATTGAAACAATTCTAAACTCACGGAGTTTGTGAGCGAGCTAGAGTGAGAGGAGGACCACACACACGCATTCACGCACACCACACACACACTCACACACCTTCCTGCGAGCTCCTTGTCCAGGTACTTGGCTGCGAGTCTCGCCCCATACACCTCCCCCTGGAGGGCGAGGATGTAGCGCTTCAGGTCGTCGTTGTCTCTCCTCAACTCCTTTAGCTCCGCCTCCAGTCGGGCTGTTCCCATCATCTCCTCCTTCCTCTTCCCCATCTCTTCCTCCTTAACATAGACAACCATTCATCCAAGTATTCTTATTTATTTACTATTTTAATTAATAATATTATTATCAATTTAGTCATCCATTAATTTTAATTATTATTTTAATTAATCTATTGTTATTAGTTTAATACATTGTACACTTGTGCTTATTTATGTAAGCTTGTGTATTTTAAGGGAATGTAATTCGTTTTTATTAGCATATTTCATCAAAGTAGTATTGTACAAGCGCATTTTTATATTACTTTAATTTTATCTGAATAACTATTGTAAAGTGCCCCAGAACAATTATTAATAAGTGAAATCAACGTCCATTCTTTTAAATAAACACTGTGTATCTGTTCAGTTTCCCATTCACACAGTTGTGACAATGCAGTTGTGACACACTTCACTACATGAAACACAGAATTACCAGCTTTTTCTTGATCATGTCTGAGTCGGCGTCTGAGCCAGGCTTGGAGTGTAGCTGTAGCTGTGAGGCATGTAGCTGCAGCAGTAAATTGTGGCTCTCCTTCTCCATCACTGACTTTGCCGCGTCCACTTCACACAACTCTGTACGGAGGTCCACCACCTTGGCCTGGCACACAAAGTATAGCATAGGTCAACCCCCTTGGCGTGGCACACTAAGTATAGCATAGGTCAACCACCTTGGCGTGGCACACTAAGTATAGCATAGGTCAACCACCTTGGCGTGGCACACAAAGTATAGCATAGGTCAACCACCTTGGCGTGGCACACTAAGTATAGCATAGGTCAACCACCTTGGCGTGGCACACTAAGTATAGCATAGGTCAACCCCCTTGGCGTGGCACACTAAGTATAGCATAGGTCAACCACCTTGGCGTGGCACACAAAGTATAGCATAGGTCAACCACCTTGGCGTGGCACACTAAGTATAGCATAGGTCAACCCCCTTGGCGTGGCACACAAAGTATAGCATAGGTCAACCCCCTTGGCGTGGCACACTAAGTATAGCATAGGTCAACCACCTTGGCGTGGCACACTAAGTATAGCATAGGTCAACCACCTTGGCCTGGCACACAAAGTATAGCGTAGGTCAACCACCTTGGCCTGGTACACAAAGTACAAAACTGCACACAAAATCTTCCACAGATGTAACTGAAATATACCCTGTGCTATGTAGTCAGCAGGTCCATCCATCGCCATTCGTGACGCATTCCTTGAATTTTGCCAACCATCTTCCACAGTGGCACAGTCTGTGTGACTTATAATGAGCATGTCTGTCAGGGCAGTTACGTTAACCAACATCTGAATGTTTAAAATGCTGATAGCATGCACCCAGTGTTCATGCAACATAGTGATATTTTCATGGAGACTGCAAGTAATAACAGCAAGTACATACAGTATTTCAATAAACCAACTTGTCTAACAATTAACTAACTTCCAATTTTATGAGAATGGCTTATCTATAATATGATGCCACATATGCTCATCAGCCAGTCCACTATACTAATAGTACTAATATTTTTTAAATGCATCCACATTCCATAGGTTACTACTACTAGTAAATAGTAGTATCATAACATTTATGGCAGTGGCTATACATACGTGAGCCGTACGTTTAGGCCACAGTCTAAAAGTATGGCATTCATTCTGTGCAAGCATATGCTTTTATTTTTGATTACATGAGCTGTACGTTTGTCTAAAGGTACGGCATTCGATAGGCGCATGATTTACAACTGTGAGCCTTATCTTTAGTAGCTGTCAGTTCCAAAAGTAAATGAGTTTCCCTGCACATGCATGTTTATATACATAAGCTCTACTGCCGTATCTTTAGCACTCAGATTTAAAAGTATGTCGGAAACATCGCTCTCTCCTGTCATCCCGCCGTATTGATGCAACAAGATTGACGCAACATGCGTGTGCAGAATTAAAAAACAGATGCGCGCACAAAATTTACGCTGCGCATCCTCACGTATTGTTAGGCCACATGTCTAAAGATACAGCTCACGTACGCGTACACTTCGAACATTTATTGCTACTTTACATTAGGATAATGTGTTGTATTTCTTAAGTCTAGACTCCACTGTCATTATAAATCCGGTAGTTGATTGTGCCAGTGCGACAATTCATTCATTCCTTCATCCTTGCCTCGGATTTCTAGTCGTGGATAAATCTCTTACTTAATTCTTCTTCTTCTTCCGGGTTACCGCCTAGCCTCAACATGCGGGTGCTGATAATAGTGGACAATTGAGCATTTAATTAGAGTTACGTAAAGGAGCTCATAAACAAAGAAATATAATGCTGCCCGACGAATCTGTGTTTGGTGCTACAAGTAACCCGACACTTATTTTAAGACGCCTTTTGTTGCAATGTTGATAAATATTAACGTTGAAGCCACACCTCCAATTTGCCATTTGACTCAAAAATCGTCTGCGCCTTGTGACAAAGTTGAGCGAACGCCGCACTCAACGCTGTCATTTTCTGTCGACCCTCATACGTGATTTCGCACTGATCAGGATCCACTTCTCCCAGCAGTAAATCCAAATCGACAAAGGCCTTATCGAACTCTTTTTCAAGAGTTTCCAACCATCGAAATGACAGTGTTGCTACTGCCATGTTTCTATTCGATAATTATACCGACTTCTGTCAAACGAAATGATAGGCCTGTGCACTGTGTGCTGTGGCGGGGCTGTGACAGTGTGCTCAGGCATAAATACTAATATGAATACTTTGAATTGTCAAACAAGAGTTGTATCTAAATTATCTTTGGTGTTTTATTTATGTCGTCTCTGTCAAACAAGGCCGTGTCGTTTCGTGTTATTGCGTAGGCAGTTTAGCCGTAGGTACGAAACTTATTATTACACAAAGACAACATGTACACGTTGATCAACGTATAGAGGCTCCATCTCCCGGGTTATTTCTAAGAACTAGGCGTGGTCAGCTGATTACTATGGTTCCGTCAGGTGGCAACACCTTTGTACCCTTCGCACTTCTTGACTAGTTCAATTCAATTCAATAACTGTATTCCAGTCACAACAGGGCACATACAGCAAGTACATGTGATATTGAGGTCCATATGATGACATTAGGCAGACAATATGTACATAATGCTTTCTAATCCAATGCTGTGTATATTAGAAAAATGTATACAGTTGTACAGTCAAATAAAATGTTCACATATAAAACCTTGT
Organism: Ridgeia piscesae; assembly: GCA_025642075.2. Classification (NCBI taxonomy): domain Eukaryota; kingdom Metazoa; phylum Annelida; class Polychaeta; order Sabellida; family Siboglinidae; genus Ridgeia; species Ridgeia piscesae. Next base: position 87,225 of record JAODUO010000187.1, read on the forward strand.
TCCATGCAGTGTTTACGGATCCTGGAAGTGAATCTTAAGCTAGAAGTTAGAATGTCATTATAGTTAACAGAGCTATCAAGTCTACACATAAATCTATACACCATATTCTTAATAACTGACTGGCAGCATTGTACATCAAACAGAGTGCATAGCAGGCTAGTACTTTCATATTTTGACGTACCAATAAACAACTAAAAATATATATGCAATCTATTCAATGTGGATTTCTCGTAATTTCACTACAGTTATACTCTATACATGGGTGAGCAATATGAATGAGACAGCGTGAGCTTTACCTCTAGGGAGCATATACTAAATTTTCGCTATATATATATATATATATATATATATATATATATATATATATATATATATATGTGTGTGTGTATGTATGATTATATATATATATATTATATATATATATATATATATATATATATATATATATATATATATATATATATATCTAAAACAGACACAGAGGAGGAGATGCAGAGAAGGTGGCTTGATTGGCAGATTGGGATGGAGAGCAAGGGACTAAAAGTCAACATCGAGAAAACGGAAGTGATGGTCAGCAGCAGGAGAGGAACAAAAGCAAACATCAAAGACAGTCAACTTCCTCTCCGTGCTGGTACCTTGTTGGTGGTGAGGAGGCTTGCGTGTCTCAAGGACTCTGGGAGCTATACCGGCGGGGGCTAGAGCCCCTGGCAGGTTTAACCAATCCGGGCAGGTCTCAGGGGAGGGACCAGACGAAACCCAGCACCTGGTCCTCCAGGTTGGGGGTTGGGCGTGGGGCTAACAACCCCACCCTATAAAATAAATTATGTTACGGAAACTACAACAATGGAAACTACTACAAGGGGCCCCATAGCAGACTTGAGCCAGCCTGGCAGTATGACCACACCTGCTGAAAGCCTACACCAGGAAGGCAGGTGTGCGACAAATAGTTTGCTCGGGCCCAAAACTAAGATCAGCATAGGGACATGGAATGTCCGTACAATGAACGAGGCCTCAAAGTTAGCACAAGTCATCCGTGAGATGAAAAGATACAGACTGGACATCCTAGGTGTTAGCGAGTGTCGATGGACTGGGTCCGGGCGACAGGTGAGCCATGATGGTTCAACCATACTATACTCAGGACATGAGGACACACACATCCGTGGTGTAGCCCTTGTAATCTCCAAACAGAAGGCCAACACCTTGCTGGAATGGGAACCGATCAGCGATAGGATAATGAAAGCACGCTTCAACTCCAAACACTGCAAGCTTACAATCATTCTGTGTTATGCCCCAACCAATGAATCTGACAAAGAGGACAAGGAAGACTGGTACGAGCAGCTGCAACAAGCAGCCGCCAAAGTGCCACAACATGACATGCTACTGATCATCGGAGACATGAATGCCAAAGTTGGTTCTGATAACTCCAACTGCGAAAGAGCCATGGGCAAACATGGTTGTGGCGTGATGAATGACAATGGTGAACGCTTTGTTGACTACTGCTTGAACAACAACTATGTAATTGGAGGTACCATCTTTGCACACCGGGACACCCACAAGCTCACCTGGAAATCACCTGATGGTAGGACAAGCAATCAAATCGACCACATTATCATCAATGGAAAATGGCGTAGGTACCTTCAAGATGTGAGAGTTTGCCGTGGAGCTGACATTTATAGTGACCACTATTTGGTAACCGCACGCGTCAAGTTGAAGCTTCACAAAGTGGTACCAGAGAGTCAGCGACGTAAACAACTAGATGTCACAAGACTCGCATGCCCAGTCACCAAACAGGAGTTCGTTTTGGAGCTAAGAAACCGCTTCAATGCATTAACAGACACATCAGAGGAGACTGATCACGACACTACCAACAAGTGGGACACCATCAAGAAGACCTATGTCGAAGTAGCTACCAAAGTCTTGGGCCACAAGAAGAAGAACCACAAGGAATGGCTAACACCAGAAACATGGAAAAAGATTGAGGAGCGGAAACAACTCAAAATCAAGATGCTGAGCACCAAATCAGCGAGACTCCAACAACAAGTCCAAGAAGCATACAAAGGCAAAGACAAGGAAGTGAAGAAGAGTGCCTGGAATGACAAGAGGTCCTACGTAGAAGGGCTAGCAGCAGAAGCTGAGAGTGCTGCAGCAAGAGGTGAACTGAGCACTGTCTACAAGATCACCAAGCGTCTCTGTGGTAACTACACTACTCACTCTGCCCCTGTGAAAGGCAAAGATGGCAGCACTATTACAACTGAACGTGAACAAGCTGATAGATGGGTTGAATATTTCTGTGATGTCCTGAACCACCCACAGCCAGATGAACCCGCCGACCCCCAACCAGTGCCAGATGACCTCAATATCGACACCCGTCCCCTAACAGAAGCAGAAGTTAAAAATGCCATCAAAGCTATGAAGAGTGGAAAAGCCCCAGGCGTAGACTCCATTCATGCTGAAATGTTGAAGGCCGACCTCAAGAGTCCTGACTAACTTGTTCGACACCATTTGGGACAAAGAGACTATCCCAAGTGACTGGGGCAAAGGACTCATTATAAAGATCCCTAAGAAAGGCAACCTCCAAGTCTGTGACAATTGGCGAGAAATCACACTCTTGTCCATCCCCAGCAAAATCTTCTGTAGAATCCTTCTTGGAAGAATCGAGACAGCTATCGACAAGAAGCTGAGGCAAGAACAAGCGGGATTCCGGAAGAGAAGATCAGATCTTTGCATTGAGAAACATCATTAGAGCAGACTCTAGAATGGAACTGCCCACTGTATATCAACTTCATTGATTTCAAAAAGGCCTTTGACAGTATCCACCATGACACTCTGTGGAAGATCCTAAGATCCTATGGAGTACCTCTAAAGATTGTTTCACTGATAGAGACGTTCTACAACCACTTTGAATGCAGTGTCATCCTCAATAATACATCGTCCGAGTGGTTCACAGTGAAATCGGGTGTTAGACAGGGATGTATCCTCTCGCCCATTCTCTTCTTGGTCGTCATCGACTGGGTTATGCGGAAAACTACATCAGATAAACCCAGGGGAATCCAGTGGACTCTCTTTTCCCAGTTAGAAGACCTCGCCTTTGCTGATGACCTTGCATTTCTATCAGTAAAACTTGACCATCTGCAGGAAAAAACTGATCGATTAGAGAGATATGCAAAGCAAACTGGGCTTATCATCAATACATCCAAGACACAAGTGATGAGCATCAACACCACACCAACCGCACCTGTTACCGTAAATGGTGAACCACTTGAGTTTGTACAGGACTTTACTTACCTGGGTAGTCTCATCAGCAAAGACAATGGAGGCCAAAAAGACATCAAGGCAAGACTCGGTAAAGCCCGCTGTGCATTCGCCAAACTGCAGAACATTTGGAAGTCTAACCAGTACACCACCAAAACGAAGATAAGACTTTACAACAGTAATGTGAAGTCCATCCTACTGTATGGCTCAGAGTGCTGGCGAGTGGTAAAAGGGGACATGGCCAAGATCGATGCGTTCCATAATAGATGCCTAAGAAAGATCTGCCGAATATTCTGGCCAAATAAAATTTGTAACGTGGACCTCTATAAGAAGACGAGTTGCAACAGTGCTGTCCTCGAAATCAAACGCAGACGACTAAGATGGCTAGGGCATGTTCTGCGAATGCCCCAAGACAGCATCCCCAAAGTGGCACTGAGATTGACACCACCTGGAAAAAGGAAACGAGGACGGCCAAGGATGACATGGCGACAATCAGTAATGGCCGAGCTGAAAGAGATGGGGCTGTCCTGGGGTGAGGTTCAGGCCTCAGCAAAAGACAGAACCTTGTGGCGAAGCATTGTTGTGGCCTTATGTCCCACTGGGGACGAAGAGGATAAGTAAGTAAGTAAAAGACAGCCAAGGCACAAGCCTCAGACAGATGAATAAATTCAAATATTTAGGTGTCAACATCAGTGAAGAAGGAGGATCAGAGGAAGCAGCAAGAGCAAGAGTCAGTGCAGCGTGGGGCAAGTGGAGAGACCTATCCGGTGTTATCAGTGACAAGAAAATGCCAAGGAAACTAACGATCAAGCTCTACATGACTGTCATTAGACCTGTACTTCTGTATGGAGCAGACTTTTGGACAGTTAGAAAGAAGGAGGAATAGATTCTTGAGAAAACAGAGATGAGGATGTTGCGAAGAATTAAAGGAGTAACCCTGAGAGACAAAGTAAAGAGTGTGGACATCAGAAAGGAGCTAGGAGTGAATAGTATACAAGAGAAAGTAAGAGAAATGAGACAACGCTGGTATGGACACATGCAGCGAATGGAAGAAAACAACGAAGTGAGAGCAGTTGTTGACATGAGAGTGCCAGGAAAAAGACAAAGGGGAGATGGATGCCAAGGATATATATATTATATATATATTATATATATATATATATTATATATATATATATATATATATATATATATATATATATATATATATATATATATATTGTGTGTGTGTGTATTTTAATTAAAAAACCATTTCTGGTTTTACGTTCAGAGAAACGAAGACAAAATAGGTTAGTCAGATTGGAGATACTCTATACATATCATGTCTCTTATCTCTCCTATTAACGGTCGATACAGATGTGAATCAAAGGTGTCGAAGTCATTTGCAGGTATTGATTATCAATGGTTAGTGGGGTTGAGTATGAGGATGGGAGGTAGAATAAGGTAGACAGATACTGCAGCCAGACAGGACACTGTACGAACGAGGAGACGGGAGCGACGGTGTACGTGGCCGGACAAGAACAGAGAGCATTTGGTGCTGCCGATGTCTTTCACGAACTTCATAGCTGCATCTCGCCATCAACCTGATCTGTTCGGAGCAACGCCAAGGCGAATGAAGAATATTAGTCTAAGTTCTGAGGACCTTGATTAATGACTGGCAAATGGACGGTGGATGGTTTGTGTATACAGTACCACGTCTTTGGTGCAGTAGCAAGTACCCAGTCTAACTACATGCCCAATCACACCCAACAAGGTGAAGTAGCAAGTACCCATTCTACTTACACGTCCAGTCACAACCAGCAAGGTGAAGTAGCAAGTACCCATTCTACTTACACGTCCAGTCACAACCAGCAAGGTGAAGTAGCAAGTACCCATTCTACTTACACGTCCAGTCACACCCAACAAGGTGAAGTAGCAAGTACCCATTCTACTTACACGTCCAGTCACAACCAGCAAGGTGAAGTAGCAAGACCCAGTCTACCTACACGGCCAGTCACACCCAACAAGGTGAAGTAGCAAGTACCCAGTCTACCTACACGGCCAATCACAACCAACAAAATGAAGTAACAAGTACCCAGTCTACCTACACGGCCAATCACACCCAACAAGGTGAAGTGGCAAGTACCCAGTCTACCTACACGGCCAATCACAACCAACAAGGTGAAGTGGCAAGTACCCAGTCTACCTACACGGCCAATCACAACCAACAAGTTGAAGTAGCAAGTACATAGTCTACATACAAGGCCAACCACAACCAACAAGGTGAAGTAGCAAGTACCCAGTCTACATACACGGCCAATCACAACCAACAAAGTGAAGTAGCAAGTACCCAGTCTACCTACACAGCCAATCACACACAACAAGGTGAAGTGGCAAGTACCCAGTCTACCTACACGGCCAATCACACCCAACAAGGTGAAGTGGCAAGTACCCAGTCTACCTACACAGCCAATCACACCCAACAAGTTGAAGTAGCAAGTACCCAGTCTACCTACATGGCCAATCACACCCAGCAGTGTAGTAGCAAGTATATATTCTACCTACACGGCCAGTCACAAAAAGCAAGGTGAAGTAGCAAGTACCTAGTCTGCCTACACGGCCAACCACACCCAACAAGTTGAAGTAGCAAGTACCCAGTCTACCTACATGGCCAGTCACACCCAGCAGTGTAGTAGCAAGTATATATTCTACCTACACGGCCAGTCACAAAAAGCAAGGTGAAGTAGCAAGTACCTAGTCTGCCTACACGGCCAACCACACCCAACAAGTTGAAGTAGCAAGTACCCAGTCTATCTACATGGCCAATCACACCCAGCAGTGTAGTAGCAAGTATATATTCTACCTACACGGCCAATCACACCCAGCAGTGTAGTAGCAAGTACCTAGTCTGCCTAAACGGCCAATCACACCCAACAAGTTGAAGTTGCAAGTACCCAGTCTACCTACATTGCATCACACCCAGTAGTGAAGTAGCAAGTACCTAGTCTACCTACACGGCCAATCACATCCAGCAGTGAAGTAGCAAGTACCTAGTCTGCCTACACGGCCAACCACACCCAACAAGTTGAAGTGCAAGTACCCAGCTACCTACATGGAATCACACCCAGAGTGAGTAGCAAGTACTATTCTACCTACACGGCCAATCACACCCAGCAGTGTAGTAGCAAGTACCAGTCTCCTAAACGGCCAATCCACCCAACAGTGAAGTTGCAAGTACCCAGTCTCCTACACTGAATCACACCCAGAGTGAAGTAGCAAGTACCTAGTCTACCTACACGGCCAATCACACCCAGCAGTGTGTAGCAAGTACCCGTCTACCTACACGGCCAATCCACCAGCAGTGAAGTAGCAAGTACCAGTCTCCTACACGGCCATCACAACAAGCAGTGAGTAGCAAGTACCTGTCTCCTACACGGCCAATCACACTCAGCAGTGAGTAGCAAGTACCTGGTCTACCTACACGCCAATCACACCCAGCAGTGAGTAGCAAGTACCGTCTACCTACACGCCAATCACACCCATTCAGTCACACCCAGCAGTGAAGTAGCAAGTACCCAGTCTACCTACACGGCCAACCATACCCAACAAGGTGAAGTAGCAAGTACCCAGTCTACCTACATGGCCAATCACATCCAGCAGTGTAGTAGCAAGTATCTAGTCTACCTACACGGTCAATCACACCCAGCAGTGAAGTAGCAAGTACCTAGTCTACCTACACAGCCAATCACACCCAGCAGTGAAGTAGCAAGTACCCAGTCTACCTACACGGCCAATCACACCCAACAAGGTGAAGTAGCAAGTACCCAGTCTACCTACATGGCCCGTCACACCCAACAAGGTGAAGTAGCAAGTACCTAGTCTACCTACACAGCCAATCACACCCAGCAGTGAAGTAGCAAGTACCCAGTCTACCTACACGGCCAATCACACCCAACAAGGTGAAGTAGCAAGTACCCAGTCTACCTACATGGCCAATCACACCCAGCAGTGTAGTAGCAAGTATCTAGTCTACCTACACGGTCAATCACACCCAGCAGTGAAGTAGCAAGTACCTAGTCTACCTACACGGCCAATCACACCCAGCAGTGTAGTAGCAAGTACCTGGTCTACCTACACGGCCAATCACACCCAGCAGTGAAGTAGCAAGTACCTAGTCTACCTACACGGCCAATCACACCCAGCAGTGAAGTAGCAAGTACCTAGTCTACTTACACGGCCAATCACACCCAGCAGTGAAGTAGTAAGTACCTAGTCTGCCTACACGGCCAATCACACCCAGCAGTGTAGTAGCAAGTACCTAGTCTGCCTATACGGCCAATCACACCCAGCAGTGTAGTAGCAAGTACCTAGTCTACCTACACGGCCAATCACACCCAGCAGTGTAGTAGCAAGTACCTAGCCTGCCTACACGGCCAATCACACCCAGCAGTGTAGTAGCAAGTACCTAGTCTATCTACAAGGCCAATCACACCCAGCAGTGTAGTAGCAAGTACCCAGTCTACCTACACATTCAGTCACACCCAGCAGTGAAGTAGCAAGTACCCTGTCTGCCTACACGGCCAATCACACCCAGCAGTGTAGTAGCAAGCATCCGGTCCACTCACGCGGCCAGTCACACAGTACAGCTGTACACGGACAACGAACTGTCCACGTATCCCGAACAAACGTCTTCTTATCTGGGTGCGTCAACAACGAGGCAAGAGACGCTGACTGACTAGGCCGATCTGTGTCACGTGGGCGGTAACTTCAAAGACGAAACGATGACAGAACACGATCTTGCCATGAATAATACGCAGAACTACGGCGCAAGCATGTAGGCTGTGAGAACTGATGCATATACGCACACGCACACGCACACGCACACGCACACGCACACGCACACGCACACGCACACGCACACGCACACGCACACGCACACGCACATACAACTCTGATTGTAACAAGGTGTCAAGAAGACTTTGAAAACAAAGTAATATTAAACTAACAGCTTTTGTGCTCGTTAGCTGACCTGTCTTGTTGTTCCCATGAGTGTCCCCTGTCGTCAGAGGTCATCATATCATCATTAAAGATAATTTATGCACAGGACGCTTATTTCCTAAACATAATATACGGGTCACTGTTACAACAAGAGACTCCATGTTTAATGGCGCGATGCTTATCTTCGTAATTATGTGCGCGGTTCATATTTAAGTAATTACATACCACATACAAACGTTTAGGCGTGTTTACACAAGCCCGCAAATGAGGAAACTGGTAATTTGACGCAAAAACCCAACGCAGCAGTATAGATTCTTTGAAATCGCGTAATATACCCGTCAAACCTTTGCGCCATATCTATTCAGTGAACGCGATACTGACGAACCAAATGATACGCTAATGACAGCTCATCACTTCAGGACAAGTTACTGCTGGTTGGCCAGCCACTGGGAATGCGTAGATGAGCGGCACACGTGTGTTTGTTTATCCACGCGCGTGTTCTATTTTAGTCTTGGCATAGGCGCGGCGAACTTTCAGCCAATCGACGCACGCGCTGCCAATGACGTCGCCCGGCGAACTGGCAGAGTCCAGTGAAATCTCTAAAACATGGCGAGCTGAGACGCATTGAGAAAATGTGACCATGTCGTTGCGTGGGCTTTCTGTAGTTTGTTCGCTACTGGCATTATCATGGACTGTCGCGCAGGCAAAGAACGTCAGTGAAGTGTGCAAGTCGCAATGCCAGCAGATTGTCGTAAGTCTTTTTTACCCTTCTTTTATGTCGGTGTCATCATTCCTGCGTCGGCGCTGTGGAACGCGGTGTTAGTTGCTTGAGCTTGAGCCTTGGCGGGCTGCGAGTTTACTGCTCACGGTACCCGTGCCGTGGGTAAGTATTATGCTCACATACATCGGCGCGGGAGGGGGGTTCAAGGGGGGATTTTGTTAGGGGGGGCAAAACATGGTTCTATCCTAGTAAATTTGACTCTAAATCTAAATCAAAAAATGTCGAGTGTAAGCTGAGCAGAGTCACACTCGAGACAAGGAAGGATCGAAGGTTCAGATCTTCATCAACTTGTCTTTGACTTTGTACCATCTTTATTTCCTTAACAAATTGTGGTTGTTTTGGCAAGTGTCAAGAGGGGTTTCAGTTGAAGGTTTCTGGTGTGAGCTCCGATCATTTTGAACGTCGCCGCGAAAATTCTTCAACAGCACCCACCGCCCCCATCAGTCCCCCCCCCCATCGTCTGATGCTGGCGATGTCACGCCAGCGCTGTCAGACCACGGCTCTGTTTACCCAAATATTAATTTCCTTCCCGTGACAGTGATTACGTTCTGTTGGGGAGGGGGGGGGGTATTAAATCTACAGAAATATTGTTGCTTGCAATATTAATAAAATAAAATACTACTTAGTATTATCATATTAAAAAGAAAAAAAATATATCCTGAAGAAAGTTTTTATATTAATTACATAGTTATAGTTGTATAACCCTGTCAAGTTTTTGACTGATATTACTTTTTATTACATACAGAGTGGGATAAAATTAGTGATTATTTCAAAATATTATACAAATACCAAATAAGTGCAGACAAGTACTGGCATTAGTGATATTTAAGTTAATAATAAATATATAAATATAGTACAGTTAGTGTACATTTAAAAACACTTATTGACTGAATGAAATATGACTAACTTGTCGTAATAATTCTCCATGCAGTTTCCCTGGCTGTAAACAATTACAACAGTAATGACCCTGCAATGACACTGTTGACCACAGATCACACAATTGGTCAGTGGTCAACAAGGAATTGTTGACACCCTTCTTGGACATCTGTTTGTTATATACAGGCCACAACTAACTGACACAGATATTTAGTTCATTCTAACAATATAAGTTGTTAAATTCAGTGAAACACTTATTGTTTGACAACGAGACTTCATGACAGCTCAATGTATTAGTTGTTCACTTTATTGATTGTTCAGTTTATGAGTAATTCACTTTAAATATTAGTAGTTGACTTTATCACTAATTTACTTTATTAGTTGTTCAATTATAGATAGACTGAGCTTTGTGTTAAACTTTGAGCAGATGACAAAATTGATAATTTGAGATGTGTTGTACTTGTCCCTTTGAAGACTGAGGTCACACCTAGCACATTAACACAGTTGCTTTGATACCCTTTGCCCTAATTTGTTTTGTAGATTATTTAACTTATATATTTGAAGTCATTTACAAATATGTTTTAACATAGGTCAATAATAATAATAATAATATTATTATAATCATTAAATAATTTATAAATAACATAATCATTTAACTCATTGTTAAAAATACTAATACAATTTTCATTAAAAATATTGCTACTTGTATTTTAAGTAATTTATTATAAATGCAGACTTTTAAAAATGTAATTACATTTGAATAATTAATTATTTTATGTTAACATTGAGTTATGATTATTTTACCGGTAGTTATTAATATACTGTGTCTAGACGTGTATGCTGGTGTGTGTGTATTGCCACAGAGAAACATGTTAGCACTTAGCAGCCACCTGTTCATAACAATAATGTGAATATAATGTTTTTTTTGTAAGGTTTGAATGACTATCTTTCCAGTACGATAACTTGGCTGTTGTGTATTGTGTCCTTCGGTCAATTAATTTGAACTGAATCATTCAAAATCAATTACATCTTGCAGGCCATTATAGCAGTCTCTTTTAATTTTTAATGATTCTATGATTTGTTTTTATTGTCTATTTTTTACATTTTATTGATTGTGAGTGTACATGAATTTGAGCAAGCTATTAACGTATAAAAACTTTTTTTTATAAATATGGTACACAATATTAATAATACTAGTGAATTAATAATTACCCCTGAATGAAACGTGATCATATCAGTGTCATGATGAGATTGTGTCAGTGTCATGACGAGAACAGGTCAGTGTCTTGACCAGATCGTGTCAGTGTCATGGCGAGATCATGTCATTGTTATCACCAGATTGTATTAGAGTTATCATGTGTCCGTGGAACTATCAGATTGCAGTTGAAGCACTTGTGGTGTCATCAGCTTGTTGCAATGTTTCAATACAAAGTTGAGTTGTTAGTTTTGAAGATATTGGTACTATTTGCCAGCAGTTCTTAGCAGTATTTATGTACTAAATTTACAATTGTCTGTGATAACCTGATAATTAACTCAGGATAATAAAATCTAAAATATTCAAGTAAAATACACATACAGAATGCTGTTTAATTTTGGAAAAAATTCAATCATTCCCGTGGTTATTTGGTCAGACTTGTCATTTTGGACCCCTGCTTCCCATCACCTAAGCACATTGGTAACCTACCCCTGCTCTTTCTTTATGGGATAGAGCAGGTTGAAGCTTGCTCCTGTCACCGAAATAAGATATGAAACAATATACATCTATAAAACTTGTGTTTACATCCAGAGAGTTACTTATGGCTGTGGAGGAGAGTTTAGACACCCAGGATGACGCAGGAGCCTCTCAGGTGGTTTTAGTTATCTCCTCTCCTCATACAAACTGCAGCTTCTGTACCTACCGCTCTGTCAAATGAAGCACCACGGATAACGGGCTTGTGCGGCTGAGCCTGATGCATGGCCTCGTGGTGGGAAGATGGTTGGTTGATACTATCAACACATCGTGCTGGGAGGGCAAACACAATGTCTAGCAGAAGGTCACGGAGCTGTGCAAGATCTGTCTGTATTTTGCTGGAGTCGTCTCTCTTGGCGAAGTGCCAGGGGAACCAATATTGGGTCTTATTCTGGGAGATAATTGTATTTAGATATCAGCTTTCTGTAGAGTGCACCTTGCTGTTGGAGGGTGCGACAGATGCAGATGTTAGTTTGGCAGAGTGTTTTTCTGGCCTGTGAGAGAGCTGGAGATGGCAGGGACCCTAGGTGTGCACTCTGAGGACTTGATCAGGAGTGCAGTGATTTAGATGACATGCAGTAGTTGCATCTATAGATTCACGAATTAATGCACAGGATGCTGGGGACAAAATAACCCTTGAACTCATTATTCTTTAGAAATTTTCTAACCGAAATCTACGTAATTACAGCCCAGGCAATTTAATGTTATCAGCCAGTAGGGTGACTGGGTGAGGTTCCATTTCCTTGGCTATTCCAAAGAGAAAAACAATTAATTATTCCTCCACCATTGCTGACACATCTAATCAGTTGTGTACACATTAATTGTATTGTTGTATTTTATACATCATGAAACTACACGTCATAAGATGACCCAATGAAATTGCCAAGGATGCCAGTAAAGCGTGACCCCCAATTTGAGAACCACTGCAATACATACTGAAATAAATGTTGTTCTTTGAAAGCATCTGTCAGTTGGTAATAAATACAATGTAATACACTACTCACATTGTGATTAGTGACACATTTTAAAGACACTGGCTGACTTTAAATAGAGGACGAAGAATTTTTTTAAAGAAGTTAGTAGGAACAAAACAAAAAATATACTAAACATTATTCCATATGATAGTGATTATATTAAAATGCTTACATAAGAGTCGTTGTATTTGGGATAGTATATGATTAGTTAATTTAAAATTGAAAGAATAAATATATATATATATACTAATATATAGTATGTTGTAGACATCTGTACTGACATGTACATTTGATTGGTCTGTTACTAAGTATCAAATTTCTGATTTATTTCAATTGAGTTGGTACAATATGACAAGAGTGGCTCATAAACACTACTGCAAGTAACAAACTGATCTGATCTTCCCAGACTCAGTATTTCCAGAAATTACAATACAAAAACATTGTACAATGTATAGACAACTTAGCCTGTGGGAGTATCCGGTCTCTTACACATCCTTTTCTCCCTGTGGATTTGTCCCTTACAATCCCAGTCCCTCCCAGGTACCTGGAGGGAAGAGTTCAGTGAGAATTGACTCAGTTGTAAGCTGGGCTGTGAATGCAGAACATTTATGCCAGGATTCCCACTCCTGCGGGACCCCCAATCTCCAGGGATCCCTATTTCCCACAGGTGTGACAGGTGGCTCTGGATATTGCCAATCTTCCCCTTCCTCCCACGGGATCACTCCCACCTTGTAGGAGCTTACTCTACAGTGAGAGTGAGAGTAAGGGTGAGGGTGGGTTTAATCTGAGGACCTGAGGCTGGCATATGTGTCTGATTAACTATCAGTGTTCTTGTAACTGTCGACCACTTCCGGGTCTGACTTGAGTCTTCAGTACTATAGTCACCTGCTTCTCCGGCCTGCCTTCCCTTTGGGAGTCACCAGTATTGATAGGGTTAGTAACAGCTGCATATAGTATACTTGTATAGGAATTGTTCTCTGTTGGATCAGTTTACTCATGTGTAGTTTGACTGCACGCACACATGCATGCACGCATGCACTCACACTCACATACACACATACACACACACTCATATACACACTCACATACACACACACTCATATACACACTCACATACACACACACTCACACACTTACACACTCACACACTTACACACTCACACACATACACACTCACATACACACTCACACACACACACACAACACACACACACACACACATACACACACATACACACACATACACACATACACACACACTCACATACACACTCACACACATACACACATACACTCACATACACACTCACACACATACACACTCACATACATACTCACACACACACATATACACTCTCATACACATTCACACACATACAATCACATACATACTCACACACATACACGCACGCATGCATGCACGCACACATGCACACACACACACACACACACACACACACACAACCACAATGTTTTCTAAAGACCCGTCTGTTTTGGATGGGTAAAATATCTGTGGATGGGTAACAGGGTAGGGGGTGGCAAAAATGTAAACCTTCATAAAAGACCTGTTCACACATAACGGTACTTAATTAAACTGATAAAAATTAATAACATAAAAAACGAATAAATCTAAAATATAATAATAATTGACGTTAAACTGGTACGACTCTTTAAGCTACAGTAGTTTTCGTAATAACACTGTTGACATCTTCATTGTATAAAATCTTAGAAAAATATGCTTCTTTAAGTTGTAAAACATTATGTATCTGGATTTTGTTCCTGTGTACAAACAGTATCATTTCTGTCATAATTACCACAAATCGATTGTTATAGTGCATTTTAAAAGCTAACTATGTGTGCATGCATGCGTGCGTGCGTGCATGTATGCATGTATGCTTGTGTGTGTGTGCATGCATGTATGCATGTGTGGTGCATGCATGCATACATATGTGTGTGTATGTGTGCGCATGCATGTGTATGTGTTCATGCAGAAGTTCAGTGTCATAATAATTTTATAAAAAGGTTGGTATAAAGCCGTACCATGAGCACAGACATGATACTACTTGGATACATACAGGCACTGCAACATGAATCCTACAAAACCCTCGGGGCAGATATTCCAGTGGCAGAATTACCAGGTAATATGTAGTAAATGAGCCTGCTATCAGTTACATCTGCATAAACGACTCTCCTAGCTACAGCCGTTCTGCCCCCCAAATCACTACATGTACCTACAGTCTGACACCACCAGTGGTTGACGGCAAGTTGGTAACAACTTGGTACAAGTTCACTCAGTTCTGTGACTTCTGTCTCGATAAAGGTCACACCTGGGGTCAGAGTACAATCTAAGGTCACTAGTATACAATAACAAATATCAACCCAAAACACTATTTATGTTAACTTTTATTTGATTAGTAAACTATGTCAGGCAGACAACAAAATGGCTGCCAGAAGATATGCTTTTTGTTGTATATTTGGTTGAAATTCAGCTTTCAGAATATTATCTTTGTGACAAAAACCTAAGTTGGTGAAATGTCAAGTGTATGCAGTAATGTTTGCTTATGAGATGTCATGCTGTCAAGCTGCAATAGTAACGTAATTCCCAAACTTAACCATTATTAACATTGTTGGCAAAGGCAAAGCTTAAAGGATACATAAATTGTATTTTGCAGTAATTGTTTCCTTTT
>JAODUO010000187.1:107500-325000 GCA_025642075.2 Ridgeia piscesae
GGAAGGCAGAGCCATGGGGCGTAGAGGGGGGGGGGTATAGACGGGTGTTTTTCATCTGAAAGGTGTCAACAGCTCTATTATGGGGTGTAGTGACAAGGGGACACTGGGATCAAGTTGTTTGACAAGTCTCTGGGGTAGAACCTGTCAGACTTGAGACGTTATGATCTGGAACTAATGTAAGAGAAGCAGATTGTCCTTCGTTCTGTCTGCAGCTGGGCTGATTTATAGCCAAATATTACACTAGCACATGTGGCCCCGGCTCATGCATAATTAGTAATCTTACATTGCTGTGACTTGGTTAGACTGGTTGATCGGAGAGGTCCTTTGTCTGTTAGTTTAAGGGAACAGTTTATTGTTGATATTAACAAGAGTGCAGGTTAATAATAAAGATATAATCTGAGGAACAAAAACTGAAACTGCACCCAGTAGAGTGAGTACACTGAACTATTAAGAAGTACAATAGAGACTTTAAGGCAGTTACTTGAAGGCAGCTATATGGAGACTAGAGAGACTAGAGAGACTAGAGAGGAGGCCTCGGAGAAGTTACTAACTGAAGTCTCTTTATGAAAAAATTGTGTAAATTCACGCAGATGGTAGCTAGGGAAATTGCCTATTAAACGTTATTGAGTAATACTAATACCTTTTGTATAAATAATAAATATCTGGTGAATGCTTGTGACTCCGAGTAACATCGTTATCGTTATCTAGGTAATTATTTCATAAATTAATAAAGACATACATAATTATTTTCTGCAGTGTTCGTCCAAATGATGCTGTGTTTTGGCTAACCCTGTATACTGTACTGTACTGTACTGCACTGCACTGCACTGCACTGCACTGCACTGCACTGCACTGCACTGCACTGCACTGCACTGCACTGCACTGCACTGCACTGCACTGCACTGCACTGTAAAACTAAAGTAAAATAAATGTAAGTTCTTATATAGCGCAGTATCCAGTCCTCAGGACTGCTCAAAGTGCTTTACTTTACTTCCCTGACAGACTAATTCAATCAAATGCCATGTTGACTTCTCTGGGAAGCAGTTGTTAAAAAATTTAAATTAATAGTCGGCTAGAACTCAGCCTAACATTGTTTCTAACCTGGTCGGGATAATACGAATAAAATGTTTCTGTTCTGTGTCCTGTTGCCACATGTATAAGCTATTGTCGAGTCCCTCCACCATTATATTGCTGTTAGTATTCATATCACAGCTACTGTACTGTACCGTACCGTACGTCCGTACCGTACCGTACCGTACCGTACCGTACCTACCGTACCGTACCATCCGTACCGTACCGTACCGTACCGTACCGTACCGTACCGTACCGTACCGTACCGTACTTACTGTACTGAACTGAACTGTACTGTACTTACTGTACTTACTGTACTTACTGTACTTACTGTACTTAATGTACTTACTGTACTCACTTAAATTATGACATGTTCCTATTTTGTTGTTGCAGACTGGTCGCTTTAAAGAAGACCCTGCCTGCAATGACAGTTGCAGTATACAACAGGTGAGTCTTGTTTATACCAATACCTCTCTGATATGATCATGCGATCAATCCCCCCTCTGAAATTGATCTGTCTATCACATCACCAGGTTGCCTAGCAAGCTCTGTCAAGCAATATAAAAGTTGTCTGTCCAGAACACATGTTTTTTATGTATATTTTGTTAATATTCTGGATTCAGACAATTGTCTTTATGATAAAAGGTTAAGAAAAAATGGTTAAAGTGTTAAATATATGCAGTACAGTTGCAGTCGGAGCTGCAGTTGTGGTAGTAACACACATTTAACTGTTATCAACATTGAGGCAAAGCTTGACGGAAGCTGCACGCATAGGTTTGATTGTGACATAAGCTAACCACAATGCACTGGAATGTGGCTGCACACACCACACTTATCAGTGTCGTTTCATTGCAAAGGCAGTTAAACCTGCTTGATGCGACCAGGTCACATTTGTGCAGTCTCAATATCTACAGACAGGAACCTTATTCTAGTCCAATCCACTGTTAAACAAATGATGGGTACTGACTGCTCTTGCAGTAATGACAACAGCCCACTGAAGTGACCCCCTTTATAAGGTCCAGCTTTTGGGACTGGACCAGCCCCCATTACAGGGAAATAGAAATCTACTATCTTGCTCTGGCCTTGTCCATAAATAATGTGTTTTGACATGTACTGTTCATGTTTTGACATGTACTGTTCATGTTTTGACATGTACTGTTCATGTTTTGACATGTACTGTTCATGTTCAGTTTTTTCTTGACAGATTGAAACGTGTAGTTTTCTTGAACATTGGTAACAATTGCTAATATTTTAATCATGTAGCCAAATCAGCTGTGACGTTTTACTGCAAGAATAGTGATACTCAGCGGGCTCCTCATGATACTCACCTGCCTTCTGATACTCACCGATCTGATATTCACCAAATATCTGATAGTCACCAGTCTTCCGATACTCACCAGCCTGCTGATACTCACCAGCCTGCTGATACTCACCAGCCTGCTGATACTCACCAGCCTGCTGATACTCACCAGCCTGCTGATACTCACCAGCCTGCTGATACTCACCAGCCTGCTGATACTCACCAGCCTGCTGATACTCACTGATCTTCTGATACCCACTGGCCTTTTCCTCTCTCACACCAGCATCCTCTCTCAGCCTCCTCCCTCAGCCTCTTCCCTCAGCCTCCTCCCTCAGCCTCCTCCCTCAGCCTCCTCCCTCAGCCTCCTCCTACAACCTCCTCCCTCAGCCTCCTCCCTCAGCCTCCTCCCTCAGCCTGCTCCCTCAGCCTCCTCCCTCAGCCTCCTCCCTCAGCCTCCTCCCTCAGTCTCCTCCCTCAGCCTCCTCCCTCAGCCTCCTCCCTCAGCCTCCTCCCCCAGCCTCCTCCCTCAGCCTCCTCCCCCAGCCTCCTCCCTCAGCGTCCTCCCCCAGCCTCCTCCCTCAGCCTCCTCCCTCAGCCTCCTCCCTCACCCTTCTCCCTCAGTCTCCTCCCTCAGCCTCCTCCCTCAGCCTCAGCCTCCTCCCCAGCCTCCTCCCTCAGCCTCCTCCCTCAGCCTCCTCCCTCAGCCTCCTCCCTCAGCCTCCTCCCTCAGCCTCCTCCCTCAGCCTCCTCCCTCCCCCCTTTCCCTCCCTCAGCCTCCTCCCTCAGCCTCCTCCTCAGCCTCAGCCCCCCTCCCCAGCCTCCTCCCTCAGCCTCCTCCTCACCCCTCAGCCTCCTCCCTCAGCCTCCTCCCTCAGCCTCCTCCCTCAGCCTCCTCCTCAGCCTCCTCCCTCAGCCTCCTCCCTCAGCCTCCTCCCTCAGCTCCTCCTCAGCCTCCTCCTCAGCCTCCTCCCTCAGCCTCCTCCTCAGCCTCCTCCCTCAGCCTCCTCCCTCAGCCTCCTCCCTCAGCTCCTCCTCAGCCCCCTCCTCAGCCTCCTCCCTCAGCCTCCTCCCAGCCTCCCCCTCAGCCTCCCCCCTCAGCCTCCTCCCTCAGCCTCCTCCCTCAGCCTCCTCCCTCAGCCTCCTCCCTCAGCCTCCTCCCTCAGCCTCCTCCTCAGCCTCCTCCCTCAGCCTCCTCCCTCAGCCTCCTCCACTCAGCCTCCTCCCTCAGCCTCCTCCCTCAGCCTCCTCCCCACCTCCTCCTCAGCCTCCTCCCTCAGCCTCCTCCCTCAGCCTCCTCCCTCAGCCTCCTCCCTCAGCCTCCTCCCTCAGCCTCCTCCCTCACCCTTCTCCCTCAGTCCTCCTCCCTCAGCCTCCTCCCTCAGCCTCAGCCTCCTCCCCAGCCTCCTCCCTCAGCCTCCTCCCTCAGCCTCCTCCCTCTCCCTCAGCCTCCTCCCCAGCCTCCTCCCTCAGCCTCCTCCCTCAGCCTCCTCCCTCAGCCTCCTCCCTCAGCCTCCTCCCTCAGCCTCCTCCCTCAGCCTCCTCCCTCAGCCTCCTCCCTCAGCCTCCTCCCTCAGCCTCCTCCCTCAGCCTCCTCCCTCAGCCTCCTCCCTCAGCCTCCTCCTCAGCCTCCTCCTCAGCCTCCTCCCTCAGCCTCCTCCCTCAGCCTCCTCCCTCAGCCTCCCCCTCAGCCTCCTCCCTCAGCCTCCTCCCTCACCCCCTCCCTCAGTCTCCTCCCTCAGCCTCCTCCCTCAGCCTCAGCCTCCTCCCCAGCCTCCTCCCTCAGCCTCCTCCCCAGCCTCTCCTCGCCTCCTCCCTCACCCTTCCTCCCTCAGCCTCCTCCCTCAGCCTCCTCCCCAGCCTCCTCCCTCAGCCTCCTCCCTCAGCCTCCTCCCTCAGCCTCCTCCCTCAGCCTCCTCCCCCAGCCTCCTCCCTCAGCCTGCTCCCTCAGCCTCCTCCCTCAGCCTCCTCCCTCAGCCTGCTCCCTCAGCCTGCTCCCTCAGCCTCCTCCCTCAGCCTCCTCCATCAGCCTCCTCCCTCAGCCTCCTCCCTCAGCCTCCTCCCCCAGCCTCCTCCCCCAGCCTCCTCCCTCAGCCTGCTCCCTCAGCCTCCTCCCTCAGTCTCCTCCCTCAGCCTCCTCCCTCAGCCTGCTCCCTCAGCCTGCTCCCCCAGCCTCCTCCCTCAGCCTCCTCCCTCAGCCTCCTCCCCAGCCTCCTCCCTCAGCCTCCTCCCTCAGCCTGCTCCCTCAGCCTGCTCCCTCAGCCTCCTCCCTCAGCCTCCTCCCCAGCCTCCTCCCTCAGCCTCCTCCCTCAGCCTCCTCCCTCAGCCTCCTCCCTCAGCCTGCTCCCTCAGCCTCCTCCCTCAGCCTCCTCCCCCAGCCTCCTCCCTCAGCCTCCTCCCTCAGCCTCCTCCCTCAGCCTGCTCCCTCAGCCTGCTCCCTCAGCCTGCTCCCTCAGCCTCCTCCCTCAGCCTCCTCCCTCAGCCTCCTCCCTCAGCCTCCTCCCTCAGCCTCCTCCCTCAGCCTCCTCCCTCAGCCTCCTCCCTCAGCCTGCTCCCTCAGCCTGCTCCCTCAGCCTCCTCCCTCAGCCTCCTCCCTCAGCCTCCTCCCCCAGCCTCCTCCCTCAGCCTCCTCCCTCAGCCTCCTCCCTCAGCCTCCTCCCTCAGCCTCCTCCCTCAGCCTCCTCCCTCAGCCTCCTCCCTCAGCCTCCTCCCCCAGCCTCCTCCCTCAGCTCCTCTGTTCTTTATTTGTCAAAACTTTCTGCAATTCATCTCAGTCAGTTATTTAAGTTCTTTTCAGAAGTGTTTCCGAGTGTCTCGTCTGGCCAACCTGTCCTCTTGGTTCCTACATCTTCCTACATATGTCGACGCAATTTTTAAATTTTATTAAAAACTAATTTATTAGAAGAGAGTTTAATGCAACAGCAACATAATAAATTCACTGTATACAATACAAAATATAGTTGTAAATAATAGTTCTGAAGTTGGAGAGAGCAAGATATATATATATATATACATATATATACATATATTATATTATATTATATTATATTATATTATATTATATTATATTATATTATAGTAAATTATATGTATTATATAATGTATATAATATATATAATGTATATATACATATATATATATATATATATATATATATATATATATATATATATATATATATATATATATATATATAGTTATATAGTTATATAGTTATATAGTTATATAGTTATATATTTTTTTACTGGTACATATAAATTATACACAGTATGTCAATCTCCCTGATAAACATTTGACAAACTTAGCAAGGCACAAACCACAGGTGGCCTTAGGACACTATCCTTAGATGTTTCAATCAAGTCTACCCAAAGGCCTAATGGGGTAATTAGGATTCCTGTGGGGAGATGCAGGTAGATAATCACCACAGCAGGGTGCTTTCCCCAAGCCCACCCTATTGGGGCCAGGAGCCAGTGGGAGATGGTGGGTTTATGGGAGGAACCTGCCAGGATCATAAAGCTGTCAGTGGGAGGGAGGATTCACTGGGGACTGACTGGAAAGGTTCCAGGGTTGCCCCTTTTGGGTGGGCTGCCCATCACTGCTAGTATGCTTCCCCTTTCCTTTATTGTCTTTAACAAATAAAAGGGTTCACACCACCATGAAAGGGTTTGCCAGAAGTGTTACTAACTGTCAGTCAGCGATGCCATTTGAAGCTCAACCCAGTGTTTTATATAATATATTTAATATAGAATTTTGTAAGCAACATTTAACAATTTTAATGATTCCATCATGATTTATTTAAAGCAAATTATTCAGTTTAACCACACTTTGTATTAAAATGCTAATGACCATTGACTTTGTATGCAACTATCAATTGCTCTATATCAGTGGTAGGTAGGTTGGTAAAATGTAAGCACAACCAACCAACCAACCAACCAACCAACCAACCAACCAACCAACCAACCAACACCAACCAACCAACCAACCAACCAACCAACCAACCAACCAACCAACCAACCAACCAACCACCCACCCACCCACCCACATTCATTCATTGTCTTCTCATCTAAGTGCACATATCAATACAGTGTCTGTACATTGGAGAACTGTACACTGAGAACTGTACACTGAGAACTGTACACTGAGGACTGTACACTGAGACTGTACACTGAGAACTGTACACTGAGAACTGTACACTGAGAACTGTACACTGAGAACTGTACACTGAGAACTGTACACTGAGAACTGTACACTGAGTACTGTACACTGAGGACTGTACACTGAGAACTGTACACTGAGAACTGTACACTGAGAACTGTACACTGAGAACTGTACACTGAGAACTGTACACTGAGGAATGTACACTGAGAACTGTACACTGAGAACTGTACACTGAGAACTGTACACTGAGGACTGTACACTGAGGACTGTACACTGAGAACTGTACACTGAGAACTGTACACTGAGAACTGTACACTGAGAACTGTACACTGAGAACTGTACACTGAGTCCTGTACACTGAGGACTGTACACTGAGAACTGTACACTGAGAACTGTACACTGAGAACTGTACACTGAGAACTGTACACTGAGGACTGTACACTGAGAACTGTACACTGAGGACTGTACACTGAGAACTGTACACTGAGAACTGTACACTGAGAACTGTACACTGAGGACTGTACACTGAGGACTGTACACTGAGAACTGTACACTGAGAACTGTACACTGAGAACTGTACACTGAGTCCTGTGTTGACAGCAGGCCATGGCTTCAGCACCAGTCCTCCATGAAATTGCCCCTGTCTCTGCTAGTGATGTTTATTCTGCAGTCTGCCTGGAATTTTAATAGCTGTATAGCTGACTGACTCAGACTGAGGTCTACTTCGCTGGCTCTGGGGCTGGCGATGGTGGCTGGTGGCTGGTGGCTGGTGGCTGGTGGCTGGTGGCTGGTGTGGTGGCTGGTGTGGTGGCTGGTGTGGTGGCTGGTGGCAGACAGACACCACAGTGTTGATTCAGTGCTGTTTCACTGGCTCACTGGATGTTGTCACTAGGACATGTCCTTCTCTTAGTTCCTGGAAATCAGCCACTTGCCTAGAAATGGAACGATTTGGTTTGTAGGAAAAATTTAATCATGAATCGGATTCTCTTTGCAAAAAGGATCAACGAACCATGATATGCTTAGAATAATAGATACATAACTTTACGTTATGTTTACATGAAATTTTATATTGCGTGACGCTTCTGAACATGGTGTAGGCAAAGTGGTTTAAAAAAATGTTAAACATGTTTTTATTGTTCACTAATCTTTCAGATTTTATCAAATTACTTTTATGTAATGAAAATAATCACCAGTCATACAAGATTGTGATCAGTTAAAATATTGGAAACTGGAGTAGCAAAGTTGTAAGTGGAGTAAGTGGTGGGTGAAGTGAAAGAATTCACGCATAGTAGAGTGGGGTAAGAGATGTTGAGGATTTTAAAAGTGAGGTGAGGTGAAGAGGAATGTTTGAAGGGACTACAGTGATGTGGGTGAAGAGGGATGTTTGGTGAGGCCACCTTAGATAATTAGAGTGTAGTTTGTAAATGATGTATTCACTCATCATAGAATGGCCTGTTTAAGAGTGTAGATCAGTGAAATGAAGTTACCACAAGTAGAGTGTGTGGGTGAAGAGTGTAGATGTTTGTAAGTGATGTCTTCACCACCAAGTAGAGTGTGTGGGTGAAGAGTGTAGATGTTTGTAAGTGATGTCTTCACCACCAAAAGTGTATTGAAATTGTAAATGTTTGTAAACAAATATTCATTCACCAAATGAATGTATGGGTGAAGAGTGTGGATGTTTGTAAGTGACGCCTTCACCACCAAGTAGAGTGTAGGTGAAGAGTGTAGATGTTTGTAAGTGACGTCTTCACCATCAAGTAGAGTGTGGGTGAAGAGTGTGGATGTTTGTAAGTGACGTCTTCACCATCAAGTAGAGTGTGGGTGAAGAGTGTGGATGTTTGTAAGTGACGTCTTCACCACCAAGTAGAGTGTGGGTGAAGAGTGTAGATGTTTGTAAGTGACGTCTTCACCACCAAGTAGAGTGTGTGGGTGAAGAGTGTAGATGTTTGTAAGTGATGTCTTCACCACCAAGTAGAGTGTGTGGGTGAAGAGTGTAGATGTTTGTAAGTGATGTCTTCACCATCAAGTAGAGTGTGGGTGAAGAGTGTGGATGTTTGTAAGTGATGTCTTCACCACCAAGTAGAGTGTAGGTGAAGAGTGTAGATGTTTGTAAGTGACGTCTTCACCATCAAGTAGAGTGTGGGTGAAGAGTGTGGATGTTTGTAAGTGACGTCTTCACCACCAAGTAGAGTGTGGGTGAAGAGTGTAGATGTTTGTAAGTGATGTCTTCACCACCAAGTAGAGTGTGTGGGTGAAGAGTGTAGATGTTTGTAAGTGACGTCTTCACCACCAAGTAGAGTGTGTGGGTGAAGAGTGTAGATGTTTGTAAGTGATGTCTTCACCACCAAGTAGAGTGTGTGGTGAAGAGTGTAGATGTTTGTAAGTGACGCCTTCACCACCAAGTAGAGTGTGGGTGAAGAGTGTAGATGTTTGTAAGTGACGTCTTCACCACCAAGTAGAGTGTGGGTGAAGAGTGTAGATGTTTGTAAGTGACGTCTTCACCATCAAGTAGAGTGTGTGGTGAAGAGTGTAGATGTTTGTAAGTGATTTCACCACAAGTAGAGTGTGTGGGTGAAGAGTGTAGATGTTTGTAAGTGATGTCTTCACCATCAAGTAGAGTGTGTGGGTGAAGAGTGTAGATGTTTGTAAGTGACGTCTTCACCACCAAGTAGAGTGTGTGGTGAAGAGTGTAGATGTTTGTAAGTGACGTCTTCACCACCAAGTAGAGTGTGTGGGTGAAGAGTGTAGATGTTTGTAAGTGATGTCTTCACCATCAAGTAGAGTGTGTGGGTGAAGAGTGTAGATGTTTGTAAGTGACGTCTTCACCATCAAGTAGAGTGTGTGGGTGAAGAGTGTAGATGTTTGTAAGTGATGTCTTCACCACCAAGTAGAGTGTAGGGTGAAGAGTGTAGATGTTTGTAAGTGACTCTTCACCATCAAGTAGAGTGTGTGGGTGAAGAGTGTAGATGTTTGTAAGTGATGTCTTCACCATCAAGTAGAGTGTGGGTGAAGAGTGTAGATGTTTGTAAGTGACGTCTTCACCACCAAGTAGAGTGTGTGGGTGAAGAGTGTAGATGTTTGTAAGTGACGTCTTCACCATCAAGTAGAGTGTGGGTGAAGAGTGTAGATGTTTGTAAGTGACGTCTTCACCACCAAGTAGAGTGTGTGGGTGAAGAGTGTAGATGTTTGTAAGTGACGTCTTCACCACCAAGTAGAGTGTGTGGGTGAAGAGTGTAGATGTTTGTAAGTGATGTCTTCACCATCAAGTAGAGTGTGTGGGTGAAGAGTGTAGATGTTTGTAAGTGATGTCTTCACCATCAAGTAGAGTGTAGTATGTAATGTATGTTCCCGTGCATTCTGCACCCGCTGTACGTCAGTAATCTCCAGCAGATGTAGTTAGCTGCATCTGTCGGTGCAGTGAGAAGATGAGATATTTGCATGGCATCACAAATAATTATATTAGCTGCAACTAGTGAATTACTCACTTTACTCTAGTGCATGTGTTCGCAATTATACTTTCCTGGAATCAGCTTTGCCGTGCAGTGTCGATTGACAAACCACAATGATGTCGTCAGTTGCGTTGGTCCACGACCAATGATTCCTGGCGAATACATTGAATCAAGTTTTTGTGCTCCGAAAACGTGGCGTAAACATTGAAGTTACTGACAGCACTGCAAATACCTTGCATTAAACAAATGCTAAAAATAGCCAGAGAGTACAGCGGCTTTCAGAATTTATTTACAGAAACGTTTGTTTGTTAGTTTACTTGCTTCGTTTAACTTAAGGGACATTGTCAGTTTCATTAGCTGTATTTAGATAGAGTTGGACATTGCATTAAGAAGAGTTCAACTGACTTGGTTCTACTTCATCCCACTTGTGGTTTGGTGTGTGGGAACCATAAGCATCAAAGTGTATGTGGCTAAGGATGTGTAGCTCTGCAGTAAATGCAATTTCAAGCAACATATATGGTTTAATATTTAAATAGTGTGTTTACAATTGGAACATTTCGCTTTGTAACTTTTTCACTTTCAGGCTTACCAAATGCAAATTAATGGTTATTGTATGTTCAATGAATTTATTCTAGCATTAAGGAAGATGTAATATTGCATAGTAAATGTTAATAAAATGAGGAATGTAAATCTGGGAATAAAAAATGATGTTTATTTGTAGTGTCTTTGATGTTAGATCTCAGAAATGTTGAATCAGTCCAGATTTCTGAGTACAGAGCAGTTAAATACTAACTATTTCCATATGAATGTGTGTGTCTGATGGTGTATGATATTGTGTGTGTTGTACCTCTGTTATATATATATATATATATATATATATATATATATATATATATATATATATATATACACACAAGATATATTTATATATTTATGTATGTATGCATATTATATATATATATATATATATATATATATATATATATATATTATATATATTATATATATATATATATATATTATAATATATACATACATACATAAGTATTATGTATATTTACCTGGTGTGTAATATATATATATATATATATATATATATATATATATATATATATATATTAATTTGCTACGTTATTATTTAGTGTAAATTACAAGTATAGTACATGATGAACTTGTGTATATGTTATGCATGTATGTATAACATGTTTTTCAAGTAAAACCTATCTGGATAGTTACCTTTTGCTCCCCCCAGTTGATGTGATAGATCTGCATCATATACACTTCCTATACTGAAGCATTAGCGAATGCACAACTGACTTCTCTGATACAGAGACATGCGCAGTTATGTGAACATTTCTTCACACAAACAGCCGCAGCACAAACTGCATAAACTGCTACCAAAACCAAGGACCACAACACATAATACCCGATGCCGTACTCGATACTCTTTACCCAGAGTAAAAACCAACAGGACCAAGAATTCTTTCATTAACTGACCAGTGTCTGTTCAACCAAAATAGCTCACAGCGACTCTTAACAAACTTTCATGCATGCTGATATGGATATGTGTAAAAGATTGTAAAGCCTTAATAATTTTTTTAGATATATTTATTTTAATGTTTTAAACTATTTATTATTTTTTAATAAGCTTAGTCAAATAATGACATCAAATATGTTTTAATGTCTTAAATTATTTGAATTAGTTTTATAGATACATATCGTATATTCTATACATTATAATTTATATTTACGCTAATGTCTTAAAATATATATTATTTCAATCTATTTTAACAAATATACTTTGCATGTTCTATGTACCCATTTCAGTCTCTATGATTGCCCAGAGAAAGTGAAATAAACTATTATTATAACCATGCAGGATAGACCCAGTGCTTGTGGTGAAGGGTGCAACAGACACATGTACAGTACTGCTACAGACACATGTACAGTACTGCTACAGACACATGTACAGTACTGCTACAAACACATGTACAGTACTGCTACAGACACATGTACAGTACTGCTACAGACACATGTACAGTACTGCTACAGACACATGTACAGTACTGCTACAGACATATGTACAGTACTGCTACAGACACATGTACAGTACTGCTACAGACACATGTACAGTACTGCTACAGACACATGTACAGTACTGCTACAGACACATGTACAGTACTGCTACAGACACATGTACAGTACTGCTACAGACACATGTACAGTACTGCTACAGACACATGTACAGTACTGCTACAGACACATGTACAGTACTGCTACTACGGAGCACTTCAGGCAAAATCTGATACATTACAGAAAAAGTGCTGAATTAATAGCAATCAGCGACACCCCAAATTTGGACCAGATGCCTTCAATTTAGTGAGGCCGTTGGAGCGACTTGGTGTAGTTTTAGGTTTCACAACTTCAGTCTCATTAGAGGATCAGCGTCTCTAATACTTCAAGTCTCTCTGAAGCTTCATCTGACAGATCGTCTCTAAATTACACATGGGATATGTTTCTGTTTGGTGTTTGAAGAATTGCATGTGCTATTGGTGCTCCATCAGAAGCTATTTCACAGTGGCTGAACTAACAGTTTCATCAAAGCACTGTCGCGTTAAAATGGTAATTATATTCGCAAAAATCGTGCGAGCAGGTAACACAAAACATTTGCAAGTACTTTACTGTCTTGCGAACTTAAACTGCCACCAATTATATTACAGATACATTTCTAAATATGGTGTTCATCAACAGGATAAAGATGGCCATCTTACTCCTCATTCGTGGTCCACTGGCTGATGGCTGATGATGTGTTTTAGTCTTTTGACCAAATAAATATATATGTATATATATATATATATCGAATCATTCTAATGGATTCTCCGAGACCTGCAAATATTCAAAGACTTCCCTCAGTAATTTTAATCAGTTGTTATTGAAAATAATTGTAATTAATATTATAATATTAGTTAACTTTAAAATACAATAGAACCTAACTCTTGCAGTCAGCCTTGAGACTGGACAAATGTGGTCAGAATAGTGAACAATTACAATTATTATGTACACTGTAATTACAAATGCTATATAGTAAATTTAAGCTGTTACATTACATAATTTATATAGAAGTAAATAATAACGCACAAGAAACACGCCTACAATACATACATATGATGTGATTAGACGTGACATTGCGTTGACGTGCCCAATTATGCTAAAATTGCATGTTTTCTTTGTGCGATATGCCCAATAACGACCACCAGACTTCAGACTTGATCAAATAACTCTAAGAAAACTGCTGTCAACTGATATGGATGGTGCTACAGGCCCGTGTGATGAAAGTGGTTTTTATATGTCACATGTTTTTATATTATTTGAAAAATGTTCAACATGTTAAGCAGATTTAGTAGGCCAGACGTAGTTGCCATATGCTTTCAATTAGATTTTTCTTCATAAATCTGGTCTGGCTTAAGTATATATTTAACAAATAAATTAAATATTATGTTTTTTTTGAAAGTAGTGCA
Organism: Ridgeia piscesae; assembly: GCA_025642075.2. Classification (NCBI taxonomy): domain Eukaryota; kingdom Metazoa; phylum Annelida; class Polychaeta; order Sabellida; family Siboglinidae; genus Ridgeia; species Ridgeia piscesae. Next base: position 120,994 of record JAODUO010000187.1, read on the forward strand.
TATGTATGCATTATTATTGTCAATGCAAGTTACCACGTTTGTCATACATATATTCTTAGTTTATAGTGAGTAAACCACTTGACAAAATGTCCGAGAATTTCACTGAATATAATATATAATTGTTTTAATTTTTATTCATGAAGATGTTCATGTTGAAAGATTAATATACTAAAGTAAACTTCATAAATCACAAATATATACTTGTTATGAGAGAACCCCTTTTATTGCACATTATTAAAATGTTATTTAGGTAAAAGCATATTTATTTTTTTGCTGAGTTTGTGACTTTTTGTTTTATTCGTCATTGACACCTGAGGTGAACTGTGCCAAGTGAACCCACAGTGCAGACGTTATGACAAGTCATTATGTTGCTGATTGCTCTGTGTAATGTATGTTCCAAAGGTTCACTGTACCCAATCGCTGCCATACGTCACTAGCAAACACCAGGTTTGATATTACGCTCCCAGGAACACTTCCTAGAAGGGCTCCAATTCGTTTCCCACGCCCTAATGGACACATCGCCAGTCAACACTGCTCTGCTTTGTAGATTTCTGTCTGAGCGCTGGAGACATTTCACTTGAGATCCAGGCTCAGATCTGGATCCAGGGATTCATGTGGAGGTTTCATGGATGGGCTTTTGTGGGTACCTGGAGCCACATCTGGAATCTGTATATTCGTGCGCGTTCTCCTCAGACTTTGTGGTCACTTAAATGTGGCTTGTTTCAAGTGATTTTTCATGAGGTGTTTTATATATTATATAAACAACATTTGACACTGGTGAGCCACCAAAGTTTCAGCAATCATTACTTGGTGAGTCAGTTGTAAATGTTGTTACTGTGCTGTTGATTACTGCATAATACTAAATTGGATTTGAAAACAAAATGAGAAACTGACAAACGGTTGCCCTGATACAATGATACACAAGCTGTAATTGGCAGTATGAACTTGCAACTGAGGACATTCTTCCAAATATACTTTCTGAAACATTGACAATACACAATTTTAAAGTATGACATTTAAGATAAGTAAATTGTAAGAAAATGGTGTGGGATTATCTGGGATGTCGTCGTATCAAGGCAGAATGTGTGGATGGGAAATAAGTTGTATAAAATTACACCCGACCAGTGTGAAGTGGACAGATATTTTGGGTCATAACAAATGAGTTGATGGCCCTTGCTGAGGGTAGACAAATGAACATACACTAGTTGTTAAAGCAACGTTGTAGCATTGTGCTTGCGGAACATAACACAATTATTATACATTTACTTGGTTATTTCAGCTTGACTGTTGAAAACAAGTGGACACATAACAAATGATCTCAGTTTGGTTCTTCCTATTGATTCACCATTATATATACAACATGTAATAATATATTACTTGAAATTAGGGATAATTATTCAAATTATTTTGATTGTTTAACCTATTTAATTTGTTTGTAACATAGATTCAATCAAGTCAGCCTAAACGTTGGACCAGACACTAGGTGAAACGTATTTTTAAATTAACAATCACTTCCTATTAAACTATTGAACTTTGCTTCATTTAACAGTGTGTGCATGCGTGCGTGTGCGTGTGTGTGTGCAGGTGTGCAGGTGTGCAGGTGTGTGCACGTGTGTGTATTTGTGTGTGTGTGTGTGTGTGTGTGTGTGTGTGTGTATGTGTCTGTGTGTTTATGTGTGCGTGTGCATCAGTGTGTGTGTGCATCTGTGTGTTGTGTACGTGCGTGCGTGCGTGCGTGCGCGTGTGTGCGTGTGTGCGTGCGTGTGTCTAACAGTGACTCTCACATTTGATTGAAAGTTGAACCGACAACTATGAATTTCAGTGAGTGTCTATGTTAAACTGACAACTGGAGGAGGACACCACAGTCTTTGATGTGCCTATAACGACTATCCCTGCTGGACCAGGTCTCAACCTACTTCCCTTCCTTGTATTTATTACACCCTCAACCCTTCTACCAGAAACCTGTTTCCCTGTCAGACTTGCCCCCAGCCTCCCTCGGTGACCCCAAACCTCAGGTGGATGGATTCATTGGTAGGTTGTCTAAACTTCACCCTTGCCATCTCTTCCCCTAATCTTTTCCAACTGTATCTGGGAAATCTGGCAAGGGATGATTGATGATCCCCAAACAGGGATGCTTCCCAAAATATCCTGCATCCATGTAGGTGCGTGGCCGAGTAGAATATCCAGATTTATTGGGGTGAAAAACTAGTGGTAGTGACACTGACACCGACACAGTCCATGACACTTGGATTTCATGAATGGAAACATGTGTGAATAAATGAGGACGTCCTCCCACAAGGACAGGGGGTGATAGTTAATGGCGGGTGCTTCTACTTATGTATGTGCAAGATGTCAGTGTCATGGCTGTATGTGACACATTGTCACTGTGACACATTGCGACACATTGCGACACATTGTGGCGTCAGCGTCAGTTGCTCTTGTAATAGAAGCAAAATTAACCGGATGTTAACAGAAAAAGATACTTTCACATTGGGAAACATCCCCTGTGTGAGGGAGAAACAAGGGTGGTCATTCATGGGATGGGGGTGTGAGAAAGAGTGGATTATGCTTTTTGTTGAAGGGTTGTGGACAGCTTCAAGTGGCTGTCTCGATCCTTGGTTATTTACAAAACCTAGACAGTGCACAAATCACTCAGTTTCTAAGTTGATTCTGTTGTATAAATGAACAGTGTTTTAGTGTCTGTACTAAAATTAATTCTGGAATTAACTTATGCAATTATTATAAACGTTATTTTATATTTTGATTGGTTTTGAGCACATTTATTGCAGACATTTGTATATATTTGTGTGCATAAGGCGCAGCGTACGGTACCCCGACAGAGAAGTGCTCACAGTTTAAAAGTTTTGCTATATATTGATTGAAGGGTTAGCGTTCCGTGCTCAGTGTACTATATGCTTGTTTGATATGTATTAATTTAAATATAACACATTAATAAAACAAACATTTGACGGATCTCCTAGACATACGTTGTACATTTGTTAAATGCGGCGCTGTCAATTTGTGTATCTGCACATATAATTATGTTGATATTGTTATCGTTGTATTGGGTTTTGAATATACCAGGTCGATGTTAAATATATACTACTGCAAATAAGTATAACTAATAACTAACTTCCGATTACACACCGGTCTCCCGTACGCGGCATCTAAGTATATAAGTTTTAAGGAGACCAATTTTTTTATTCCAGGTATATGTTATTTATTACAATATCATAACAATATTGTAGTATGTGGTGTGTATTTGTATTACAGACAATGTTCCAATCAGACATAATTGGAAAATCAGTTACATAAAAATATACGGCCAGTCTCCTGTAGGTGGTCATATATGCACTGGTCTCCCTATGCAGCATTTAGCCTTATATATATATATATATATATATATATATATATATATATATATATATATATATATATATATATATATATATAGATATGAAATTGGGAAATGTTTTCACGTGAGGAACAGAACTGATGTTCCATATGAGGTCGTTTGAGCGGAACCCATATGTTGGAGGCGGGACTATTTGACTAATTCTACACCCTCAATATGTTCTGTTGACAGGCTTGTGTCAACCAGTGTTTTTTCACGTCAACTTGTGCCAGCACCTGTGCGTGTGTCAACTGTCTCAAGTCTTCCCTGTCACTTCATTCATTCTCTACAACTTCCGCTGTTGCAATCTGGAAAACTAATTCAGTTTGCATAAGTCACACTGCACACGCCATGCCACGCATTAACTCGTAAAAAAGTGTCCCTTTAGATGGATCACCCCATGTGTGGTGACAGCCCCTCTAGGGTGACAGCCCCTGTAGGGTGACAAGGCCCTCTAGCACACCGAATGAGGGTTTTTATGATGTACACGCGACGAAAATATACTGATGTTTTAAAGCTGAAAACGGCATCTTTTAGAAGCTGCATTTATTCCACGTGTGCACAGGATCAATCAATCAATTTATTTCAAAACACACAACATGAAAACAAACATGATAAACAAAGAGGAAATATTTACCACTAATTACTAGCTGAAGTGTGCCATATTCTGTTTCAGTAAATTATATAAAATATTACACTGTGCTACTTGTTATTAAATAATCACCATGAATACTTTTGAGATAATCCCTTTTCGTAGTTTTCATTCATACTAATCCTATGCTACACCTGTCTGTTTGTGGTGCTGTAGTACCAGTTGTACAATATTGCTACTAAATGTGGCTCTGCTATTACAGCCAGCAGCTGTCGTCTCGTGTGTTCGTTCAAATACCTTATTTCACCGTCTTGTTTTATGCCTGTTTTATGTGTGTTTTATGTGTGTTTTATGTGTGTTTTATGCCCTATTTGCAATGCAAGGGCACAGATAATAGCCCAGAGAGCTGTATGGTTGAAGGGTCAAGTCTGGGCTTATCTTGTCTTCCTCCAAGGGTTACTACCAATAGTTATGAGCTGATCATGTAACACATTGTAGCTAATAGAGATTGTCTGAACTGGGGGTACTTTATCCATGGGGGTTAAATCCATGGGGGTAGCTTATCCATGGGGTTGGCCTTTTACCAAAGAGGGTAGTATATTCATGGGAGTTGTATATTCATAGGGGTAGTTTATCCATGGAGTTGACTTTTACCCAAGAGGGTAGTATATTCATGGGAGTTGTATATTCATAGGGGTAGTTTATCCATGGGGTAGTATATCGATGGGGGTAGTTTATCCATGGTGGTAGTTTCTCACAAAGTCTACAGTTTTATTTCACAATGTGTGTATGCATGAAGTACCACAGTGTTACATACCTTCCTTTCTTTAAATCTCACCCAGATTTGAAATGGTTTTTCGTTGCCAAATGTTTGGCGTTCCTAGGAACAGACATTGCAGTTACGAAATATTGATTTATCTCCGTCTAGAGTACGAAACAAACCTAAAAACCAGTAACGGCTCAACTGGGTTGTAAGACAAAGTATAAAGCCACAGACAAACTGTCCAGGAAGGAGACTTACACGCACTGTGACACACACAAGTTACACTAGCCTGTTGTAGATATGTGGGCCATTATACATTAAACAAACACCATTATAATGACTGGTTTTTTAAAGCTATGCTGCTATTTCCTGTTGTAGCACATAGTCATACGTGTGCTGGTTTAAGAAATGGTCAACTTAGTTACTAATTGCTGTAACGTGCTGTAACGTATAATTCCCCCCAGATTCTTGCACTGTCAGTCGGAGCGTGACGTTATTAGAATGCTAACGATGCCTAATGGATCAGCTAGGTGGCGCCACTGAGTGGTGTTGTGATGAGATAATCTGAAGCAGTTGTTGGTGGAGACATCTGTCTTCATTGCACCGCTAGTGCAGGGAGATGAATAACACAGTCTCACGATGACGTTTAAATTCGGTGGGAGCCAGGGAGATAATTCCCGTGCAGGAAGGACAGGATGTTCCCATGCTTGAAACGAGGGCTACATACCTGTGTGTCTGGGGGTTTATCTGTAACATATGATTTTGTAAATTTAGCAGTTTCGCGTGCTTCGTTTAATCCCAGAATGCGTCTCAAAAAGCACCCTATTCCTTCTTGGGTGACCACGGGTTGTTTCCCATTTCCGCGTGTTGTTTTTCTATGTGGTGACCCGCCTGTTGCCCGGGGCAGCTGTAGCCACCATGATGACAGAGTTAACTGATTAAATAATGTCAGCTGTAAATATGAATAAAGTTAGATGATGGATTGGTCTGCTCAGAGTTGTGAATTCTCAGAATTCACGTTTTCATAAAATGTTGCAGATTCTCTCAGTCACATGCGAAGATAATCTGTTACTTAACGATCTTATGATGATTCAAATTTCTTAATGGTCTTTTAAATATGAAGTATGTAGACAGTACTAAGTGTGATGTGATTAATATACACACACATACACATGCACATGCCAGGAATAACAGACGTGTTTATGTGGCTGTTTCAGTGCTCCACGGGCTGCAAATTGTGGCAGCGGGGAATTCAGTCAACATGTCTTGATATCTGCGTAAGTTCATGTCAGTAGTTTTGTACATATCTAATTTCTAAAATCCTGGGTTAAATGCCAGTGGTTTTCTAAAACACCTGATCTTCCTGCATCAGTCAGTGGGTCTTGTTATAAAGAGAATCGTCTTCTTGTGCCAAGTTGTGCAACAAACACGTTTCACAATTTTAAAACGAAATATGGAAAGATTCTGATATGTGGAAAATATACTAGTTTAGACGTACATGGTTTTGTCTCACAGCCATCTGCAGTTTCACAAAAAAGTTTACCAATTCATTCAGCATTTACAAATGGGACCACACAAGTTGCTGTTCTCATCCAAGTGTTACAACTAAACACAATTAACTGTAGATTCACTGTTTAAACATTGCTATTTCACATGCAAAATTAGTACTATAATATACTGACAGATTGTTATTGTACAGTTAAAAAACTGCATTAATGTTGTGTATCTATGGATGGGTCCAATTTGTTACCCTGTGCACCAAAGGAATACCAGGAATGATTGAAGAATGGTGGGTTACCTGGAATGAGTGAGGAATGGTGGGTTACCTGGAAGGAGTGAGGAATGGTGGGTTATATGGAAGAAATGAGGAATGGTGGGTTACCTGGAAGGAGTGAGGAATGGTGGGTTACCTGGAAGGAACAAGGATTGGTGGGTTACCTGGAAGGAACATGGAATGGTGGGTTACCTGGAAGGAGTTATGAATGGTGGGTTACCTGGAAGGAACATGGAATGGTGAGTTACCTGGAAGGAGTTATGAATGGTGGGTTACCTGGAAGGAACAAGGATTGGTGGGTTACCTGGAAGGAACATGGAATGGTGGGTTACCTGGAAGGAACATGGAATGGTGGGTTACCTGGAAGGAACATGGAATGGTGGGTTACCTGGAAGGAGTTATGAATGGTGGGTTACCTGGAAGGAACAAGGATTGGTGGGTGACCTGGAAGGAACATGGAATGGTGGGTTACCTGGAAGGAACAAGGATTGGTGGGTTACCTGGAAGGAAGGAATGGTGGGTTACCTGGAAGGAGTAGAATGGTGGGTTACCTGGAAGGAAGGGCTGGATGGAATGGTGGGTTACCTGGAAGGAACATGGAATGGTGGGTTACCTGGAAGGAACATGGAATGGTGGGTTACCTGGAAGGAACATGGAATGGTGGGTTACCTGGAAGGAACATGGAATGGTGGGTTACCTGGAAGGAACATGGAATGGTGGGTTACCTGGAAGGATAAGGAATGGTGGGTTACCTGGAAGGAACATGGCATGGTGGGTTACCTGGAAGGAACAGGAATGGTGGGTTACCTGGAAGGAGTTAGGAATGGTGGGTTACCTGGAAGGAGTGAGGAATGGTGGGTTATATGGAAGGAGTGAGGAATGGTGGGTTACCTGGAAGGAGTGAGGAATGGTGGGTTACCTGGAAGGAGTGAGGAATGGTGGGTTACCTGGAAGGAGTGAGGAATGGTGGGTTACCTGGAAGGAGTGAGGAATGGTGGGTTACCTGGAAGGAGTTAGGAATGGTGGGTTACCTGGAAGGAGTGAGGAATGGTGGGTTACCTGGAAGGAGTGAGGAATGGTGGGTTACCTGGAAGGAGTGAGGAATGGTGGGTTACCTGGAAGGAGTGAGGAATGGTGGGTTACCTGGAAGGAGTGAGGAATGGTGGGTTACCTGGAAGGAGTGAGGAATGGTGGGTTACCTGGAAGGAGTGAGGAATGGTGGGTTACCTGGAAGGAGTGAGGAATGGTGGGTTACCTGGAAGGAGTGAGGAATGGTGGGTTACCTGGAAGGAGTGAGGAATGGTGGGTTACCTGGAAGGAGTGAGGAATGGTGGGTTATATGGAAGGAGTGAGGAATGGTGGGTTACCTGGAAGGAGTGAGGAATGGTGGGTTACCTGGAAGGAGTGAGGAATGGTGGGTTACCTGGAAGGAGTGAGGAATGGTGGGTTACCTGGAAGGAGTGAGGAATGGTGGGTTACCTGGAAGGAGTGAGGAATGGTGGGTTACCTGGAAGGAGTGAGGAATGGTGGGTTACCTGGAAGGAGTAGGAATGGTGGGTTACCTGGAAGGAGTGAGGAATGGTGGGTTACCTGGAAGGAGTGAGGAATGGTGGGTTACCTGGAAGGAGTGAGGAATGGTGGGTTATCTGGAAGGAGTGAGGAATGGTGGGTTACCTGGAAGGAGTGAGGAATGGTGGGTTACCTGGAAGGAGTGAGGAATGGTGGGTTACCTGGAAGGAGTGAGGAATGGTGGGTTACCTGGAAGGAGTGAGGAATGGTGGGTTACCTGGAAGGAGTGAGGAATGGTGGGTTACCTGGAAGGAGTGAGGAATGGTGGGTTACCTGGAAGGAGTGAGGAATGGTGGGTTACCTGGAAGGAGTGAGGAATGGTGGGTTACCTGGAAGGAGTGAGAATGGTGGGTTACCTGGAAGGAGTGAGGAATGGTGGGTTACCTGGAAGGAGTTAGGAATGGTGGGTTACCTGGAAGGAGTGAGGAATGGTGGGTTACCTGGAAGGAGTGAGGAATGGTGGGTTACCTGGAAGGAGTGAGGAATGGTGGGTTACCTGGAAGGAGTGAGGAATGGTGGGTTATATGGAAGGAGTGAGGAATGGTGGGTTACCTGGAAGGAGTGAGGAATGGTGGGTTACCTGGAAGGAGTGAGGAATGGTGGGTTACCTGGAAGGAGTGAGGAATGGTGGGTTACCTGGAAGGAGTGAGGAATGGTGGGTTACCTGGAAGGAGTGAGGAATGGTGGGTTACCTGGAAGGAGTGAGGAATGGTGGGTTACCTGGAAGGAGTGAGGAATGGTGGGTTACCTGGAAGGAGTGAGGAATGGTGGGTTACCTGGAAGGAGTGAGGAATGGTGGGTTACATGGAAGGAGTGAGGAATGGTGGGTTACCTGGAAGGAGTGAGGAATGGTGGGTTACCTGGAAGGAGTGAGGAATGGTGGGTTACCTGGAAGGAGTGAGGAATGGTGGGTTACCTGGAAGGAGTGAGGAATGGTGGGTTACCTGGAAGGAGTGAGGAATGGTGGGTTACCTGGAAGGAGTGAGGAATGGTGGGTTACCTGGAAGGAGTGAGGAATGGTGGGTTACCTGGAAGGAGTGAGGAATGGTGGGTTACCTGGAAGGAGTGAGGAATGGTGGGTTATCTGGAAGGAGTGAGGAATGGTGGGTTACCTGGAAGGAGTGAGAAATGGTGGGTTACCTGGAAGGAGTGAGGAATGGTGGGTTACCTGGAAGGAGTGAGGAATGGTGGGTTACCTGGAAGGAGTGAGGAATGGTGGGTTACCTGGAAGGAGTGAGGAATGGTGGGTTACCTGGAAGGAGTGAGGAATGGTGGGTTACCTGGAAGGAGTGAGGAATGGTGGGTTACCTGAATGGTGGGTTAATGGAAGGAGTGAGGAATGGTGGGTTACCTGGAAGGAGTGAGGAATGGTGGGTTACCTGGAAGGAGTGAGGAATGGTGGGTTACCTGGAAGGAGTGAGGAATGGTGGGTTACCTGGAAGGAGTGAGGAATGGTGGGTTACCTGGAAGGAGTGAGGAATGGTGGGTTACCTGGAAGGAGTTAGGAATGGTGGGATGACATGTCCCTACTTGTGTCTGGAGTGATGACAGGACAACCAGTGAGAAACAGCTGCATGTGGCCGGCTCCTAGTCAACATCACCCTGGCCCAGCCATCAACCTGGCCTGGGGGGGGCGAGGCTAGCCTAATTAATACATCATGCACGATCAAAGGAACCGTCACTGCTCTCAAGTTGGGGAGTGTAGGTTTCTCAGCTGACTTGTGTTTTGCTTTGAGTGAGCTGGCGTTGACACGTGACGAGGGCAGATGTGTGATCTCCGTATGGCAGGGTCGAGTGAGTTTGTGTGGTGTTTCATCTTCTCATCTCTTGCTCTGGACCTTCATATGATGCTTTATGATTACCGTGTGTTGTTTCATTCGCTGACTGACGCTACAACTTCCTGCTGTGGCTGATGTCAGCTTCAGTAATTTAAACACAATAGTTGAGAGCTCATTGTTGTGAGAGCTGCAGTAGTTGAGAGCTCCTTGTCACGAGTGTTGCAGTGATCTCACATGTAGTAGTAGAAGCAAAGGTCTAGTTTGTCCCACATTTCTCTAGTTCTCATGCACATGCTTATTATATGTGTGTGCATGGCGGCATGCACACATACACACATACACACACGCATGCACACATACACACATGCACACACACACATGCACACATGCATGCACACACACACACATGCACATGCACATGCACACACACATGCACACATGCACACATGCACACATGCACACATGTACACACACGCACACGCACACACACACATACACACACACACATGCACACACACACACGCACAGTTGCACACACATGCGCATGTGCACGCACACACACACATACGCATGCACACAAAATGCACACACACACACGCACGCACGCACGCACGCACGCACGCACGCATGCGTAGACACTGTTGGTTCTTGCTTGTAGTCATAATTCAGAATTGTGACTTAGCATTTTGAGTTCTGTAACTTGAGGTCATGTGACTAATGTCATATTTTGTTTGTTTGTTTCTAGGAGCAGATAAACCCGAGACAACTTCAGGTTGGTCAATACTGAACATTGATGAAGCACGCATTCTCACATCATACATTTGAGAAGAATATTTTGATATACTGTACCTACTGAGAAACATTGTCTGTTTTTTAAAGCTTAGTGACCTGGGGTTAATAATTGTAATTATATACTGATTTTACTGCTCAGGCCTGAAAGTACATTCCTGTTGTAAATTACTGTACTATCTCACACCTTGTACTTTGGGCACAGTGAGTGGACTACAGATTCTTAACCAAGACTGTCCAGTTTTAGCTCCTGTTTTCTGTTTCAAAGCTTTGGCAGATGTTCACAGAGCCTTGCTCTAGTTTACACAACTATATCAGTGAGTACCTGGCTGTAGACTGTGGGGGTTATGTGAACAATTCGTTTTTGCACAATAATTGCAGAATGGCTGAATGCTTCCAGGAGAAGTAGATATGGGGTTTGAATGGACAGATTTGTAAGAAGGTCATGTGTAAGGCTATTTCTCCTCGAGGACTGACCTCCTTGCAGTGCGAGAACATGTCTTTTGCCAGAATTGTGTACAACTGTATAGATCCAGTCTGAGCCATTTTGTTAATTAAATTACCTTATGTTGTCCTTTTTTAGGTTCAGCGGTGCCTTATTGGGTGTAATATCGCCATGGATATTTATATAGAGGATGTCAGAAGTAAGTGTTTATGTCTGTGATTACACCTAGCAATAAGTCAATATCTGCTAGACAAACTGAAAGTGAAACTGCATTAATTACGGTATGGACCATGTTTATTCTCCATTGGTGTTCATTGCAACATTGGCACAAAATGTCTCAGATAATTTTGTTGGTGGATATCTCACAGATTTGAGGAACCTTTCAATGCAGATTTAGTGTCAGTTAATTAAAATATAATGTGGAATTTTGCTAAATTGAAATATTTAATTAAAATACTCAGGAGCGTGATATTCCAGTTTCTATAGATGCCGCTGACTTATTTAAAAGTGTTTTGACACAAATGTTACTGATGTTCACAGGAGATCTTAATGAGTGTTCACTCATGTATGTGACTGGTCACTCACGTCAGTGACTGGTCAGTGGCATCAGTGACTGGTCACTCGCATCATTGACTGGCCACTCACGTCAGTGACTGGTCACTGGCATCACTGAATGGTCACTCGCGTCAGTGACTGGTCACTCGTGTCAGTGACTGGTCACTTGTGTCAGTGACTGGTCACTCACGTCAGTGACTGGTCACTCGCGTCAGTGACTGGTCACTCGTGTCAGTGACTGGTCATTCCTGTCAGGGACTGGTCACTCGTGTCAGTGACTGGTCACTCGTGTCAGTGACTGATCTCTCGTGTCAGTGACTGGTCACTCGTGTCAGTGACTGGTCACTCTTGTATGTGACTGGTCACTCGTGTCAGTGACTGGTCACTCGCGTCAGTGACTGGTCACTCGCGTCAGTGACTGGTCACTCGTATCAGTGACTGGTCACTCGCGTCAGTGACTGGTCACTCGCGTCAGTGACTGGTCACTCGCTTCAGTGACTGGTCACTCGTGTCAGTGACTCGTCACTCGCGTCAGTGACTGGTCACTCGTCAGTGACTGGTCACTCGCGTCAGTGACTGGTCATCGTGTCGGTGACTGGTCACTCGTGTCAGTGACTGGTCTCTCGTGTCAGTGACTGGTCACTCGCGTCAGTGACTGGTCACTCGTGTCGGTGACTGGTCACTCGTGTCGGTGACTGGTAACTCGTGTCAGTGACTGGTCTCTTGTGTCAGTGACTGGTCTCTTGTGTCAGTGACATGGATATTTATAGAGTTTTTCTAATGTTGCTTCATGCATAATTCATGAGTATCCAAGATGAGGCTAGGCGGGCTGCGAGCCGGGCTAGCTACTGATGAGTCCACAAGTGACATTTGTCAGTTGTCTAGTGACACTTCCTGCAGCCTCAGTGTTCCATTGTGTGTATTTGGGTGCAATCAGAATTGACAGAATTACCCACCAGAGGGTGTGACTGACTTCTGTTTGTTGATGTTGTAGATTCGATGAATAACATACAACCCCCGGTGTTGGTGGCAGGAACTAAGACAAACGTGTCTGTGATACTTCAGTGGACGGGTGCAAAAACCCTTCAGAACATAACATACTTGTTACAGCGCAACTACATTAGTGGCGACTATGTTAGTGGCTCCACTGAGTGGCAGTATCATGAAGCTGTCCAGTGGATAGCAGACGACAAATTGCGGGTGGAACGACTACATCCGTACGCGACTTATAGGGTGAGTGTTACCATGGAAACATAGTGGCGTCGATTTTTTGTCCGCCTTATATCTTATGCTAGTTTCCATTTAATAGTACATGAGCATTTTATATGAAATAAAGCCAGTCTGGTGATTGCTTTATTAAGTGGCAAAAATTAAACACTATAATTTTGAGTGCGATATGCTGATAGCACGAAAACTTATAATTTACTCAGAAATGTCATGCACTCACTTTTCTGAAACATGTATGTATGTATGAAACCTTTAGTAAAAACCTGTCCTTTGTAGTGATGATAAAACAGGAATACAGGCAACTGCAGTTTTGTCTGGCTTAAAAAGTGTGTTTTGTGGTGGTATTACAGTTAATTAAACGTGAATTTCTTTCCATTTAATTCTGTTGTTCGCAATTTTTTTGTAATTACACTATTATGTCTGAAACAATTATTTCGGGATGAATAGATAAGTGGATATATTATTAATCCATAATGAAACGGGTTATGGGACTCATGTTGTTGTGGTGTTTAAAAAGTAGTTTTGTATTTGACACAGTTTATTGGACAGCTGCCATTGGTAGTCTGATGCCACCTGGAGGATAATGTGTGATTAACAGATCACATGTGGCACCATCTGGTGACTAACTTGCAGACAAAGCGTCAGATCCTTGATCGCCATCTTATCAATGTCCAAGACACTGAGGCATGAAATAGCTGAGCTGTTGCACACAGTGTACAATGTCTCTTTCTTTCCAGTTCCGCATTGTGGTGGCTGTCACTGCCACCTACACGGTCGTCTCCGGAGAAAGTCTACCAATCGCCACCCAGCCTTATGGCGGTACGAACAGTTCATGTTTTGTCGTTATTCACCGAATATTTTATTTATTTATTTGGATGATTCGTTTCTGACAATGTCCCTCCAGTGTTGCTAGCCTGGAATATTCAAAGCAGTGTGAGATCTGATCATTCGGTGTCTAAACAAAGACTGTTTTACGGCCATACAATACATGATAAGTGTGCACAGACTATCTCAGTAACATCTAAATCCATGGAACCTGAGACGTGAGAAAAGTGCCTCAGAATGAAAGCAAGGTCAGACAATGAGGTCATAGTTAGTAGAAAGCAGTGTAATAAGGAAGCTGAGAAGATAAGGTCAGTGAGCTGTGAGGGGGGTCTACATTTGATGCCAGAAACTCATACTTTCTGCAGACTATACTCAAGTGAGTGAATTAATGTGCTACGTCAGTGTAATGTAAACAACACCATCTCGTCAGTTTTTTCCCCTAAGAAATATACAAGTACTCTGTATGGTTCGAACTTGGAATTATCAGAGTGGAAAATGACTAATCCAATTTCCTGACAACCAGGCTATGTAGAGGATTTTGAATTCTTTGTATTTTGGCGGCCATATCACATTCGTTGTCAATCATATTGGGCAGTGCATCATATCGACTGTACTTTGTGGTTATTTAAAATTATATTTTTAGTCCATTGGGCCAAAGGTTAGTGGACTTATCGCATCACTGTGTCCACTGTGAACAGTGCCTCATTAACTCCCATGTCTCAGAAACTGTTGAGGATCTATTTTTACAATTTGCAATAGACATACCTTAAGGCATTGCAACTGTGCACGAGAAATGTTTATTTGATTGGATTGTTGTGAAAGACCCAAAACTGGTAAAAAAAAATCTTTGGTAACCTTTACTCAATTTATTTATGTACGCATATATTATGGCACATAGGAATTACACACGAAATTGGTATTTGATGCAAAAATGCAGCATGTCCACATGTTGCTGTGTCTGCCTGGACAGCCTGGGACACAATACAGGTGTACTTGTGTATTCAAGACTGCCTCACTCTGGAGGCTAGGTGGCCTGCCAGGAACCATGGCTAACTGATATTTGTGACTCCTCACAGCCACACACTGAAGGTCAGATGACCTGCCTGGATAGCATAGCTAATTGGTATTCCATCTGTGGCAACTGCTTCTGCAGGTTTCAATTAAGCTGTATCTTCAAAACTTTTGATTTTGTGGTAAATGCAAGTTGAGTTTATTGTTATGCTTATTTAATTATCTTTAAAATGGTGTGACTGTAGTGTGCTGTCACCTGTAGGTGACAAACATAGAGACAATATTATTCTGAATAAACCTAGCATGAAATACCATGCAATGTATTGACATAAATTGCATTCTGATCACTGGGCTGGCTGAGTGGTGCAGAAGAAAATTATTCCATCTGAACTAAAAACCACTACTGACCAGTCCAGTCCTTTCGCTGCAGTCACATGACTTGGCTGTGTTTCGGGCAATCTCGTGAATAACTAGAGAATATGCCAATTATGATGAAGAGACTAGGCAGTGATATGATTCACCAAAACATATTTCATTCATAATTACAAACACTATATGCCTATTGCCTAAATGACTTTGGGGCTTCTTTTACTGTACATCAACCATTATTATGTTTATTCACTCAGCCAGTCTTGTTTCTGCTCTAATATAAGCAGGAAACAGCCACGACAAAGTTCTGGACTGTCAGGTGTTTTAGCTCAATTTTGACCTTGAAATGACCAGTTGAGGATGTGCCTTACAGTATGGAATGTACTGGTTGGATAAAAATTTATGTTCAAAACCACTTTAAAAACTGGTTTCAAAACCACGTAAAAGTACTTCCATAATATTATTCCTTGTGCTAGGTGCCGTGTGTGTTGTTTATTGTTACGCCTCCCCCTGTTGCAGCCCCCACTACTGCCCCCGTCATCACCAGTGCCACGACCTCTGCTACTTCAGTGCACCTCAAATGGAGGGCGCCACTGTTCATCAATGCCCCACTGCTCTACTACAAGGTGGGCTCAAGCCACTATTTAATTTTCTGGCTACGTAGTTGGGGACAGGCTACAATTTTCTCTTCATTGGGGACAGGCCACAGTTTTACATCCTCATCATTGGGGACAGATCATTATTTTATTTCCGAGTCCATTTCAATAGGAATAGGCTTTATCTTCTGTCCGTCACTGGGAACAGGCCACTATTTTATGTTCATGTAATAATTTGAGGACAGGCCCCTCTCTCGTGAATGAAGTGCCTGTAATTTTGAGCAGTACACTTAATAAGGAGAATCTTGTGTTTTGTGTTGATTGTCAGAGTATTCAATATATAAGTGTGAACAACAATAAAATGTTAAGATTGTTTTCTGTGGTAAAATACATAATGATGCATCCCCAGGTCGTCGTTGCTCCAGCCAATGACCTCTACAACCAACGAGTGAGGGAGGTCGTTGCCACCAGGTCGACAGCAGTGATGTCAGAGGTCGTGACCTTGCTCACTCCACAGACGTTATACGTTGTATATCTGACAGCTGTGAACCTGTTTGGGGAAGGCCCAGCCACAGAACAAGTGATACAGACCCAGAGGAAAAGTAAAGGTAGGTAGAAGACCTGTATGTTCTCCCATGTCACTGGGTGTACCACATGTCACTGGGTGTATCACAGGTCACTGGGTGTACCACATGTCACTGGGTGTATCACATTCACTGGGTGTACCACATGTCACTGGGTGTATCACATTTCACTGGGGTACCACATGTCACTGGGTGTACCACATGTCACTGGGTGTATCACATGTCACTGGGTGTACCACATGTCACTGGGTGTATCACATGTCACTGGGTGTACCACATGTCACTGGGTGTATTATCTGTCACTGGGTGTATCACATGTCACTGTGTGTACCACATTTCACTGGGGTTCCACATGTCACTGGGGGTACCACATGTCACTGGGTGTATCACATGTCACTGGGTCTATCACAGGTCACTGGGTGTATCACATGTCACTGGGGGTGCCACATGTCACTGGGTGTACCACATGTCACTGGGTGTAGCCACATGTCACTGGGTGTATCACATGTCACTGGGTGTACCATATGTCACTAGGTGTACCGCATGTCACTCGGTGTCTATTATTCAGCCACTGCTGTAATGGGATTGATATGTTGATCAAATTACATCAAAGTGTAAGCTTGTATATAATGCATCTATGCCCTGTGCCTGTCTGCATCATCAGAATAGCCATCTTTTCTGACACAGGTGTTGTGTGGAAAATAGCAAAATATTACTCTGCCAGCTACCACCTTCAGTGTCATTTCGCTGCTTGTTTTTATTAGCACTCAACTGCTGGTTTGTCTGACCCCACAAAAAAGTAGTGTATTTTAAATATGGCCTGTTGGTAGGGTCACTGTAACATGTTATTGTGCAACAAATAAAGGTCAACTTCACTGTGACCCAACTAAGGTATCCAGGGTATTATTTTGGATGGTGCTGCCTCCTGGTAAATATGTGGTTAAAATGTGCTGCCATCTAGTGATTATATATGTGAAATATTTATGACATGAATAACTTGCTAGTGCTGTTAGTGTTAGTGAAGTTTTTTCTTGGTGAAGTAATACATTGATAAAATAATTAATAATTTTATTAATTACATTACATTACATTTAATTGCCTGGCCATAATGAGTAGTGTTGTTATCACAATGTTTATGTGGGTACTTACTGAAATAGAAGTGAGTATTCACACGGCGGCATGATGTACTTGTTTGTGTTGTCGGTTTTCTCCAGCAGATGGCGAGACCCCCTACCTTGTGCTGGGGGCGGAGAGCAGCGTGTTGAAGCAGGACCTGAATGACGTGTTTGCTCAGGCCAAGACTCTCTATCGCGACGACTCCCGCGTTAACACAGTCACAGGTGTGTGCACGCGGTCATGCATGCATGCTTACACATCGTAAATATGTGGTATTCCTTTTTTGCTACAACGGATATGTCATCATAAATGTATATTCATCATTACATGAAAACAGTTACAGATAACGTTCTTTATTTACCAGAGGATTTACTAAATGCTGAACTAATTGCCATTTGGGCACTGCTGCTATTTACATAGACTAGAACCCTAAACACATGTCAGTCAACAGTAGTCAGTTGATGTGCACCTAGCACAGTGTCGATAAATATTCTCTGCATTGATTGGTTAAATACTATGTATAATGTATATATAATAGTTATATATATATATATATACTGTATATATATATATATAATATATACTATATATATATATATATATATATATATATATATATATATATATATATATAATATATATATATATATATATATATATATATATATATATATATATATATATATATATATATATATTATATATATATATATATATATATATATATATATATATATATAATATATATTATATATATATATATATATATAATTAATATATATATATAATATATATAATATAAAATAATACATATATAATATATATATAATATAATATAATATATATATATACTATATATATATGATATATATATATTATATAATAAATTATATCATATATGTAAATCAAAAATGAATTTTACACTGTATTTCAAGAACCAATGGGTCATAGGATGAAATCAGAAAGTGGTGAATTACATGTATTTCAATGAAACAATTGTGTGTGTATCTAAGACACCAGAAGCAGTGTCATTGCGGGTTGTTTATAGATAGGGCATTTCCATATTGGTTATTGAGAAACTACTTATATGTTGGGATAGCCGAAAGCAAGGTAATTGGACTAGGGTGATATGTAGAGGTAGGTGTTAGCATTCAGTCAACTGAGTGTTTTGGATGTGTGGATGAACTGTTTTGAGTTGTCCATCCTTGCTCCGTGTGTCACACTTTCTGTGTCTCTGACAGGTGTGGCTGTACATGTCAAGAAACGACTCGTCTTTGCCTCCTTCGCTGATGCTTCTGTGCGTGTTTTGAATGTTGATAAACACGGGAGTTCAAAGGTCATCTGCGGTAACCTGAAAAGACCAACAGCTCTCAGTGTTGATTGGCTTCACAACAGGATTTATATCTGTGACGAATCTGAGGTGATTTGAACGAGTGATGATGCAGTTTCTGTTAAACATAGACACAGTATGAATATTTGTTATCCTTAAAATATGTTTATTTTGTAATAATTGATTGTAATTGAAAGTTTTTATGGTTTATTATTAGTAACAATATTTTATAACAACTACATACCTTTAAATCACTTTTCCATGGATAGAAAATTGCTGGCCATCAGTATAAAATTTGTTCTTAATTTTGTTGCAGATGATGAAATCTTAATCTTACAACAATTGTTCTAATCAGTAAGAATGAATGTGGCATTTGTTGGTAACGTTTGAAGCAGTAGTTCTATTTTCTCTTGACCATTTTTAGATTGTGCAGTGCCACCTGGATGGCACTCGATGTACTACAGTTGTCTCTGACCTTGACCCCAAACCTGACACGATTCTAGTTGACCCCTGCAATGGGTGAGTGGGTGCTGGAAAAATTTAAAGGGAAACATAAATTAATTTAGTGTGTGTTTTTCACCTAAGAGAACCATTTGCGACTACAATAACACTTTCTAATATCTGTGGCTAAAGCTCAAACGTTTTGTGTTTTAAATAAAGGACCAACAATGTTATTAAAACAACGAATGTTAAAATAGATCTTTAAACATTATTTTACATAAGCGCTCAGGCATCCTGTGGGATAACCATCCCTGTTTCCCCCAACACAAGGACACGTTATTGATGTTACTGTGAGTGTATGAGGAGAAGTTTGGCAGTTCTATGTTGTTGTCATGGTTATAAACAACTTCTTATTCATTTATTTACATTAAACATCCTAAGTCTTGCAGTTAAAAAACATTCTGAATTTCTGAAGAGCTCATAAGGGTAATTTTAGGCAATGTTATTCAAAGTGCTGATCTATGGCATATGTACTATTAAAATTTTGATATATTTTTATGGTAACCTCTTTCAATGGTTATTAATTAAATCAGTTTCTGATTCACTTAATATTACTTTGTTAGTGTGTTTTAGCATGTTTTTAACGTGGGAACGTGACGTGTCTTTCAGTTATCTCTTCTGGGTGCAGCAAGGTCACGGGGTTCATCGTGTTGACCTCGCTGAATTCAAGTTGCCACGGGAACGGGCTATCCAACGCATTTTGACCCTTGACCTTGTTTCGTCAATCGCCATAGATTACCTGCGATATCGCATGTTTTTCCCGAATGAGAGCAGCAACACAATGATGTCTTCTGCCCTCGACGGAACTGACATCATCGACATCCGACACAACACACAGAACCCGGACTTCATCAACGTCAAAAGTCTCACATACCACCAGGTAGCAGCACTCTCTGTGTATTTGTCATCGACAGACAGTGAGTGCATTGTGTCTGTATTGTCCATGCAGCAGTGTGTGTATGTGACCTTGACATTGAGTGTGAAAGTGAAAGTGTTGCAGTGACAGACCCAACTATGTGGCGTAGTTTACAGAGTGTGTGGACAACTAGAACGTTGGAGGCTTTCTGGAAACAACTTGGAACTGATCTGTTTCGCTTCATTACACGCCCTGATGACACTGGTGTCTATTTTATAGCAGTGCTTGGTTTTAAATTGTTCTGTTTGAAAGTGGATTTTTACACTACAGTGTATAATGTAATTATTTTTATTATAATAATTTTTGTTAGCTTATTTATCTTAGTTTACTTACTTATTTATCTTAACTTATTTATTTTATCATAGCTTATGTAGTTAATTAAGATTTAGTCAATACGTCATGTGAATGTGTAACAGTTTGATTGGCATTGAATTACTTAATAAGCACTATATTAAGAAACAGAATTATTATTGTTATAGTGTGCAGTGTTTCTGTCTTGTCCATTCTAGTGTTATTGTTGCCAGTAAAAGCTGTAATGATGAGTTCTACAGAGTTAGAGTCAAGTTTGTGTTGGTTTTACATTTTCGCCGAACCCAAACAAACACTGCTAGTCTACTCCACTACTGTAAAAGATTATTTTTTAATCAGTGTCTAATATTTATGCCACACCCTATGTGGCGCCACTGTAATGATACAATTCCCCATAATATTGTAACCATCAAGTCACCACCCACTAGTGCATAATGCATTATATTTTTTGGGACTTTGCGAAACTGTTCATATCCAATCCTTATGTACTAATGTTTCCAGACGGAACTATTGCAGGATTAACCTCTGACCTCTGACC
Source organism: Ridgeia piscesae (assembly GCA_025642075.2). Lineage (NCBI taxonomy): Eukaryota > Metazoa > Annelida > Polychaeta > Sabellida > Siboglinidae > Ridgeia > Ridgeia piscesae. Next base: position 141,975 of record JAODUO010000187.1, read on the forward strand.
TCTGTCTTGTTTCTGCCCAGGGTCTGTTTTACTGGAGCAGTGGAGAGAAGGTGGTGATGGAGGAGTATGACGCCAGTCAGTCTCTGTACCACCACAACGAGATGTTCTTCAGTGAGCGTGCCTTCGTCGCCCTCAATGTGTGGCACAACGCATCCCAGCCAACCCCAGGTAGACACCCCTGACATGTCATAGCTACCCCCTGTGACAGGAGACAGTCTTGATGACTGTGACAGGAGACAGTCTTGATGACTGTGACAGGAGACAGTCTTGATGACTGTGACTGGAGAGTCAGTCTTGATGACTGTGACAGGAGACAGTCTTGATGACGTGCTGCGTCGATGCTGTGACAAGATCAGCCACAGGAGACACTGACAGGTCTTGATCTACGGACTCTGTGACTGTGAAGAGCAGTCTTGATGACTGTGACAGGAGACAGTCTTGATGACTGTGACAGGAGACAGTCTTGATGACTGTGACAGGAGACAGTCTTGATGACTGTGACAGGAGACAGTCTTGATGACTGTGACAGAGACAGTCTTGATGACTGTGACAGAGACAGTCTTGATGACTGTGACAGGAGACAGTCTTGATGACTGTGACAGGAGACAGTCTTGATGACTGTGACAGGAGACAGTCTTGATGACTGTGACAGGAGACAGTCTTGATGACTGTGACAGGAGACAGTCTTGATGACTGTGACAGGAGACAGTCTTGATGACTGTGACAGGTGACAGTCTTGATGACTGTGACAGGAGACAGTCTTGATGAGTGTGACAGGAGACAGTCTTGATGACTGTGACAGAAGACAGTCTTGATGACTGTGACAGGAGACAGTCTTGATGAATGTGACAGGAGACAGTCTTGATGAATGTGACAGGAAACAGTCTTGATGACTGTGACAGGAGACAGTCTTGATGACTGTGACAGGAGACAGTCTTGATGACTATGACAGGAAACAGTCTTGATGACTGTGACAGGAGACAGTCTTGATGACTGTGACAGGTGACAGTCTTGATGACTGTGACAGGTGACAGTCTTGATGACTGTGACAGGAGACAGTCTTGATGAGTGTGACAGGAGACAGTCTTGATGACTGTGACAGGAGACAGTCTTGATGACTGTGACAGGAGACAGTCTTGATGACTGTGACAGGAGACAGTCTTGATGACTGTGACAGAGACAGTCTGATGACTGTAAGAAGACAGTCTTGATGACTGTGACAGAAGACAGTCTTGATGACTGTGACAGAAGACAGTCTTGATGACTGTGACAGAAGACAGTCTTGATGACTGTGACAGGAGACAGTCATGATGACTGTGACAGGAGACAGTCTTGATGACTGTGACAGAAGACAGTCTTGATGACTGTGACAGGAGACAGTCTTGATGACTGTGACAGGAGACTGTCTTGATGACTGCCAACCACAGCTGCAGTTTGGCAGCAATTAATGCATCATGGGAATAACATCAAATTTTTTGTTTTATAACAAAATTATTTGAAAGATTGAAAACCATATACCAGTCTATAACATATATATAATGTGTATATATATATATATATATATATATATATATATATATATATATATATTTTAAATTATATGTATATAATATATATATATATATATATATATATATATATATATATATAAGTATAATATATAATTATATATAATTATATATAATATATATAGATTAGCATTCATAATTTGTTAAATTATCTACTTGTCCAATTTACAAATAGAATAAATAATTTGTTGGATCAGATATTAATTCACTTCTCCCTTGGAAAACTAACTTTTAAAACCAATTTGACAACTAGCACTAAGAGATTTTTACATACGAATATGTTTACAAAGTTTTATATTGCTTTGTGTAACTTATGAAAGTATCCCTGTGTTTCAGTGCCCATCATGGCTCCAAGGAAGCTACAGGTTCTCTTTACCTCGGACACAGCCCAGGTGACCTGGCTACCCCCCGACTATGACCAAGGTAACCAAGACATGCCACATTTTGCCAGGGGGGTGATCCCGAAAAAACCTTAAATAGCTGTAGACGGCAATCTTGTTAAATCCCACTGCCACAATGCACACAGTAAATCATAAAACATGAATATATTATTAAATAGTTAATTAGTCTAAATCTGATTATCTAAAATCACCAACCAGGTGTAAATGTCGACTTCTTTCACATTGTATTATTGAGTGAATTGGCCTCACTATGTTTTACGCTAGCCAAGATTCGTTGACTTTGTCCAAATGTGCTGCCCCCTGGTGTTGCAGGGCGAGGTGCGTGGCAGAACTGGCTTTATGAAGTCGAAGTGACAGACTTGGCCACAAGCCAGTAGTCGCATCTTTAACAACGGAACCTTTCGTCTGAGTGTCCCAAGCCTCACTTCCAGACACATGTACGGATTCCGTGTGAGAGCTATATCCAACAGTGGCCACGGTCCGTGGTCACTGCCCTTCACAGGCGAGACACTCAGGGCAGGTCTGTGTGGCTGTCTTCTACTTGTGCCTTCATTCAATGCAGGGGGGCGGGCAGATCACTTAATCTTTATCTTTCTACCTTGATTTCATGTTCTGGGCTGTTCATCCACCCTTTGAGATCTCTCTCCACCCTTAGAGATATCTCTCCACCCTTAGAGATATCTCTCTCCATCCTTAGAAATATCTCTCTCCACCCTTAGAGATATCTCTCCCCCACCCTTAGAGATATCTCTCTCCACCCTTAGAGATATCTCTCCCCACTCTTAGAGATATCTCTCCACCCTTAGAGATATCTCTCCCCACCTGGACTCTTAGAGATATCTCTCCACCCTTAGAGATATCTCTCTCCACCCTTGGAGAGATCTCTCCTCTTCTCTCTACCCTTAGAGATATCTCTCTCATGCCCTTAGAGATATCTCTCTCACCTTAGAGATATCTCTCCACCCTTAGAGATATCTCTCCCCACCCTTAGAGATATCTCTCCCCACCCTTACAGATATCTCTCCCCACCCTTAGAGATATATCTCCACCCTTAGAGATATCTCTCCCCACCCTTAGGGATATATCTCCCCACCCTTAGACATATCTCTCTCTCCACCCTTTGAGATCTCTCTCCACCCTTAGAGATATCTCTCTCCACCCTTGGAGATATCTCTCCCCACCCTTAGAGATATCTCTCTCCACCCTTAGAGATATCTCTCCCCATCCTTAGAGATATCTCTCTCCACCCTTAGATATATCTCTCCCCACCCTTAGAGATATCTCTCTCCACCCTTAGAGATATCTCTCTCCACCCTTAGAGATATCCCTCCCCACCCTTAGAGATATCTCTCTCCACCCTTAGAGATATCTCTCCCCACCCTTAGAGATATCTCTCTCCACCCTTAGAGATATCTCTCCCCACCCTTAGAGATATCTCTCTCCACCCTTAGAGATATCTCTCTCCACCCTTAGAGATATCTCTCTCCACCCTTAGAGATATCTCTCTCCAACCTTAGAGATATCTCTCCCCACGCTTAGAGATATCTCTCTCCACCATTAGAGATATCTCTCCCCACCCTTAGAGATATCTCTCTCCACCCTTAGAGATATCTCTCCCCATCCTTAGAGATCTCTCTTGATACGGCCCCTCCATCTTTCTGTTCATCGTCCTGTTCTGGCCTAACCATCTCTTCTACTTGTGTCATTCTAGTAACATCAGTTGTGTGATAAGTTAGTGGGGTATTAATTGGACAGATATTGTAGTTGCTAGCTTCCTATTTAGACAGCAGATGGCGACACCATGTGCTAGTCAGCTAACTAGTGGCTGCAGCACAACTGATGGTAGCTTCACTGTTTGATAGATGGCGCCACTAATATTTATAATTTCACAAAATAGGTCTAGTTTGGTATACATACATATGTACACAAGCTTATTAGACACTGTACAACCATGTGCATGCATACACACACATGCAAACATGCATGTATTTATTTACGCATGTACACAAGTATGTGCACACAAACACACACAGATATACACAGACACATGCATGCACTCACTCACTCACTCACTCACTCACTCACACACACAGAACACACACACACACACACACACACACACACACACACACACACACACACACACACACACACACACACACACACACTCACTCACTCACACACACACACACACACAACACATACACACACAGACACACACACACACACACACACACACACACACACACACACACACACACACACACACACACACACACACACACACACACACACACACACACACACACACACATACACACCATACACACATGACACATGCAAACATGCATGCATGCACACACGCACTCACTCACATATACAGGCACACATACACACACATGCACACACACACCCGCTCGCATGCACACACGCACGCACGCACGCACGCACACACACACACACACACAAACACACAGTCACTGGTGTTCTCTGTCTTCCAGCTGCCTTCAGTGAGCCACAGCTGCTCCTGTCTGATGCTAGTGCCGTGTACAAGACGTCTCTTGATGGCTCCAACATAGAGGTCACCCTCAACCACCCCGAGTCTCTGAGCCCCGTCAAAGGTAAGTCTCTCTTGTGAGACTTCTACCTACGAGTCACTGAGCCCCGTCAAAGGTAAGTCTCTCTTGTGAGACTTCTACCTACGAGTCTCTGAGCCCCGTCAAAGGTAACTCTCTCTTGTGAGAGTTCTACCTACGAGTCACTGAGCCCCGTCAAAGGTAAGTCTCTCTTGTGAGACTTCTACCTACGAGTCTCTGAGCCCCGTCAAAGGTAAGTCTCTGTTGTGAGACTTCTACCTACGAGTCACTGAGCCCCGTCAAAGGTAAGTCTCTCTTGTGAGACTTCTACCTATGAGTCTCTGAGCCCCGTCAAAGGTAAGTCTCTCTTGTGAGACTTCTACCTATGAGTCTCTGAGCCCCGTCAAAGGTAAGTCTCTCTTGTGAGACTTCTACCTACGAGTCTCTGAGCCCCATCAAAGGTAAGTCTCTCTTGTGAGACTTCTACCTACGAGTCTCTGAGCCCCGTCAAAGGTAAGTCTCTCTTGTGAGACTTCTACCTATGAGTCTCTGAGCCCCGTCAAAGGTAAGTCTCTCTTGTGAGACTTCTACCTACGAGTCTCTGAGCCCCATCAAAGGTAAGTCTCTCTTGTGAGACTTCTACCTACGAGTCTCTGAGCCCCGTCAAAGGTAAGTCTCTCTCTTGTGAGACTTCTACCTATGAGTCTCTGAGCCCCATCAAAGGTAAGTCTCTCTTGTGAGACTTCTACCTATGAGTCTCTGAGCCCCGTCAAAGGTAAGTCTCTCTTGTGAGACTTCTACCTATGAGTCTCTGAGCCCCGTCAAAGGTAAGTCTCTCTTGTGAGACTTCTACCTATGAGTCTCTGAGCCCCGTCAAAGGTAAGTCTCTCTTGTGAGACTTCTACCTATGAGTCTCTGAGCCCCGTCAAAGGTAAGTCTCTCTTGTGAGACTTCTACCTATGAGTCTCTGAGCCCCGTCAAAAGTACATCTCTGTTTTGTGTCTCTACCAGTCTTGCACTTGCTGAACCCTGTCAAGAGTAGGTTTCTCTTGTCTTTTACCATCCTAAGTCACTCAGCCCTGTCAAAAGTATGACTGTCTTTTGTATGTTCTACCATCTTCTGTCTCTCTTAGCCTCGTAAAAGGTAAATCAATCTATCTGTGATAAGATATGGTCAATGTTTAGCAAAGAATGGCAAAGGTGATGGATGCTGTAAAGTATGGCTTTTAAATTTTAACACAACGTGCCTCACACAGTTAACCCTGCCTTCAAAAATTAACCCTGTTTCACATATCACATGCCCATGGCCATCAGAAGTCGACTAGGCCAATGGCCACGAGAAATGTATGAAATACTGGGAACACATGATAGAGACTGGTGAAAGGACACACATGAAGGAACCAAATTATTTAATACATAAATGTTTCTTTTGTGTCAGGCATCCTGGTATACAAAGGCCGCTACCTCTGGTGTCTGGCTAATGGTCAAGTCTATGAGAAGTCTGGCAGCGGACCAATCAGACACCTGCCCCACATCCAGGATGCTGCGGTGCTGGCAGTTGATTGGTTGACGGACACGCTCTACTGGGCCAGCAGCAAGCACAATATGGTTGGTAGAATTCTTTGTGGCATAATTATTTTTGAAGTTTTATGTTGTGATGTATTGGTATTTTATTGGTTAAATAATGTGAGTAATAAAAAAACTGAGTATTGTTTTAAACATCTTAAAAGTAGCTTATTGCTCGGCTTCATGTGTGATCACATTTAGCATACATGTATCAGGCATGTACATACATGTATCAGGCATGTACATACATGTATCAGGCATGTACATATATGTATCAGGCATGTACATACATGTATCAGGCATGTACATACATGTATCAGGCATGTACATACATGTATCAGGCATGTACATACATGTATCAGGCATGTACATACATGTATCAGGCATGTACATATATGTATCAGGCATGTACATACATGTATCAGGCATGCACATGCATACATGTATCAGGCATGCATATACATGTATCAGGAAGGCACATACATGTATCAGGCATGCACATACATGTATCAGGCATGCACATACATACATGTATCAGGCATGCACATACATACATACATCTATCAGGCATGCACAAAACATGTATCAGGCATGCACATACATACATGTATCAGGCATGCACATACATACATGTATCAGGCAAGCACATACATGTATCAGGCATGCACATACATGTATCAGGCATGCACATACATACATGTATCAGGCATGCACATACATGTATCAGACATGCACATACATACATGTATCAAGCATGCACATACATGTATCAGGCATGCACATACATACATGTATCAGGCATGCACATAACATGTATCAGACATGCACATACATGTATCAGGCATGCACATACATGTATCAGGTATGTACATACATGTATCAAACATGCACATACATTTATCAGGCATGCACATACATACATGTATCAGGAATGCACTTACATGTATCAGGCATGCACATACATATATGTATCAGGCATGCACATACATGTATCAGGCATGCACATACATACATGTATCAGGCATGCACAAACATGTATCAGGCATGCACATACATACATGTATCAGGAATGCGCATACATGTATCAGGCATGCACATACATAGATGTATCAGGCATGCACATACATGTATCAGGCATGCACATGCATACATGTATCAGGCATGCACATACATGTATCAGGAATGCACATACATACATGCATACACATGTACACATTTGCACATACACATTATTACACATGTAGACAACCCATCTATCAGGTCATATTTAGCTTTATCACTGTTAAACCAGCCAATGATTTGTTGATATGAAGTTACCTTCAGAGTTTTAAACACTGCAGGATTAAGTAGCAAAAAAAAGATTTTAAAATATGTCAGGAAGAATCTGTTAAAATGATTGGTAAATAAAGTTTATTTATATTTCTTTATTCACCATATCCACATATTCACTGACACCCTGATATCGACATGACAGATTATGAGGGCGACAAGAAACAACGGTATTGAGACAATCCACCAGGGGGCTGCAGTGATCCAGGACCTGGTCCTTGACGCGGTCCGTGGCTACGTATACTGGACAACGTCCCACAGTTTGGAGTCTGCCCGACTGGATGGTCGGGGTCATGAGATCATCCACGCTATCCCATACTTCCTCGGCAAATACATCCTGGGAGTGGCGCTCAGATACGATGACAACGCTGGCTCCATCTACTGGCTACTCAAGAACGGTGATAAACTCATCCTCAACCAGATGGCATTGCTTACAGACGACACAGCAACACAGAGAAGTGCGATTCTCAAAGTGGCAAAGTTCAGAACAACTCCACTGTGAGTATATGAAGTGATTTGGTTTGATTTGACATTTTACCCGTCAGTGACATCATTCTAGTTATAGTAGCGTGGGGCCCGTCAGATAACAACATTCATCGTTTCCAATGCTTTCTTTATTTCGGTACAGCCTCAGACACAACTACAGACACAGACACAACCACAGACACAGACACAGACACAGAAACAGACACAGACACAGACACAGACACAGACACAGACACAGACACAGACAGCAGACGCAGACACAACCACAGACTCAGACACAACCACAGACTCAGACACAACCACAGACACAGACACAGACACAGACACAGACACAACCACAGACTCAGACACAACCACAGACTCAGACACAACCACAGACACAGACACAACCACAGACTCAGACACAACCACAGACTCAGACACAACCACAGACTCAGACACAACTACAGACACAACCACAGACACAGACACAACCACAGACACAACCACAGACTCAGACACAACCACAGACTCAGACACAACCACAGACACAGACACAACCACAGACTCAGACACAACCACAGACACAGACACAACCACAGACTCAGACACAACCACAGACTCAGACACAACCACAGACACAACCACAGACACAGACACAACCACAGACACAGATACAACCACAGACACAGACACAACCACAGACACAGACACAGACACAGACACAGACACAGACACAGACACAGACCACAGACACAGACACAACCACAGACTCAGACACAACCACAGACACAGACACAGACACAGACACAGACACAGACACAGACACAGACACAACACAGACACAGACACAGACACAACCACAGACTCAGACACAACCACAGACTCAGACACAACCACAGACACAGACACAACCACAGACACAGATACAACCACAGACTCAGACACAACCACAGACACAGACACAACCACAGACACAGATACAACCACAGACTCAGACACAACCACAGACACAACCACAAACTCAGACACAACCACATACTCAGACACAACCACAGACTCAGATACAACCACAGACTCAGACACAACCACAGACACAACCACAAACTCAGACACAACCACATACTCAGACACAACCACAGACTCAGATACAACCACAGACTCAGACACAACCACAGACACAGACACAAACAGACACAGATACAACCACAGACACAACCACAGCAACCAGACACAACCACATACTCAGACACAACCTCAACCAGACACAACCACAGACACAACCACAGACTCAGACACAACCACAGACACAGCCACAGACTCAGACACAACCACAGACTCAGATATAACCACAGACTCAGACACAACCACAGACACAACCACAAACTCAGACACAACCACATACTCAGACACAACCACAGACTCAGATACAACCACAGACTCAGACACAACCATAGACACAACCACATACTCAGACACAACCACAGACTCAGACACAACCACACACTCAAACACAACCACAGACACAACCACATACTCAGACACAGAGACACACACAACCACAGACTCAGACACAACCACAGACTCAGACTCAGACTCAGGCACAGGCACAGGCACAGGCACAGGCACAGGCACAGGCACAGGCACAGGCACAGGCAGGCACAGGCACAGGCACAGGCACAGGCACAGGCACAGACACAACCAGAGACTCAGACACAACCAAAGACTCGGACACAACCACAGACTCACACACACACATAACCACAGACTCAGACACAACCACAGGCTCAGACACAACCACAGACTCAGACACAGAGACAGACACAACCACAGACTCAGACACAACCACAGACTCAGACACAGAGACAAACACAAACACAACCACAGACTCAGACACAACAACAGACTCAGACACAACCACAGGCTCAGACACAACCACAGACTCAGACACAACCACAGACACAACCACAGACTCAGACACAACCTCAGACACAGAGACAGACACAACAACAGACACTGCCACAGACACAACAACATACTCAGACACAACCACATACTCGGACACAGAGACAGACACAACCACAGACTCAGACACAACCACAGACTCGGACACAGACTCAGACCCAACCACAGACACAACCACAGACTCAGACACAGAGACAGACACAACCACAGACTCAGACACAACCACAAACTCAGACACAACCACATACTCAGGCACAACCACAGACTCAGACACAACCACAGACTCAGACACAGAGACAGACACAACCACAGACTCAGACACAACCACAGACTCAGACACAACCACATACTCAGGCACAACCACAGACTCAGACACAACCACAGACTCAGACACAGAGACAGACACAACCACAACCACATACACATACATAGACACAGAGACAGAGACAGACACACAGACACACAGACACACAGACACAAAGACACACAGACACACAGACACACAGACACACAGACACACAGACACACAGACACACAGACACACAGACACACAGACAGAGACAGACACAGCCACAGCCACAGACACAGACATAGGGATAGACACCGAGACAGACACAGACACAATCACAGACACAGCCACTGAGACAGAGACAGACTCAGGCACAACCACATACTCAGGCACAACCACAGACTCAGACACAACCACAGACTCAGACACAGAGACAGACACAACAACAGACTCAGACACAGAGACAGAGACAACCACATACACATACATAGACACAGAGACAGAGACAGACACACAGACACACAGAGACAGACACAGCCACAGCCACAGACACAGACACAGACATAGGGATAGACACCGAGGCAGACACAGACACAACCACAGACACAACCACTGAGACAGACTCAGACACAACCACATACTCAGGCACAACCACAGACTCAGACACAGAGACAGACACAACAACAGACTCAGACACAGAGACAGACACAACCACATACACATACATAGACACAGAGACAGAGACAGAGACAGACACACAGACACACAGACACACAGACACAGCCACAGACACAGACATAGGGATAGACACCGAGACAGACACAGACACAACCACAGACACAACCACTGAGACAGAGACAGACACAGACACAACCACAGACTCAGCCACAGACACACTTAATATTGCTCAGTGTATCAACACAGTTGTACTCAGTAGATTGTCATGTCCAGCGGTTCAGTTGGTTCTTTGTTTAGTTTATTCTTAAACCATGCCATGTTTGGGCAGTGTAGTGTTCTGTACGAGGACTGAGCGGTCTGGTGACATCTTCATTCCAGTCGCAGTCACCAAAGACAACACATGCAGCTGTGCCTCCTAATTTTCCCTCCTGCTCTTAAACTGTTTAATCAATTATTCATCCATTCAGTGTTGTCAAAACCTGCCTCTTATATAGAAAGCTGTACAATGGCTGTTATGTAACAAATGTCTTCTCAAGATATTATGAATTCAGTACAAACAGAAAGTCATTATTATGATGTGCTGGCATCTAAATTAAATATGTTTAACGAATCATATTTAATTAGAATCCTATGTTGGCTAATAATTAAGTTAGGCACCAGTATTTGTATGTGATACTTCTCTGCATTATACACAGTATTGCCTGTCAATACTTCCATGACATTCCACTGATAGCTCGTCTTAACAATTAACCAATTATTTCATTAAGAACCGCAAAGATGTTGAGTCGTTGCTGTGTAAGATGTTGTTAACACTCAACACAGTGTAAACTCCCCAGTTTCTATGTTGCATTAATGAACTGATTAATTATTCATTCAGCAAGGATTGTGCAATGAAACAGTAAGATGTGTAGTTTGGACATCTCAATTAAAGACAATCTCTTCCAATTAATTGTCTCATTAATGAGCCAATGAATTATTTATTGTGCTTTCCCTCTTGAAACGTCATTGACATTTGTCTCTACCTCTTCACTTCCTTCAGATGTCCTTAATAAGAACACTGTCGGTTCCTTCCCAATTTTGTCTTCGGGGCCGCCACAACCATGCAGACTTTCCAGTGTAGGGGGATTGGGTTGCCTCCTCCCCTTCCCAGCTAAGTATAGCCAGGGAAGAGGCTAAGAATAGCGAAGGATGAACTTTAACAATGTTCTTTGATGTGTTCGTTCTGTGAGGAGAGAGTAACAAAGTAATATTGCGAGCAGCTATGGCAGAAACTCTTCCATCTTTCTCTGACAGCCGTCTAGGAAACCCATTAAGTGAGGTACTGTCCCAGGGTTTGGCCGATCCAGGGTAAACATTCCTCGTTGATGACAAGTACTGCACATTTTTGCCAGGCCATTCACTTTACATAAATATGTTTTTGTCCACATTGAGTCCTCAGTCCCGCAGCCCAGGCAGTAGTAAATGGCATTCATGAGATTTCCTCGAGGATCAGTTGACAGTAGGTTTGGAAAGATGCATCAAGAAAAGCTACTGTTTTGATCTGCTCTGTGATGGGACTAATTATGACTTCTCTGTGAAACGTATTCAGTTTCATATACATTTTCCTCTTACCACACACACAATTCATGCTTTTCTGGGTAAAATTCAAATGTATATGTATCGGTTGATGCAGTCACTTTCACTCTCGTCTCACCATTTTTGTGTTTGTCACCAGAGAGACAGGCATTTCTAGACGGACTCTAGCTAAGTGCGAGAAAATGGCTGTATATTTAATAGCTGTTTCCATGAAGTCATAAATGTTCCCGGGAGATTGGCAATTACCCTTAGATTCATCACAACCTGCTGTGCTAGCTGGAGTTGGATGTGGGCAGGGCTGGTGTCAGTCGGCTGTCTTCTCTCTATCTCTCTCGTCCCAGTCTACACGAGGCACAATGCCGTGGTACCTATTTTTTACCGAAAGAACTCGCAAATAGCTGGAAGAATGAAATCGTTCTGGAAATAAACTGCCCGCATTTCTATTTATCACACACAAACACAAATGATTGGCATTGATTGGCAACCAGGCCTGACAGCTAGTGACATCACGCACTTGAATTGTCTGTCCGGGTAATCAAAGATCCATAATTAATTCCTGCCATCATTTTATTATATATGCTAAGCGAGACCCTGTGGGGAAATCACTGAGGACAGGAGAAGAGGACAGGGCAGTTTAGCATATCTCATATGTGATTAATAACTGCAACTGTGCACAGCACATGGCTGCAATACATTCAGTGGCAGTGTATATACATTGGCAGTTATACATACAGGTGATGCCTCACTATGGTTCGTCTGTAGTCTATTGCAAGTGCACACACGTACACAGACACATTATTTCATTTAGCTTTTTAAATACATTAACTCTGTAACATTTTATTTATTTTATGGGCTCTTGAGATGGTATAGCTTAAATTATAAAAATATTGATAATACTTTCAGTTAAAAGTTATGTGTTAAATGAAAATATGTTTCTGAGAAAAGACAGCCACAGCAGCCGGAGAACACATCTGTTGACCTCAACAGTATCGACTGACCGATTGTTATAACCAATATTTGTGAAGTGCCATATCTCTGGCACCAGCACATTCATAGGCGCATACAAACATTGTAAAAGTATTGGAATCATAATATATATATATATATATATATATATATATATATATATATATATATATATATATATACAGCTGTATATATATATATATATATATATATATATATATATATATATATATATATATATATACATATATATTATACATATAAAATATGATATTACATTAACATTTCAAAGATTATATGCTTAGTAATTAATTTACATATTTCTAGCATATTAAGAATACAATTATGGGATAGTAACAAATTAAATATTATAATTATACCAAAAAATATATAAAAATAAATATAATAAAAAATAACATAAGCTAAATGAGTTAATAAATTAAATAAATGTGTTAATTCATAAGATGTATGCTCATAAAAGTATCATGCACATCAGTTCCAGAGAGGAAGTAAGCCAATTTAAACAAGTGAGTGTGAAGGACAGTTGAGTTCAAGTCCTAGCATCAACTTTCACTGCTGCTATTTAAGATGTACTGAAGAGGAAGGTGAAAGCATAAACATGTTTGATGAGGTGACTGACACCGTGAGCAGTGGCCCATGATGGCCACTGAACACACAGATCAACAGCACCAGCAGCTGTAGTAATGTTTACAGAAATAACCACTGAACACACAGGTCAACAGCACCAGCAGCTGTAGTAATGTTTACAGAAATAACCACTGAACACACAGGTCAACAGCACCAGCAGCTGTAGTAATGTTTACAGAAATAACTACTGAACACACAGGTCAACAGCACCAGCAGCTGTGGTAATGTTTACAGAAATAACTACTGAACACACAGGTCAACAACACCAGCAGCTGTAGTAATGTTTACAAGAATAACAACTGAACACACAGGTCAACAGCACCAGCAGCTGTAGTAATGTTTACAGAAATAACCACTGGACACACAGGTCAACAGCACCAGCAGCTGTAGTAATGTTCACAGAAATAACCACCAAACACACAGGCCAACAGCACCAGCAGCTGTAGTAATGTTCATAGAAATAACCACTGAACACAGTCAGGCCAACAGCACCAGCAGCTGTAGTAATGTTTACAGAAATAACCACTGAACACAGTCAGGCCAACAGCACCAGCAGCTGTAGTAATGTTTACAGAAATAACCACTAAACACAGTCAGGCCAACAGCACCAGCAGCTGTAGTAATGTTTACAGAAATAACCACTGAACACACAGGTCAACAGCACCAGCAGCTGTAGTAATGTTTACAGAAATAACCACTGAACACACAGGTCAACAGCACCAGCAGCTGTAGTAATGTTTACAGAAATAACCACTGAACACACAGGTCAACAGCACCAACAGCTGTAGTAATGTTTACAGAACTAACCACTGAACACACAGGTCAACAGCACCAGCAGCTGTAGTAATGTTTACAGAAATAACCACTGAACACACAGGTCAACAGCACCAGCAGCTGTAGTAATGTTTACAGAAATAACCACTGAACACAGCAGGTCAACAGCACCAGCAGCTGTAGTAATGTTTACAGAAATAACCACTGAACACAGTCAGGCCAACAGCACCAGCAGCTGTAGTAATGTTTACAGAAATAACCACTGAACACAGTCAGGCCAACAGCACCAGCAGCTGTAGTAATGTTTACAGAAATAACCACTGAACACAGTCAGGCCAACAGCACCAGCAGCCCAGACAAATGTTACAAGAAATAAATTATCATGCATGCATAATGGCATCATTATTGGGAAAGTAATTGTACCACATAAGATTGTTTGCACATAAAACAATTTAAGTTTACTTTGAAATAAATTGTATAGATAGATAGATACAAGATTATGCGTGTTAAACATGTGTGTTGATTTTGGAGTGAGAACTATATTTGTGAGAATCTAACCAAGTTGCCCTCTTCTGTTCACAGGTTGTCCCCTGTTATGCACTATTACAGTGGCAAGCTCTTCTGGCAGGGAGGACGAAAAGACATCATTGTTCTCGACATCCGTGGCAAAAGCCTTGCGAAGCTGCTTGTGGCGACATCGGGGGACATCGAGACATTCACGCTGACACACAGCTCCCTCTACTGGCTGCCAGGTACATCACTATGTTCTCTTGCAACAAGCAGTTGTAGAGCATTGGGGATTAAAACACAACATTCCGTCCTCACTCAATGAATAGTTTGTAGACTCAAATAAACTTGTATTTTCTCTGTGAATGCTAAGAAATGCATTGCGGGGGTTAACGCGTAAACCCCACAGAAGCAGACAGGTCAGCCACGAGAACTTTGGATGCAGCACACAACTAAGTTCTCTCGTAAGCAGTACTGGTGGCGGTTCCTGGCTGCAGTGGCAAACACCTGTCATATTAGTGAATGTATCTGATGTGAAAACGTACACATGTAACTTGTTAAAAGTGTTTGTTCACTGAATCATTACTGTAAACATTAAAGCCCTTCCCATCTATACACACCTTTTTAACACATCTCCATTTAGCCCCATTGTTACACCTATTTGTCCATAACACTCCATAATTACACCCGTCATTACACCCCCATCCTTACACCTCATCATTACATCTCTTCATTACACCCCCATCCTTACACCTCATCATTACATCTCTTCATTACACCCCCATCCTTACACCTCATCATTACATCTCTTCATTACACCCCCATCCTTACACCTCATCATTACATCTCTTCATTACACCCCCATCCTTACACCTCATCATTACATCTCTTCATTACACCCCCATCCTTACACCTCATCATTACATCTCTTCATTACACCCTATTTGTCCATAACACTCCATAATTACACTCTTCATTACACCCCCATCCTTACACCTCATCATTACATCTCTTCATTACACCCCCATCCTTACACCTCATCATTACATCTCTTCATTACACCCCCATCCTTACACCTCATCATTACATCTCTTCATTACACCACCATTGTTACAACCACCATTAGAAAGTAAGTGTTGTGTACAAGTGTAGTGTGTCCTGTCTGTGTTATGTAAGTGTTGTGTACAAGTGTTGGGTGTCCTGTCTGTGTTATGTAAGTGTTGTGTACAAGTGTTGGGTGTCCTGTCTGATGTTATGTAAGTGTTGTGTACAAGTGTTGGGTGTCCTGTCTGTGTTATGTAAGTGTTGTGTACAAGTGTTGGGTGTCCTGTCTGTGTTATGTAAGTGTTGTGTACAAGTGTAGTGTGTCCTGTCTGATGTTATGTAAGTGTTGTGTACAAGTGTTGGGTGTCCTGTCTGATGTTATGTAAGTGTTGTGTACAAGTGTTGGGTGTCCTGTCTGTGTTATGTAAGTGTTGTGTACAAGTGTTGGGTGTCCTGTCTGATGTTATGTAAGTGTTGTGTACAAGTGTTGGGTGTCCTGTCTGATGTTATGTAAGTGTTGTGTACAAGTGTTGGGTGTCCTGTCTGATGTTATGTAAGTGTTGTGTACAAGTGTATGTGTCCTGTCTGATGTTATGTAAGTGTTGTGTACAAGTGTTGGGTGTCCTGTCTGATGTTATGTAAGTGTTGTGTACAAGTGTAGTGTGTCCTGTCTGATGTTATGTAAGTGTTGTGTACAAGTGTAGTGTGTCCTGTCTGATGTTATGTAAGTGTTGTGTACAAGTGTAGTGTGTCCTGTCTGATGTTATGTAAGTGTTGTGTACAAGTGTTGGGTGTCCTGTCTGATGTTATGTAAGTGTTGTGTACAAGTGTAGTGTGTCCTGTCTGATGTTATGTAAGTGTTGTGTACAAGTGTAGTGTGTCCTGTCTGATGTTATGTAAGTGTTGTGTACAAGTGTAGTGTGTCCTGTCTGATGTTATGTAAGTGTTGTGTACAAGTGTAGTGTGTCCTCTCTGATGTTATGTAAGTGTTGTGTACAAGTGTAGTGTGTCCTGTCTGATGTTATGTAAGTGTTGTGTACAAGTGTAGTGTGTCTGTCTGATGTTATGTAAGTGTTGTGTACAAGTGTAGTGTGTCTGTCTGATGTTATGTAAGTGTTGTATACAAGTGTAGTGTGTCCTGTCTGATGTTATGTAAGTGTTGTGTACAAGTGTAGTGTGTCTGTCTGATGTTATGTAAGTGTTGTGTACAAGTGTAGTGTGTCCTGTCTGATGTTATGTAAGTGTTGTGTACAAGTGTAGTGTGTCCTGTCTGATGTTATGTAAGTGTTATGTACAAGTGTAGTGTGTCCTGTCTGATGTTATGTAAGTGTTGTGTACAAGTGTTGGGTGTCCTGTCTGATGTTATGTAAGTGTTGTGTACAAGTGTAGTGTGTCCTGTCTGATGTTATGTAAGTGTTGTGTACAAGTGTAGTGTGTCCTGTCTGATGTTATGTAAGTGTTGTGTACAAGTGTAGTGTGTCCTGTCTGATGTTATGTAAGTGTTGTGTACAAGTGTAGTGTGTCCTGTCTGATGTTATGTAAGTGTTGTGTACAAGTGTTGTGTGTCCTGTCTGATGTTATGTAAGTGTTGTGTACAAGTGTAGTGTGTCCTGTCTGATGTTATGTAAGTGTTGTGTACAAGTGTAGTGTGTCTGTCTGATGTTATGTAAGTGTTGTGTACAAGTGTAGTGTGTCCTGTCTGATGTTATGTAAGTGTTGTGTACAAGTGTAGTGTGTCCTGTCTGATGTTATGTAAGTGTTGTGTACAAGTGTTGTGTGTCCTGTCTGATGTTATGTAAGTGTTGTGTACAAGTGTAGTGTGTCCTGTCTGATGTTATGTAAGTGTTGTGTACAAGTGTAGTGTGTCCTGTCTGATGTTATGTAAGTGTTGTGTACAAGTGTAGTGTGTCCTGTCTGATGTTATGTAAGTGTTGTGTACAAGTGTAGTGTGTCCTGTCTGATGTTATGTAAGTGTTGTGTACAAGTGTAGTGTGTCCTGTCTGATGTTATGTAAGTGTTGTGTACAAGTGTAGTGTGTCCTGTCTGATGTTATGTAAGTGTTGTGTACAAGTGTAGTGTGTCCTGTCTGATGTTATGTAAGTGTTGTGTACAAGTGTAGTGTGTCCTGTCTGATGTTATGTAAGTGTTGTGTACAAGTGTAGTGTGTCCTGTCTGATGTTATGTAAGTGTTGTGTACAAGTGTTGGGTGTCCTGTCTGATGTTATGTAAGTGTTGTGTACAAGTGTTGGGTGTCCTGTCTGTGTTATGTAAGTGTTGTGTACAAGTGTAGTGTGTCCTGTCTGATGTTATGTAAGTGTTGTGTACAAGTGTAGTGTGTCCTGTCTGATGTTATGTAAGTGTTGTGTACAAGTGTAGTGTGTCCTGTCTGTGTTATGTAAGTGTTGTGTACAAGTGTAGTGTGTCCTGTCTGATGTTATGTAAGTGTTGTGTACAAGTGTTGGGTGTCCTGTCTGATGTTATGTAAGTGTTGTGTACAAGTGTAGTGTGTCCTGTCTGATGTTATGTAAGTGTTGTGTACAAGTGTAGTGTGTCTGTCTGATGTTATGTAAGTGTTGTGTACAAGTGTAGTGTGTCCTGTCTGATGTTATGTAAGTGTTGTGTACAAGTGTAGTGTGTCCTGTCTGATGTTATGTAAGTGTTGTGTACAAGTGTATGTGTCCTGTCTGATGTTATGTAAGTGTTGTGTACAAGTGTAGTGTGTCTGTCTGAGTGTTATGTAAGATGTGTACAAGTGTAGTGTGTCTGTCTGATGTTATGTAAGTGTTGTTACAAGTAGTTGTCCTGTCTGATGTTATGTAAGTGTTGTGTACAAGTGTAGTGTGTCCTTCTGATGTTATGTAAGCGTTGTGTACAAGTGTGTGTGTCCTGTCTGATGTTATGTAAGTGTTGTGTACAAGTGTAGTGTGTCTGTCTGATGTTATGTAAGCTTCTGTACCAAGTGTGTGTGTCCTGTCTGATGTTATGTAAGTGTTGTATACAAGTGTGTGTGTCCTGTCTGATGTTATGTAAGTGTTGTGTACAAGTGTAGGTGTCCTGTCTGATGTTATGTAAGTGTTGTGTACAAGTGTGTGTGTCCTGTCTGATGTTATGTAAGTGTTGTGTACAAGTGTGTGTGTCTGTCTGATGTTATGTAAGTGTTTGTACAAGTGTAGTGTGTCCTGTCTGATGTTATGTAAGTGTTGTGTACAAGCTTGTGTGTCCTGTCTGATGTTATGTAAGTGTTGTGTACAAGTGTAGTGTGTCCCTTGATCTGTTGTATCAGTGTTGTGTACAAGTTTAGTGTGTCCTGTCTGATGTTATGTAAGTGTTGTGTACAAGTGTAGTGTGTCCTGTCTGATGTTATGTAAGTGTTGTGTACAAGTGTAGTGTGTCCTGTCTGATGTTATGTAAGTGTTGTGTACACAGCCTTATGGCTCCTGTCTGATGTTCTGTAACTGTCTGCCTGACTTGTATCGATCATGACCTGTCTTAACTGTCAGCCAGCCTTGTATCTGCCTTCACTGTCAGCCCAGCCTTGTATCTGCCTTCACTGTCAGCCAGCCTTGTATCTGCTTCACTGTCAGCCAGCCTTGTATCTGTCTTCACTGTCAGCCCAGCCTTGTATCTGCCTTCACTGTCAGCCAGCCTTGTATCTGCCTTCACTGTCAGCCAGCCTTGTATCTGCCTTCACTGTCAGCCAGCCTTGTATCTGCCTTCACTGTCAGCCAGCCTTGTATCTGTCTTCACTGTCAGCCAGCCTTGTATCTGCCTTCACTGTCAGCCAGCCTTGTATCTGCCTTCACTGTCAGCCAGCCTTGTATCTGCCTTCACTGTCAGCCAGCCTTGTATCTGTCTTCACTGTCAGCCAGCCTTGTATCTGTCTTCACTGTCAGCCAGCCTTGTATCTGCCTTCACTGTCAGCCAGCCTTGTATCTGCCTTCACTGTCAGCCAGCCTTGTATCTGCCTTCACTGTCAGCCAGCCTTGTATCTGCCTTCACTGTCAGCCAGCCTTGTATCTGCCTTCACTGTCAGCCAGCCTTGTATCTGTCTTCACTGTCAGCCAGCCTTGTATCTGCCTTCACTGTCAGCCAGCCTTGTATCTGCCTTCACTGTCAGCCAGCCTTGTATCTGCCTTCACTGTCAGCCAGCCTTGTATCTGTCTTCACTGTCAGCCAGCCTTGTATCTGTCTTCACTGTCAGCCAGCCTTGTATCTGCCTTCACTGTCAGCCAGCCTTGTATCTGCCTTCACTGTCAGCCAGCCTTGTATCTGCCTTCACTGTCAGCCAGCCTTGTATCTGTCTTCACTGTCAGCCAGCCTTGTATCTGTCTTCACTGTCAGCCAGCCTTGTATCTGTCTTCACTGTCAGCCAGCCTTGTATGGGTCTTTACTGGCAGCCAGCCTTGTATGTGTCTTCACTGTCAGCCAGCCTTGTATGTGTCTTCACTGGCAGCCAGCCTTGTATCTGTCTTCACTGTCAGCCAGCCTTGTATGGGTCTTTACTGGCAGCCAGCCTTGTATGTGTCTTCACTGTCAGCCAGCCTTGTATGTGTCTTCACTGTCAGCCAGCCTTGTATCTGTCTTCACTGTCAGCCAGCCTTGTATGGGTCTTTACTGGCAGCCAGCCTTGTATCTGCCTTCACTGTCAGCCAGCCTTGTATCT
Organism: Ridgeia piscesae; assembly: GCA_025642075.2. Classification (NCBI taxonomy): domain Eukaryota; kingdom Metazoa; phylum Annelida; class Polychaeta; order Sabellida; family Siboglinidae; genus Ridgeia; species Ridgeia piscesae. Next base: position 162,989 of record JAODUO010000187.1, read on the forward strand.
GCCTTCACTGTCAGTCAGCCTTGTATCTGTCTTCACTGTCAGCCAGCCTTGTATCTGTCTTCACTGTCAGCCAGCCTTGTATCTGTCTTCACTGTCAGCCAGCCTTGTATGGGTCTTTACTGGCAGCCAGCCTTGTATCTGTCTTCACTGTCAGCCAGCCTTGTATCTGTCTTCACTGTTCAGCCAGCCTTGTATCTGCCTTCACTGTCAGTCAGCCTTGTATGGGTCTTTACTGGCAGCCAGCCTTGTATCTGTCTTCACTGTCAGCCAGCCTTGTATGGGTCTTTACTGGCAGCCAGCCTTGTATGTGTCTTCACTGTCAGCCAGCCTTGTATGTGTCTTCACTGTCAGCCAGCCTTGTATCTGTCTTCACTGTCAGCCAGCCTTGTATGGGTCTTTACTGGCAGCCAGCCTTGTATGTGTCTTCACTGTCAGCCAGCCTTGTATGTGTCTTCACTGTCAGCCAGCCTTGTATCTGTCTTCACTGTCAGCCAGTCTTGTATGGGTCTTTACTGTCAGCCAGCCTTGTATCTGTCTTCACTGTCAGCCAGCCTTGTATGGGTCTTTACTGGCAGCCAGCCTTGTATGTGTCTTCACTGTCAGCCAGCCTTGTATGTGTCTTCACTGTCAGGCAGCCTTGTATCTGTCTTCACTGTCAGCCAGCCTTGTATCTGCCTTCACTGTCAGCCAGCCTTGTATCTGCCTTCACTGTCAGCCAGCCTTGTATCTGTCTTCACTGTCAGTCAGCCTTGTATCTGCCTTCACTGTCAGTCAGCCTTGTATCTGCCTTCACTGTCAGCCAGCCTTGTATCTGCCTTCACTGTCAGTCAGCCTTGTATCTGCCTTCACTGTCAGCCAGCCTTGTATCTGTCTTCACTGTCAGCCAGCCTTGTATGGGTCTTTACTGGCAGCCAGCCTTGTATCTGTCTTCACTGTCAGCCAGCCTTGTATCTGCCTTCACTGTCAGTCAGCCTTGTGTCTGTCTTCACTGTCAGCCAGCCTTGTATCTGTCTTCACTGTCAGCCAGCCTTGTATGAGTCTTTACTGGCAGCCAGCCTTGTATCTGTCTTCACTGTCAGCCAGCCTTGTATGTGTCTTCACTGTCAGCCAGCCTTGTATCTGTCTTCACTGTCAGCCAGCCTTGTATCTGTCTTCACTGTCAGTCAGCCTTGTATGGGTCTTTACTGGCAGCCAGCCTTGTATCTGTCTTCACTGTCAGCCAGCCTTGTATGTGTCTTCACTGTCAGCCAGCCTTGTATCTGTCTTCACTGTCAGCCAGCCTTGTATCTGTCTTCACTGTCAGCCAGCCTTGTATCTGTCTTCACTGTCAGTCAGCCTTGTATGGGTCTTTACTGGCAGCCAGCCTTGTATCTGTCTTCACTGTCAGCCAGCCTTGTATCTGTCTTCACTGTCAGTCAGCCTTGTATCTGTCTTCACTGTCAGCCAGCCTTGTATGGGTCTTCACTGTCAGCCAGCCTTGTATCTGTCTTCACTGTCAGCCAGCCTTGTATCTGTCTTCACTGTCAGCCAGCCTTGTATCTGTCTTCACTGTCAGCCAGCCTTGTATCTGCCTTCACTGTCAGTCAGCCTTGTATCTGTCTTCACTGTCAGCCAGCCTTGTATCTGCCTTCACTGTCAGTCAGCCTTGTATCTGTCTTCACTGTTCAGCCAGCCTTGTATCTGTCTTCACTGTCAGCCAGCCTTGTATCTGTCTTCACTGTCAGCCAGCCTTGTATCTGCCTTCACTGTCAGCCAGCCTTGTATCTGTCTTCACTGTCAGCCAGCCTTGTATCTGTCTTCACTGTTCAGCCAGCCTTGTATCTGTCTTCACTGTCAGTCAGCCTTGTATCTGCCTTCACTGTCAGTCAGCCTTGTATCTGTCTTCACTGTCAGCCAGCCTTGTATCTGCCTTCACTGTCAGTCAGCCTTGTATCTGTCTTCACTGTTCAGCCAGCCTTGTATCTGTCTTCACTGTCAGCCAGCCTTGTATCTGCCTTCACTGTCAGCCAGCCTTGTATCTGTCTTCACTGTCAGCCAGCCTTGTATCTGCCTTCACTGTCAGCCAGCCTTGTATCTGTCTTCACTGTCAGCCAGCCTTGTATCTGTCTTCACTGTCAGCCAGCCTTGTATCTGTCTTCACTGTTCAGCCAGCCTTGTATCTGTCTTCACTGTTCAGCCAGCCTTGTATCTGTCTTCACTGTCAGCCAGCCTTGTATCTGTCTTCACTGTTCAGCCAGCCTTGTATCTGTCTTCACTGTCAGCCAGACTTGTATCTGTCTTCACTGTCAGTCAGCCTTGTATCTGTCTTCACTGTCAGCCAGCCTTGTATCTGTCTTCACTGTTCAGCCAGCCTTGTATCTGCCTTCACTGTCAGTCAGCCTTGTATCTGTCTTCACTGTCAGCCAGCCTTGTATCTGCCTTCACTGTCAGTCAGCCTTGTATCTGTCTTCACTGTTCAGCCAGCCTTGTATCTGTCTTCACTGTCAGCCAGCCTTGTATCTGCCTTCACTGTCAGTCAACCTTGTATCTGCCTTCACTGTCAGCCAGCCTTGTATCTGCCTTCACTGTCAGCCAGCCTTGTATCTGTCTTCACTGTCAGCCAGCCTTGTATCTGTCTTCACTGTCAGCCAGCCTTGTATCTGTCTTCACTGTTCAGCCAGCCTTGTATCTGTCTTCACTGTCAGCCAGCCTTGTATCTGTCTTCACTGTTCAGCCAGCCTTGTATCTGTCTTCACTGTCAGCCAGCCTTGTATCTGTCTTCACTGTCAGTCAGCCTTGTATCTGTCTTCACTGTCAGCCAGCCTTGTATCTGTCTTCACTGTCAGCCAGCCTTGTATCTGTCTTCACTGTTCAGCCTCATTCTCCTGATTCTTGCTGTCTCTGTCTCGCTGCTCATCTCCGTAATCTCCAGCCTCTTTCTTTTCATCCTCCCTGTTCATCTCCATCCATTGTCCAGCCTCTTCCTCTGTCTAGGTCACACATACCTGACACACATTTCATACCTTAGTGTCACAGACATAGCTGAATGTAATGCCCATTAAAAAGTCTACCAGCTGGTGTAGTGATCTTGGTATGGTGAACCTTGGATAGTGAATCTGGTACAATGAACCTGGTATAGTGAATCTGGTGTTTATATAATTGGTGTAATGATCCTGATGTAGTGAATTTGGTGTATTGAATCTGGCATAGTGAATTTGGTATAGTGATTCTGGCATAGTGAACTTGGTCTAGTGAATCTAGCATAGTGAACTTGATGTAGTGAATCTGGTATAGTGAACTTGATGTAGTGAATCTGGTATAGTGAACTTAGTGTAGTGAATCTAGCATAGTAAACTTTGTGTAGTGAATCTGGTATAGTGAACTTAGTGTAGTGAATCTAGCATAGTAAACTTTGTGTAGTGAATCTGGCATAATGAACTTGGTGTAGTGAATCTGGTATAGTGAACTTGGTGTAGTGAATCTGGCAAAGTGAACTTGGTGTAGTGAATCTGGCACAGTGAACTTGGTGTAGTGAATCTGGCATAGTGAACTTTGTGTAGTGAATCTGGCATAGTGAACTTGGTGTAGTGAATCTGGTATAGTGAACTTGGTGTAGTGAATCTGGTATAGTGAACTTGGTGTAGTGAATCTGGCATAGTGAACTTGGTGTAGTGAATCTGGTATAGTGAACTTAGTGTAGTGAATCTAGCATAGTGAACTTTGTATCGTGGATCTGGCATAGTGAACTTGGTGTAGTGAATCTGGTATAGTGAACTTGGTGTAGTGAATCTGGTATAGTGAACTTGGTGTAGTGAATCTGGCATAGTGAACTTGGTGTAGTGAATCTGGCATGGTGAACTTGGTGTAGTGAATCTGGTATGGTGAACTTGGTGTAGTGAATCTGGTACAGTGAACTTGGTGTAGTGAATCTGGCATAGTGAACTTGGTGTAGTGAATCTGGTATGGTGAACTTGGTGTAGTGAATCTGGCATGGTGAAATTGGTCACGCTGCAGCACGTTCACTAGTTCTGGGATGACACCGGACAGATGGAATCATGTGACACGTCCTGTAGACATTTGAATGAATAATAAATAGCACTGAGTGTAGTGTCAGGTAACACACTTCTGCCCAAGTTTGTTTGCTGATAAATGCGTCAAAATATGACAAGTGTATTAATATGCGATTAGTATCTTGCCACCACCATTGAGCGTGGGTCTATATTTCATAATTCTCAGTAACATTTAAGTTGTCAGTCGCTATCTGTGGACAGCTGCTGGTAGATTGCTGTCGAGATGATCAGACATCTCTCAGCGCCGCGCACTCGCCGCATGTCATTTTCGTGCCTTGAGCAAATAATTCTGCCAACGCCTTTAGTTGTAATTTTTAATAAATTATCTCCTGTTTGTGCCGTGTGTGATTTGTCTGAGTGATTGTGCATCATCATGCCTGTATCGATCGTGTAATTATGATCTGATGGTGCTGGGTCAGGAAGGCAGGAAATACCAATTTACACAGACCTCACATTTGGTTGGCGCATTCTGAATCAGCACTTCACGTCAGATTTTTTAAAAGTATTATCTCATTTTTTAGCTTTAATTTTAAAATAGTGGGTTTTATTTTAGTTTCAGATGTTTTGCTTCTTTTTTGCTTTAGGATTTAGATTTTTTAACATCTTTTTTATTTCATAATTTTGTTGCAGATTCACAGGTTCATATCTGTTTTCATGTTGATTTCGTTCATTTTGTAAAATATTTGACATAAGATTGATTTGTCAACCTGCATAGGTTTTGTGTTTGAAAGTTTTGGACTTGTTGGCACTGTTTGTTTTGTTTAAGGTGTTTTTTGTTTCATTTCTGGTTTCACATTTGGTTCCAGGTAGCTGTATCATTGGTGTGAGTCTGTGTGTGAAGGTGTATCAGGGGGGGTCTTTATCATGGATGGTACATCTAGGTGCAGTGGCACAGTGGATGGGGCATCACACCCTCAGTTGAGGTGTTCAAATCCTGAGCTGCTGTGTCGAACCTTGGGCAGGTTCCTTCGCTCTACATTGCTCCAGTTTGTTCAGCTGTATGAATGAGCCCCTGACTATAGACGGTGGTGGATATTTGTGAACAAATAGTCTTAGTGCTTTAATCACAGTGTGGCTGCATGCTTCCCAGAGAACTTGAGATGGTGTTCAACTGAACAGGTGTGCCAGGGAGTAAAATGTAAAACGTTTTGAGGTCAAAGGGCAACTCAATAATACGCTACATTAAAACCTTCATTTCACTGCCCCAGTTAAGATATAATCTCACAAAGTTTTTCTGCTTGTTTTGGTTTTGCAATCGACTTGTATGCTGTGTTTGTACTTTTGAAAAGTTTATTTTAGCATTAAGTTAAGTTTAAATGCATTCAATATCACTGGTACACTCACTGCCTCAGTTAGGAGTTTCATCTCAACATTTGTCCATTGCATTTTGTAATTTATGTCAGTTTCACTTTAACTTTTTATTTTAAAATTTGGTGTAGCATTTTTATGTCTCAAAGTCTAAATCCAACAGTTTTGAGTTTAATTTAGGCTTCAAATTCTTTGATTCAATATTTTCCGCACTTTTTAAAGTGATTTCTGTAATTACAGTAGGTATACTACAGTAAGTAAAAACACTACTTACAAATAGGTATAACAAATACTCTCATTTTATCAACTGGCTCTAACTGACACTGAACTGGCTCTAACTAACATTGGATGGCTCTAACTGATACTGGACTGGCTCTGACACTGAACTGGCTCTAACTGACACTGAACTGGCTCTAACTAACATTGGATGGCTCTAACTGATACTGGACTGGCTCTAACTGACAACCGAACTGGCTCTAACTTGCACTGCACTGGCTCTAACTGATACTGGACTGGCTCTAACTGACAACCGAACTGGCTCTAACTGATACTGCACTGGCTCTAATTGACACTGAACTTGCTCTAACTGACACTGGACTGGCTCCAACTGACATTGGACTGGCTCTAACTGACATTGGACTGGCTCTAACTGACACTGGACTGGCTCTAACTGACAATGGACTGTCTCTAACTGACATTGGACTGGCTCTAACTGGCACTGGACTGGCTCTAACTGACACTGAACTGGCTTTAACTGACACTAGACTGGCTCTGACATTGGACTGGCTCTAACTGACACTGAACTGGCTCTAAATGACACTGGACTGGCTCTAACTGACATTGGACTGGCTCTAACTGACACTGCACTGGCTCTAACTGACACTGCACTGGCTCTAACTGACAATGGACTGGCTCTAACTGACACTGGACTGGCTCTAACTGACACTGCACTGGCTCTAACTGACACTGCACTGGCTCTAACTGACACTGCACTGGCTCTAATTGACACTGCACTGGCTCTAACTGACACTGCACTGGCTCTAACTGACACTGCGCTGGCTCTAACTGACACTGGACTGGCTCTAACTGACACTGGACTGGCTCTAACTGACACTGCACTGGCTCTAACTGACACTGGACTGGCTCTAACTGACATTGGGCTGGCTCTAACTGACATTGGACTGGCTCTAACAGACACTGGACTGGCTCTAACTGACATTGGACTGGCTCTAACTGACACTGCACTGGCTCTAACTGACATTGGACTGGCTCTAACTGACATTGGATTGGCTCTAACTGACACTGGACTGGCTCTAACTGACATTGGGCTGACTCTAACTGACATTGAACTGGCTCTAACTGACATTGGACTGGCTCTAACTGACATTGGGCTGACTCTAACTGACATTGGACTGGCTCTAACTGACATTGGACTGGCTCTAACTGACATTGGGCTGGCTCTAACTGACATTGGACTGGTTCTAACTGACATTGGACTGGCTCTAACTGACAGTGGACTGGCTCCAACTGACATTGGACTGGCTCTAACTGACACTGAACTGGCTCTAACTGACATTGGACTGGCTCTAACTGACATTGGGCTGGCTCTAACTGACATTGGACTGGTTCTAACTGACATTGGGCTGGCTCTAACTGACAGTGGACAGGCTCTAACTAACACTGGACTGGCTCTAACTGACACTGGACTGGCTCTAACTGACATTGGACTGGCTCTAACTTACACTGGCCTAGCTCTAACTGACACTGCACTGGCTCTGACATTGGACTGGCTCCAACTGACATTGGACTGGCTCTAACTGACACTGAACTGGCTCTAACTGACACTGCACTGGCTCTAACTGATACTGGACTGGTTCCAACTGACACTGGACTGGCTCTAACTGACATTGGACTGGCTCTAACTGACATTGGGCTGGCTCTAACTGACACTGGACTGGCTCTAACTGACACTGGACTGGCTCTAACTGACACTAGACTGGCTCTAACTGACACTGGACTGGCTCTAACTGACATTGGGCTGGCTCTAACTGACACTGGACTGGCTCTAACTGATACTGGACTGGCTCTAACTGATATTGGACTGGCTCTAACTGACACTGGACTGGCTCTAACTGACACTGGACTGGCTCTAACTGACATTGGACTGGCTCTAACTGACACTGGACTGTCTCTAACTGACACTGGACTGGCTCTAACTGACACTGGACTGGCTCTAACTGACACTGGACTGGCTCTAACTGATACTGGACTGGCTCTAACTGACACTGGACTGGCTCTAACTGACACTGGACTGGCTCTAACTGACACTGGACTGTCTTTAACAGACACTGTAAATAGATATAACAAATGATTGAAAAATTCCTTCTGAAGTAAATATGTTTCAACTATCAATAGGTTAAAAATTTAAAGTAAGCAAATAGATAAGTTACACAAAGTAAAATAAGTAAATTAATATGTAAAAAATAGGACAAAACCACTATTTTACAACACAGAGCGCATTTTTGTAACTACCGGTAGACGACAAACAGTTGTGGCTAGTTAAGTGCAAATTGCAATCAATATCACTGTTTCACATTGTGAATGTCCCCGTTAAGAGACTGTCACCGGGCAGTGAGGCCAGGCACAGCTGTGACAGGCAGATTTGTGACAGTGCGTGGGTCTGTTGACGCCTGCACTCTCTCAGACCTCCCTGTACTATCACACGCTCACTGCAGACAGAAGGTCACGTCACCGTTGTGTCATTGCGTGACACCATGACACTCCTACAGGGCTGGCATAACAGCCTCAGTGAGACACTCACTTGTCCACTAGAGCCACCTGTTTACTGTGGACAGTCTGACTCATGTGTCCACTAGAGCCACCTGTCAACTATGTACAGTCTGACCTGTAGAGACCTGTATAAATGTAGAGAGGACTTTGGGCAGCCCTAGAGACCTGTATAAATGTAGAGAGGACTTTGGGCAGCCCTAGAGACCTGTATAAGTATAGAGAGGACTTTGGGCAGCCCTAAAGACCTGTATAAGCATAGAGAGGACTTTGGGCAGCCCTAGAGACCTGTATAAGCATAGAGAGGACTTTGGGCTGCCCTAGAGACCTGTATAAGTATAGAGAGGACTTTGGGCAGCCCTAGAGACCTGTATAAGCATAGAGAGGACTTTGGGCTGCCCTAGAGACCTGTATAAGTATAGAGAGGACTTTGGGCAGCCCTAGAGACCTGTATAAGCATAGAGAGGACTTTGGGCTGCCCTAGAGACCTGTATAAGCATAGAGAGGACTTTGGGCAGCCCTAGAGACCTGTATAAGCATAGAGAGGACTTTGGGCTGCCCTAGAGACCTGTGTAAGCATAGAGAGGACTTTGGGCAGCCCTAGAGACCTGTATAAGCATAGAGAGGACTTTGGGCTGCCCTAAAGACCTGTATAAGCATAGAGAGGACTTTGGGCAGCCCTAGAGACCTGTAGAAGTATTAAGTATAGAGAGGACTTTGGGCAGCCCTAGAGACCTGTATATCATGTATGTTTTAAAAGTTCACATAATAAATAATAGGTATACATATGCAGGTCAGAGAATTAATGAACAGATGTAAAATAAATGTTGACATTAAAACAATCCCTAATTTAAAGCACAAAATGGAAAAATCAAATACACCTGTACATAGATTTAAAGTGTAGAATTAATTAATCCAATAAAAATAATTAATCATTGGACTTTGGTATTTAGCAAGTTGCAACTACAGCATTTTCTGACTGTTCTAAAAGGTTACGTATGACTTACTGTATATCTTGTATTGATTAAGAGATTACGTGATTCATTACAAACACAATTTGTGCTACAAGTTGTTGCGACACAAATTGTGCAATAAATCTTAAATGTTACATGTTCTGCTCGCACAAAATGTCAGTGGTTAAAATGGTCCAGATGCACATTGCCAGAAATAATGTGTAATGCTCAGTGATAGTTTGGCGTTGTCACAGTCAGTGTCTTGTCTGCATTTGTCAGTAGCTGGTGTCTGACGTGTTCACATCAGTGGAGATGTAGTACTGCTATCCAAAACGTAGGACACGGTGGGAAGTATAAAAACTAAACAGATTCAAACTTTTCAGAAGATCAAAGTTATAATATCAACTTTTATTGCATTACTTGTGGCTTGGTTTCTGCTTATAATAGATGTCTTTGATTTGAATCTAGAATGTTCATTTAAGAGTTTATCCAGAGTCTTATTCGGAGTTAATAATATCTCTGAACAAGTGATAATTGGAATGATATCGGCATAAGTGTTTTTTGTCATGGTGAAGGTTTAAGAAAATTTGCTTTATTTGACCCATACATAATACAATAAATCGATGTCAACATTTAGAAAAATAACACAAATTATATGTAAATTTATTGTATACAAGGCATAATATATGACATTGAAATAACAAAATAGGGTCATGAGACTCTTCTAAGACAGTAACTCTTCTAAGACTATTGAGGAGCAATCCTTTATATTTTTAGGAAAACGTTCTGGCCTGCAGCAATTACGGGACCATTTTACACTGGTCAGTGGAGCCTTTGAAGACTGGATCTAAATTCAACAGTAGTTAACTTATTAGTTATGTATGTTCATGTAACTGAGTGAAGTGAAACAGTGAGTATCTGTAGGGAATAAATGACCCAGGCGTAGAAAGGCAGCAAATAGACTTGAATTATCTTGATTGAAAATGATGCTCTAACCACTGTGCAACAAGCCGTAAATGTAATACAATAAAAGTTCTTTGTTGTGCCGTCTGTACACAGAGTGACCAATCACTGACCGCTCCACTCAGTCTCCTCCACTCCCCTTCAGCTCTCCCAGCACTGACTGACCAGTGGCCCACATCGCTCCCTCTTTGGGCTGGAGCAGTGAAGAGACTTTGATTGGCTGTGAAACAGTCTAGTTAGTCTAAAGTACACCTTTGCCTCCCCACGAGAGACAAACAAGACCAGAGAGACCTATATGAGACTACACTGCACATCTGAGACATCTAATTAACTGTACATATTTACATCATAGCAAACTGTGGACAGATATGTTGATGTGTAAATAGTATGCCTTAAAAGTAGACTTTGTCAGAGTCAGTATTTATAACCTTTAACAGCAAAGTCAAAACTGTTGTGGGGTGGTTTTACACTAAAACTCAACATTTGACTGGAAGCAATAAGTCAATCATATCTCTATTTGTTAGTAGATAATATTATAGTGTATTGAGCTACAGTTCGTAGCAAAGTGAGACCAATGAAAATATGTTGTGAAATGGTATATGCATTAATAAAAACATGATAATTGTTTTAATGTCCTCTGAAACTGAATAGATAATTAAATTGAATTACGATTTCATTTGTAGCAAAGCAGTCAGTTTATGAATACATGTTACTGCAGCAGTTTGTCTGTTGTTGTAGTGTATTATGACTCTAAAGCCTTTATGCCATTTCTGTCTTTTCTGTAGTTGAATTTGGAATATTACCCATGAAAGATTTAGGATTTAGATGAGTGGATGTCACCCAATGTGTGGGACAGGGACAGGGACAGTTCTGCAGAGACAAACATCTAGAGAAAACATACACTGAGACTAGAGACTTGCACGCATCTTTTATAGCTATTTCCTGTTAGTCTTAATCAGTGTTATAGATACTCAGTCAGTTTGACAGTTGAACTATAGTCGCATTGCAGCTAGTTTTTATTTATCTATTTCACCCCAGAGCACACCACACAACCCACCCCACACCACCCATACCACCCACTACACCCCACACCACCCACACCACCACACACCACCCCATCCCCACACCACACCACATCACACCTGGCTGTGGCTAGCTCCCAGCTCACAAGACAGTTTACTCTGAGAAACGAAACGGTGCCTGTGTGTGCTGTCTGTGAGCTGTGCTACTGTATGTGGCTGTGGCTGTGGCAGTTGAAGGGTCTGTGTGATTACGTTGTTGCTGCGGTGGCAGTTGCTGCTGTAGCGTGGATCACGCTGCACTGTGGTGGACCACGCACTACCAGGGAGACGTCAAACGGCACGCGTTTGATAATGTGTCCACCTGCTTCTGAGAGCAGTCAGTGATCAATGGACCCAGCGACAGTGACAATGACAGGACAGTGGTGACAGTGGATTACATCGTTACAGTGGGCAGTTGAAATTAGATGCGGTTATGAGAAGTTTGTTAGATGGACACACACACACAGACACACACGGACACACACGGACACGCTTGGATGGCTGTGTCTGTGACATGTACAGTGGATGTGACTCAGTGACTGGATGATGACATCACATCACTCACAGCCTGTGTCCTGGATGTGACAGTGCCTCAGTGGGACACACCTTTACTTGGGTGACAGCATCGTAATGGGACACACGCAGTGTCTGTCACTGGCTGGGATGATCCCTGGGGTTGCTCCCCTCCTCTTGTTGCTCTTATTCCCTGCTCCTGCTCTTGCAGATGGATGGTCAGAGGAGGATTCCCGCGTGATCCCGGATCCCGTAGACAAGGATTCTGTGCGAATCTCAGGACCGTGGAACCAGTTCAATGTGACGTGGACGGCTGTGACAGTTGGTCGTGGTCGACTCGTCCACTACCAGGTGGAGCTGAACCACGCACACGGACACTCCTCCGTGGTAAGTACTCTACCATTTTAAGTTACTACCTACTCACTCTACCTTCTTAAGAACTCTGTGGTTCTTAAGTACTCTGTGGTTCTTAAGTACTCTGTGGTTCTTAGGTACTCTGTGGTTCTTAGGTACTCTGTGGTTCTTAGGTACTCTGTGGTTCTTAAGTACTCTGTGGTTCTTAAGTACTCTGTGGTTCTTAAGTACTCTGTGGTTCTTAAGTACTCTGTGGTTCTTAAGTACTCTGTGGTTCTTATTAGTACTCTGTGGTTCTTAAGTACTCTGTGGTTCTTAAGGACTCTGTGGTTCTTAATTACTCTGTGGTTCTTAAGTCCTCTGTGGTTCTTAGGTACTCTGTAGTTCTTAGGTACTCTGGTTCTTAAGTACTCTGTGGTTCTTAGGTACTCTGTGGTTCTTAGGTACTCTGTGGTTCGTAAGTACTATGTGGTTCTTAAGTACTCTGTGGTTCTTAAGTACACTGTGGTTCTTAAGTACTCTGTGGTTCTTAAGGACTGGTCAGTCCATTGAACTGTGCCATCGTAATGACTGTGTTGAAGTACATTAAGCACTTCACCATCTAACTGCGATTACTATAAAGTATTCTCCCGTATTATGTATCTGTTAGTACACAACCCTCTTAAACATAATCCACGCACATCATTCACAGCAGCTATTTATGAAATGTGTATGTGTTTTTGATTGTCATAATTGTGTGTATATATTTAAAATTTAGGAGCAGAGGTTGATTTACAGGGTAGCTATATCACAGGATGGATAATGAATTTTAACTGGCAATGTTTCATAAACTTCAACAAGAGCCTATAATGATGAAGCCTTGTAGTCCTTCAAGTGTGAGTTCAACTCTGACACCTCAACCACTTAGAACTGAACCAAATGTAGATGTTTAATGAACCATGCAGGAGTTGCTGTGTACTTTCTTCCCATGGAGCCTATAGACATCATTCAGAGTTCTTGGTATAATTGTGTTGACAAGATAAAGTCTCAGACCTGGAGTTCCAACAATATATATATATATATATATATATATATATATATATATATATATATATATATATAATCAACTTGTCAATGAATGGTGTGAGTTGAGTGTTGTATAAGAGTCTCTCAGATCAGTGCCTCTTTGTTTATACATTAAGTAGTCACACACCTTAAGTAATGTAACTTAAGTAGTCTGGCATCTGGAGTATTCAAACATATCAATAGGGAGATTAACTTGATGATTATGTGAGCTAAGCAAGTGAGGTGAATAGAACACTTGATGATTATGTGAGCTAAGCAAGTGAGGTGAATAGAACACTTGATGATTATGTGAGCTAAGCAAGTGTGGTGAACAGAAAACTTGATGATTATGTGAGCTAAGCAAGTGTGGTGAAGAGAACACTTGATGATTATGTGAGCTAAGCAAGTGTGGTGAACAAAACACTTGATGATTATGTGAGCTAAGCAAGTGTGGTGAACAGAACACTTGATGATTATGTGAGCTAAGCAAGTGTGGTGAACAGAACACTTGATGATTATGTGAACTAAGCAAGTGTGGTGAACAAAACACTTGATGATTATGTGAGCTAAGCAAGTGTGGTGAACAAAACACTTGATGATTATGTGAGCTAAGCAAGTGTGGTGAACAGAACACTTGATGATTATGTGAGCTAAGCAAGTGTGGTGAACAGAACACTTGATGATTATGTGAGCTAAGCAAGTGTGGTGAACAGAACACTTGATGATTATGTGAGCTAAGCAAGTGTGGTGAACAGAACACTTGATGATTATGTGAGCTAAGCAAGTGTGGTGAACAGCACACTTGATGATTATGTGAGCTAAGCAAGTGTGGTGAAGAGAACACTTGATGATTATGTGAGCTAAGCAAGTGTGGTGAACAGAAAACATGATGATTATGTGAGCTAAGCTAGTGTGGTGAACAAAACACTTGATGATTATGTGAGCTAAGCAAGTGTGGTGAACAACACTTGATGATTATGTGAGCTAAGCAAGTGTGGTGAAGAGAACACTTGATGATTATGTGAGCTAAGCAAGTGTGGTGAAGAGAACACTTGACGATTATGTGAGCTAAGCAAGTGTGGTGAACAAAACACTTGATGATTATGTGAGCTAAGCAAGTGTGGTGAAGAGAACACTTGATGATTATGTGAGCTAAGCAAGTGTGGTGAACAAAACACTTGATGATTATGTGAGCTAAGCAAGTGTGGTGAACAAAACACTTGATGATTATGTGAGCTAAGCAAGTGTGGTGAACAAAACACTTGATGATTATGTGAGCTAAGCTAGTGTGGTGAACAAAACACTTGATGATTATGTGAACTAAGCCAGTGTGGTGAAGAGAACACTTGATGATTATGTGAGCTAAGCAAGTGTGGTGAACAAAACACTTGATGATTATGTGAGCTAAGCAAGTGTGGTGAACAAAACACTTGATGATTATGTGAGCTAAGCAAGTGTGGTGAACAGAAAACTTGATGATTATGTGAGCTAAGCAAGTGTGGTGAACACAACCTTTGATGATTATGTGAGGTATGTTGAACAGAATACTTGATATTGGTTTCCACATGCACTTGCCATTTGTTGGCATACAAACGTCACCTTCAGTTAAGGAACATATCTCAAACCAACAAGAGTGGAGCTAAACAGGTATTAGGAATAGATCATTCACTGCGTCAAGTAAAGTCTCATAGTTCAGAAAACAGTCAAGACAACTGGATGCTGAAAGAGTAAAGTATTATGGACAGTGCAGATGGGGAAGACAGGATGACGTGTGACGGATGTGGACCGCTATGACTGGTGAGGGTCAGGGTGAATGTGTTTATGGAGTCTGATGATGACTGAAGTCTCCATGTGCAGGGCTTGTTTTGGGTGCGACTTTTTATTGAGTAAAAACTGAACCAAATGTAGATGTTTAATGAACCAGAAGTTTCATGTGCACTTTCTGTGGAGCCTAGACATCATTCAAAGCCATCATTCAAAGTTAAGTAGTGCACTGAACAGTCCTATGCCTATACTTAACTGTGTATTGTAAATAGACCAGTCCTGTTTCTGAGCCGAGACCTTTGAACAAACTTGTCATATCCTGTAAGTGAAACCACATTGTTGATCAACAAACGGACAGTGACAGATCTTTGAGACCCTGTCACAGAGCTGAGAGTGTTTGTGCAAGGTTTTGTGCTTCACACCAGTGAGTCAATGAGTGAGTCGCAAGGAAAGCCGCTGCTGGGCAACTTTTACTTATAAAAACATTTACTTAGAAAAAGCTGAAGTGACCTTTTGTGATGTTTAGTTGCAACAGGCTGCGGTTAGACGAGATCTTGTGTGTGTGTGTCTTTGTGTGTGTGTGGGTGTGTATGTGTGTGTTTATGTGTGCGTGTGTGCGTGTGTGTCTGTGTATATGTATGTATATGTATATATATATATATATATATATATATATATCATATACATATATGTATATATATAAAATTATATATATATATATAATTATATATATATAAATATATATATATATATATATATGTATGTATATATATATATATATATATATATATATATATATATATATATATATATATATATGTGTATTTGTGTGTGTGTTTTGTGCATATGTGTGTTTGTGTGTGTATGTGTTTTTTGTGTGTGTTTATTTGTATGTGTGAGTGTGTGTGTGTTGTGTGTGTGTGTGTGTGTGTGTGTGTGTGTGTGTGTGTGTGTGTGTGTGTGTGTGTGTGTGTGTGTGTGTGTTTGTGCGTGTGAGTGTGTTTTTGTTTGTTTGTTTGTTTGTTGAGTGTGTGTATGTGTGAGTGTATAATGTGTTTGTTCAAGGGGACAAGTAATTTATAGACTTGCTTTTAGCACAACTCATTTTCTAAATGCCTTTTTTTAAGTGCCAAGAAACAAATCCTGTGGTATTTATTTAATGATGCTTTTTCCTGCTATGAAACAACTTTGTTTTGCCTGTTATCAGTCAGGTTTGACACCATGTGACCCATATATATATATATATATATATATATATATATATATACACACATACATATATATACATATATATATATGTATATGTATTTATATATATATATATATATATATCATACATATACATACATATACATACATATACATACATATACATACATATACATACGTATACATATATTCAATAACCATACTATACAGTAATCTAAGCATATTCTGATTCGAGGCGCCATCTAACTGCTTTCCACAAGATCTTCTGGTCTGTGTATTCCAACCATCATCTGAGCCAATTGGAAGAAACAGTGCAGTTATCCTTTGCTAATGTTTGTCACGAATTGATTTGGAAGTCATTGATCCACTTTTTACATGTCATTTTATGAGCCACTCAATGCGACGATGCAATCGTCATAATCGAGTCGAATGCTGTCACAAAAATGTTATTTTGTTGGTTGTCCTGCAGTGAGTCTGTTCTCTCTGGGATCAATACAGCGTCAGAAATGTGGCGCGCTGGCTGTGTTGTTTAATTGCACAGGGAACCCGTGACTTAGAGCTGGGCAGGAGCCATCCGCAGACGCAGTAAAACCTGTCATGACAAGAAGACAGAATTCTTAAAATATCCCAATTGGGCTTATTTGCACGCACCTGATAAATCTGGGTAATTGAGAAAGGTCTGCATGAAATTGTGAACAATTGTGACACATATTATCTCTGTGCAGTAGTTTTGTTTCCTCTCTGAAGGTGGATTACCATGGATTATAAACTCTTCTGTCTTATAATAAGGTTGTCTTTCTTGTTCTTTGTATTTCATTTTCCTCGTTTAAATGCATCTGATATTGTAGATTTATGTCAGTGTGCCAGGTTTCATAATTTTTATGTTGTATTAAGTATGACTGGAAAATGATTGCCAGATTTGTAATTATGGTGTTAATATTTCTGTGCTGAATAAAGCTAGGACAAATGTTGAACATTTTATGCAAAGCTTGGAATAATTCACACTAACACAACACCCAACATTTTTTGTTTTAGAAACAAGTTCTAACCCGTGTAGTGGCTATTCATGTAATGTACTCTTAATTTATACAATTGGTTTACATGACATTTGTTGTTTAGTTATTCTACCAGGTTTGCTACTGTACTGGTTGGTTTTGATGTAGAATCTTTGCGATGTACGATGTGAATTGCGTCGGCCAGTCCTGACAGTCACAGCTGTCAGACACAGACACAAGATAAAGGAAATGTTCACCCTAATGGTTTTATTTTGTAAATATATGACACTGTGTCATTGTTCCCTCAGAAGAGAACCTATTTTGGGAATAATGTTGATTGCTCCTTCTTTATTGAACCGCATCTTTGCTATTTTCGTCGGCCGTCGTTGATACAAGATACATTAATATCACCATAATGTCCACCATGCTTCACAGTTGGATGCTGTTTTTTGTTCGTTTTATGTCATAGCTCTGCACACGTGATTTACCTCCCAATTCTGCATGTTTCTGTATCATAATTTGTTTGACGAGGCCTACAGATTCGTGTGAATTGATCGCAGTCGAAAGATCACCTTTAGATGGATCTCATGTCTCCCGGTGCTCCTGATTCATGGAGAATTCCTGATAAAGACAGCAGCTGCTGCAGTTAACAAGTCTCTCGAGTTAAATCTCATTCAACGTGTTCCCCAGTTACATGAGTCCGATAAGACTAGACTTGACCCGATGAGAACACTGCATCGACCAACAGATGCCTTCTGAGATGAATGTGACAAGGCACCGTGGCACAGTAAATGGAATAGGGCAGTCAACTCGAGGTAATCCACAAACTGCCCTCTCAAAGCTTGGGAAGTGTTTTACTATCTGTGTTACCATAGTTCATTGGGCTACATGGATGTATACTTGGCTGTAGACATTGGTGGACATACGTGAAGGGATAGTCTTTGAGGTTTAAATGCAGCCATGGCTCAGTGCTTTCCAGAGAAGTTGAGTTTGTTGAAACTGGTCATTATCTGTTGTCTTCCGTTCTTTCCCTTCTCCCCTTCCCTGCCGTGTTTGCCCTCCCCTTCAGCTGTTGTACCTTCTTTGCCCATTTTCACGTACATAATATATATCCCTAATTGCCCTCTACCTGTTCACAGCTTATGGGTCAATATTATTTTTTTTTACACAAAAAGAAACATTTGATTTTATGACCCTGAAGAAAGACAGACATTTAAGAGAGAAGTAAGTTTATTTTATTCTTAATGTATGGACTATTCCAAAGACATTGATATGTTGTATAGCAGGCTTCATCATATGGCAAACAGGGCAGGGGCAATACTGTAATGGAGGCTGATACAAGAATCCAAATAAATGCGCCCTGTCATTCTTGTGGCCGGTGGTAGTTTGTTCAAACAATTGTAAGGACAACCCAAGTCTAACTTTCTGTTAGTTTCTGGCAAAGGCGTGTGAGAGTTAATACTATTGTAAAACGTCTACTTGTTGGGGGAACTAAATTCGGTCTACTTAATATAACAGGTCATATTAAAATAAATTTGAAGACACTTTGGGGTCAACAGTATAGTAAACATAGTTACATTTATTGCATTCGTTGAAAGCATATAGATTGTTTTTAAGCTGTTTTGAATTCAACATTGATGAATTTTGAACAATGAAAATTATTTATTGCATTTGTTGAAAGCATAGAGTGTTTTTTAGTTTTTAATTCAACATTGATGAATTTTGAACACTGAAAATTATTTATTGCATTCGTTGAAAGCATACAGAGTGTTTTTTTAGTTTTGAATTCAACATTGATGAATTTTGAACAATGAAAATATATTGTGAGCATAAAGAGGTGTGTATTTATATAAATATGCATGCGTGCATACATGTGTCCATACTCATGCTTACATACATATGTATGTACACTGTACGTTTGTGATTGTCGGGTCCCTTCTTTCTTAGACTTAAACACCTTTACTTATATATGTAATTAATTACTTAGGGTTCTTCACAAAGTTGTCTCAGAAGTGCTAGCCACCAAAATGGTCTGTGAGAAATTGCATATATCTTATCTAGAAAGTTGCAAGTCTTGACACCAGTGCAGGAATGTGTGTACTTTGGCCTGTTGCAATCACTAGAATTCCAGCTAAGAGATATTGTGAGTAAAACTGCACCTGTTAACCCATGCAGATAAACGAGAAATTTAAAAATCGTCTTGTAAGAAACATGTATCATAGAGAGTGGGTGTATACAAATAAAAGTGGGTTGTCCTTGATGCAGAAGAAAAAGATAAAACGTTTGTGTGTTTGTGATGTGTTTTTGTGATTTGTGCCTGTGCATACGTGCGTGCATGCACATGGACAAGCAGGTGTGCACCTGCAAGCATGCATGTAACTGGGTAACTGCGTGGCTGTGTTATTGTAAGGAACGCTTTGCTGGTTTTTATGGCGATTGAGTTAATGTGCGTGTTATGGCTGCTGGCACTTGTGTCTGTCTTCACAACGTCTGTACTGCCGTTTACACTACGCACGGAGAAAGTCCTTGAGAGCATATATTGATTCAGTTTCTACGTCAATCAGCCCTACACCCAGCAAGAATTCATGTGCATCCATATTTCGTTTCGGTAATTCAACTCGGACGCTATCAAGTGATCGTGTGGCATGATTACATTGCCTTTACCAGTAACTGGTGATCGCTTGAGTAAACACCTGAAGCTGGCCCCTTCTTGAAGGCTTCATTCCCAGCCTTCTCATCTCTTCCTGTTTGTTATGTTTTAAATATATCTCTATTATCTTGTTTTAATTGGAGCAACTGAAATGAAGACAGTACCAGCAGGACTGACGTTATTACTAATCAAAAAAATATTAGGTTTTTTATAAGGTGTTGTTTATTTGGGTCGCCAAAAATCTACATTTCAACTTATTAAAATGTAGCAGCATGTGTGCTACATTATGTTATATTTTATTACATTTTTGATATACAGTGTAGTGGAACAACATTTTTAGGAAATCCTGTTACAACAGCAACTAATATGTTCTTCAAACAAAACATTTTATATAAACAATATTGTTGAGGCTGGATATGTTTTTCCTCACAGATTGTCAGTAGAGCAGCTCCTTGCATCCCTGCACTGATGTATGCCATGTTACATACCTCTATAGACCTACTGTCAGCAGTGACAATTGTCGTTAAGAACCGTTTTAGTAAGTGACGCATTGCCGCATTTAAATGCAGCGTCTTCATTCAAAGCCTACAATTTATTGCTTTTAGAGACATGCACGGTGTACAGAGACGTAGACTCAGCCGGGATTAATATCCGGCGGCCCCAATAGGGGGCACTTTACACGTCTATTACAACTCCGTCTACAGCTCTCACCTCTAGGGCATGACGAAGGCACACATGTGTATGTATGCAGGAGTGTGTGTGTGCATGCATGAGTACGCATGTATGTGTGTACGTATGTGTACGCATGCATGAGTATGTGAGTGTGCATGAGTGCAGGTGTGTGTGTGTGTGTGTGTGTGTGTGTGTGTGTGTGTGTGTGTGTGTGTGTGTGTGTGTGTGTGTGTGTGTGTGTGTGTGTGTGTGTGTGTGTGTGTGTGTGTGTGTGTGTGTATGTATGTGAATGTATGTGTGTGTGTGATATGTATGTATGTGAATGTATGTGTGTGTACATGCATGTGAATGAATATATGTGTGTGTATGTGTGTATATACACACATACAGCTGAGTGAATTGAAATAACTTAGTATAAACAACTTGTCTATTTGGCTTTGAAACAGCTTCAAGGGATTCAAACTCCATTATGTTATCACTTAATGTGTCATGTACCCTCACCACTGTGCCAATGCACTCTGTAGATGTAGTAAGTGAACCTGGCAAAGTAATGCAGCTAATCTGGTAATTCAAATGACTCTAGATATTGGTAATGCTGAGCTTATTTGTAATTATTTTGTACAGTTAATATGTTTGAATTATCCGAATAAACACTTTTGATTTGATGTAGGTAATCTTTTACAAAGGGATAATTTGATAAAATATGACTGTTGCAAAAAAAGGTTGTCTGGCCCTAGATTGTCTGATTGCAAACATTATTTAATTTTTAGATTTATTTGAATGTGTTTTTTTCATGAGTTTCTATTACTTATTAGTTTTATATTGTGAGTGCACTGATTAACGTTTGGTTAGAGATGACACAATAAAAACATTAGTACCATTACTTGACCCTGTGTGGCACCTGATCATATGAATATAATGGCAGTATACCTGTTGGAAATATGAATAATAATTTATAACAGCAGTAAATATCAGGCCATTGCTACTGAAATTATGACTTCTGTAATAATAGAGTCAGTCCAGCCAGAATAAGGCTGCAAAGTGTGTTTTATTGCTTTACAGGTAAACTGTAAAACAGCAATTTTTCACCAATTTGCTGTTGCCTGTAACATTTCCGGCATGAAATTGGACAGCCAGCTCATGAGCCGTTAAGCAGGCCACACGTTTGTGTGGCTAATGTCAACTCATGTAAATGTGTCATCAGAAAGGCTATTTTTAGAGTTGACGACTAGAATTGCATTAACAGGTCAGTGAATCCTAGTACAGTGTATAGAAAAGCTTGCAGTTAGCAACATGCACCTCACTTCCAAATTCACACATCAGCGGATCACAGGTACCAGAGTCAGTTTCTTCTGTGATTTTTACAAAAAGCAAAACGCTTTATTAATCCAACTGTTCCCATATCGAAACTATTTATGCACGAGCTATTTTTATAAACATTGGTGATTTCCGATTGGCTGAATGAATGAATTGTGCAGAGAGTTTAAAGTTTGAAGAAGATAAATGCAGACGTGGGAGAGTCTAATTGGATAATGGAGACAGGACAGCGTCAAATCTGATTAACGATGATATAAAAAGGTCAGGTCTGATTGCACTCAGTTCGCCTGAGCATAGGACTATTTTATGTGCTCAGATAAAGTGTGAAAGTGGGCTGTGGCTTCAACAACGACGAATTGGCCCTTTGGCACTGTTCATGGTCCCGTAATTTGTTAAGAGAGAGATTAGTAGACACGTCTTTTGATGTCATACGACCTAGTAATGCCACTGGTGGCCCCTGGATTTTATTTGTGGAACTGCTGGGTTTATCATTACATAAAGTGCATATTATTTTAAGATAATCCATGCACTTACTTCACGGTAGCTAGTGAATGTGGTTATTCTTGTAGATGAATTATGCATATGTTTTTTGTTCTGATCAGTTTATTTTAAATATTGTTAAAAACCAGGCACAGGGTGGGTTGTCACAGGGGTGGATAACAAAATGAATGTAAACAAGATAAACATAAACAACGTAAACATAAAGAAGATAAACATAAACAAGATAAACATAAACAAGGTAAACGTAAACAAGATAAACATAAAAAACAAGGTAAACATAAACAAGGTAAACATAAACAAGATAAACATAAACAAGGTAAACGTAAACAAGATAAACATAAACAAGGTAAACGTAAACAAGATAAACATAAACAAGGTAAACGTAAACAAGGTAAACATAAACAAGATAAACATAAACAAGGTAAACGTAAACAAGATAAACATAAACAAGGTAAACGTAAACAAGATAAACATAAACAACGTAAACGTAAACAAGATAAACATAAACAAGATAAACATAAACAAGGTAAACGTAAACAAGATAAACATAAACAAGAGCTGTTGTGATGTGCCAATATCAAAATTATCCTCTGCAGATTACGTTCTCGGGAAAGTGTTCAGCCATGTTGTTAATGTACACATGGTATTGTGTAGTATAGGTGCCTTGTAGTGTTCCAGGTGTGAGTTCAACTCTTACGACTCCACCACTAGACAACATTTTAACGGAGCCAAAAAATGAAACTACCGGGGAGAGCTCTGACATTCTTCCTGTGGAGCTAAGATATAATTCAAAGTCCTTGGTATAATTTTGTTGACAAGATACAGTCTGTTAAACACCTGGTGGATTCCTATGTAATCAACTTGTCAGGGAATGATGGGAGCTGACATGTGTTGTGTGGTGCTCTCTCAGATCTGTAGAGTTGTTTCTCTGGGGGGGGGGTAAAGCAGTAGGTGGTGGGCATGGGGGGTCGGGGGGGGGGGGGTGATTGCCATCATTTCAACAACCAGACAAAATTTCCAACTTCAGCATTCACCTTTGCCATCTAGTCTGGTGTCAGTTTTATAAACTCGCATCTCGTTTTGTTTTTTACTTACAGCATACAGATGCTCCATAAATTTGGCCAAGTATAAGAAAAGCATAAAGCTTAAGAATAAGAAGCTGTTGGATTAAACAAGTTCCACAGCCAACCAGATGGTGGATCAATTCTGACTTGGGACGTTTCAGACATTGTCAGCCATTGTCCCTTTCTACAAATGTTTGTAGTTTTGTTCACTTCGCATCCAACAGCATGTTACTTTCTTTGTGAAAATGTCAGTAACCTCTGTGAAACATTTTGCGGAATCTATATATGACCCAGTCAAAGTTAGAACATGACTGTAAGTGTTAGAAACGGAAAGATGACGTCTCGGAACGTGACAGATTAGTGTTCAGTGTCTAACTGCAATGCCTGTGGGGCAGAAGATGGATGCAAGTAGTCATCCATGTGGCAACTTCTGCATCTCAGGTGACCCAGACAGCATTAGTGAGCACTCTATCGCACATTGCTGATTTCTGGGTGCCTAGAATATGCTAGGCCTGCCTAGAAGATGTGAGTCGAGCCTAGACGTCAGTCCGGTTGACACAAACAAGTGAACCCTACAGCATGTTTGCATTGTAGCATCACTGGGCATGTTTACCACGGTCGTGTTCCCACTAAGTGAGTTCCCATGTCTATGAAACGACCCGCCGTTTTAAGCGACAACGCTAGCGACCTCGTGCAACAGCACAGTGCACTATCCGTCGAAGTAGCGGTTCGACTGACTTTCCAAAATAAATATCGTTTCACCGTCGCACAGCTGTGCTTGACTCGAAAGCCCACCAGATGGCATTTGCTAAATGCCACCGGAGTCGATGGTGTCATTTCTTCGAGCAATCTGAATTCGTTTTCGCGGTTCACTAACCCATTAACCATCATCGTTTTGATTTGCGCCAGGTTTTTCCACATCGCTTCTTGAGATTGTTCCATCATTTCTGTCGCCGTCACCACATGGAATACATATTAAAGATTAGTCATATTAGGGGGGGGCATCAGTTGTGTCGGCTCTAGTGCATTGAGGTAGACTTCTTGACTGGGAACAACGTCAGGGCTCATGATGATGCCAGAACGATTTTACCAAATGCCTAAGCACATCAGCACCAAGGGTTCAGCTGTGTAAGTGATCTTGCTGCAGGGCAGTCTAATTGCAACAGACACCTAATTACAGCCCATTAGTGCTGTGAAGTCAGTCAGCCGCCTCAGTCTGGTCTAAGACACACATTATGCTGGGACGGCTTTAGGAGATTCTTTGTTTCTTTCAGCTCACTTTGTCGTTGATGTATTCTTTGGTGTCAATGTGTCCAGTCTGATGTTGTTGTCAATCTGTCTAGTCTGATGTTGACCATGTGTCCAGTCTGATGATGTCCATGTGTCTAGTCTGATGATATATGCTGGGATAGGGTTCTATTTGCGACAGACTTGACCAGTACACTGATGTCTGTTTGTAGTAAGTTTTCGTAATTTAATTCTGGGTAGGTTTCTTATCAATCTGCTCCCCGTAATCCTTGAATTGATTATCATTTCACCATCGTACATAATTATATAATTTAGAGTAATTTAAATACATATTAAAAGGAAGCAATATCATAGTTTTTATCATAGAATCCTATGATATAATGTAAACAATGTTATAGCATATTGTCCAAAGGTGAAGGGAGGAGACTGTGTGATCACTTGGGAAGGAGACTGTGATCACTTGGGAAGGAGACTGTGTGATCACTTGGGGAGGAGACTGTGATCACTTGGGAAGGAGACTGTGTGATCACTTGGGGAGGAGACTGTGTGATCACTTGGGGAGGAGACTGTGTTCACTTGGGAAGGAGACCGTGTAATCACTTGGGGAGGAGACTGTGTTCACTTGAGGAGGAGACCATGTGTTCACTTGGGGAGGAGACCATGTATTCACTTGGGGAGGAGACCATGCATGTGTTCTTTTCCCCTCATTCCATCATTAGTAATCGCCTACAAGTTATGCTTATTCAAACGTTTATAAAACAAAAACTAAAAATGACCTTGCTAATAAGGACAAAACAAAGTAATCTTTTTAAAGTGGAGTTTAACTTGGAGCACTCTTTAAGGTGGACATGTTTGTACAGCCATGTTAATGTACACATGCACATAGATCCCAGTAAGGCAATATCCAGCCATGACTGACTTCTCCCCACTTCATATTACACCTACAGATCTTGTGTCTGTGAGCTCAAATTCTTGAGGCCATAGTCTCTGCAGACGTTTGCTATTCTTATTATTCTCAATCCAGCCTGATCCATTAAAGGCCATCATTTAGTTATTAACTTGAAACCTATACATACCAGTTTACTCGGAATTGTTGACCTTAGGGCGTCTTTGGGCATGTGATAAATTACGAATGACGTATCGTGTTTGTTACTCGACAACATACAGTGGGTGTTTAATGTGCCATGGGCTTTTTCATGATTCCTCTCAGGTTGCATTGAACTCAAATGTGACTGTTTGCTGAATTATATCCTCAGGACAATGAGACTTCGAAAGTAAAATACTCTTTGTGCCTGTCACACTTGTGTGGATGCACGCACACACACACAGATGGAAAGTCTACCAATGCAGTAGACGTCTGGATTAAACCACACCAATGCCTTCAAATATCGATGTTTGAGGGAAACGTATCTAAACTAAAGTGGCAACTACACACACACTAGAAGACTGCATAATAGAAGAAGGGTTTTGGAAATATTCATATGAAAACAAATACTACTTTAATGTCAACTGTATTGTAAATGTAGTTTACACTGGGTCGTCTGCCAGAGGAAACTAGCCATGTGACAGAAGCCGACAGAACGACTTGACAAGGCAGCTTTATGTAGGAAATAATTCCTAAGAGAGGGCAGTCATATCACACTTTGATTGGCCGACGCATTTGACACTGGCAGCGTTAATCTTGTTGAAGATTTTGATATTTCACGACGCAAGCTGCAGGGTCATTGTCTGGAAAAACTGAAAAACTGGTGGTTTTTTCATGAGGCCACTTTCCTAAAGCCTTACATGATTGATCCAATAAAAAGGTCTTGTCTCACTACAACTTTGGATTATGTAGCGTTATTGCATTTTGATGGCTTCTGTTTTTCTGGATGATCAAGATTTGAGCTGGAATGAAAGTGCTGGGTGTGATTACACCATCAATGATTTGGAGTCATATCATTATTGGTGACTAGTTTTTCTTAAATGGTTGAAACATACAGCCTTAACAACTGATGGTCTTGAAAACTGTTGCTTTAGTTAGGCACAAAACATAATTACTGCAACTGTTAGCCCTTGTTTAAAGGAAGTGTGGCTCGTATTTATATTTGTTATTGTGCAATAATATTATACTGTATAAATTAAATATGTTATAATGAATATATTTGGTTGGTGAAATGTTATGCTTTGTGACAAATTAATATTTTACCATCAAAAGGACGGGTGATGTGAAGGATAAACGTCATATTGATTGCGTAATGCAGGACTCGAAATTATTCTTTTAACACTAACCCCCTGATTTTCACAACAAAAGTTCAGCAGTGAAAATACTAAATGGGAGACCATGCACAAATTAAAATAAAATAATGAATATACAAATCAGGAATATGAAAACTGCACAATATGTGGGCGAATAGTTCTGTTTCACCGTCATGTTAAAATTGTTCATATCTTGACAATATATACAGGATTTTTCGCCGGAAACTTGTGTGATTTGTTGTTTTGTAGAAAGCCTGAATGATGAGGATGCTATTTTGAAATGTGGCAGAAAAAATGCCATAACCTCCACATTTCTTAAGATATTAAAATAATGCTGACACTGTTATGAAACATGACGTGTATGCCACATAAGGACATTTCATCCACCTTCAATCAATAATAATTATTGTCCATGTGTGACCATCCCTTCAATAATTTCAGTAGAAAACTAGTTTCAGCAGAAATGGGAAAAAGGCCTTAAAAAAGAGTGATTTCACAGAAAATACCGAGTTCTGCTGTTACCTATTTTCCATCTCTAAACAATATGTAGGTGAGCATTCTGGTGCAGTAAGCAACTTGAAAGATGATATATGAGGTTATTGTTATCCCCATAGACAGTGCCTGAACTTAAAGCTATCATAATTGTTATTCCTGAAAACTGTTGCAGTGCAATAAAACATTATTATTACAAATATCTGCACTTAACATTATTACAACTGGTAGCCATATAAAATAGTCACAATAGTTAACCCATAAATGGGTGACAACTGTGAAATCATATAACATACACGCATGTAACCATCCAAATGAGAACAATTATGCATACAGCCTCCTTCGTATGACTAGAAGATTATAAAATGATGCATTAGCACAAAGAGCCACGACTGACATAATGAGAGCATTTGCAGTGGGCAAACACCAGTCACTTTTTGACATTGGCCGAATACCATGGCAATGTCGAGGGCAGCTCTCGCCCCCTTGTGACTCAAGACTGCAATGACTGGCTGAGACTGCACTGCACTTATCCTGATACCTTCATTAGGCTCGTGCTCCTGATTTCAGACAGTGCCTGAATGACAGACTACCAGAGTGGTGCTGATTACTACTCAGTTTCCTGTGGCCACCTAGACCCACTCTTAAGCCATTGACCCATCTGTGTTTGTCGGTCAGTGTAGGCTGTGTGAAAACAACACAGAATGTTGTCAGTCAGTGTAGGTTCTCTTAAAACATCACAGAGTTTTTGTCAGTCAGCGTAGGCTGTGCGAAAATAACTTTGTCAGGCAGAAGGCTAACTTAAAGGTACAGGCACAACAGAAGGTTGACTTAAAGGTACAGGCACAAGAGAAGGCTGCCTTGGAGGAACAGGCACAACAGAAGGTTGACTTAAAGGAACAGACACAAGAGAAGGCTGCCTTGAAGGAACAGGCACAATAGAAGGCTGACTTAAAGGTACAGGCACAACAGAAGGTTGACTTGAAGGTACAGGCACAAGAGAAGGCTGTCTTGGAGGAACAGGCACAACAGAAGGTTGACTTAAAGGAACAGACACAAGAGAAGGCTGCCTTGAAGGAACAGGCACAACAGAAGGCTGACTTGAAGGAACAGGCACAACAGAAGGCTGACTTGAAGGAACAGGCACAACAGAAGGCTGACTTGAAGGAACAGACACAACAGAAGGCTGACTTGAAGGAACAGACACAACAGAAGGCTGACTTGAAGGAACAGACACAACAGAAGGCTGACTTGAAGGAACAGACACAACAGAAGGCTGACTTGAAGGAACAGACACAACAGAAGGCTGACTTGAAGGAACAGACACAACAGAAGGCTGACTTGAAGGAACAGACACAACAGAAGGCTGCCTTGAAGGAACAGACACAACAGAAGACTGCCTTGAAGGAACAGACACAACAGAAGGCTGACTTGAAGGAACAGACACACAGAAGGCTGACTTGAAGGAACAGACACAACAGAAGGCTGACTTGAAGGAACAGGCACAACAGAAGGCTGACTTGAAGGAACAGACACAACAGAAGGCTGACTTGAAGGAACAGGCACAACAGAAGGCTGACTTGAAGGAACAGACACAACAGAAGGCTGACTTGAAGGAACAGACACAACAGAAGGCTGACTTGAAGGAACAGACACAACAGAAGGCTGCCTTGAAGGAACAGACACAACAGAAGGCTGACTTGAAGGAACAGACACAACAGAAGGCTGACTTGAAGGAACAGACACAACAGAAGGCTGACTTGAAGGAACAGACACAACAGAAGGCTGCCTTGAAGGAACAGACACAACAGAAGGCTGACTTGAAGGAACAGACACAACAGAAGGTTGACTTGAAGGAACAGACACAACAGAAGGCTGCCTTGAAGGAACAGACACAACAGAAGGCTGACTTGAAGGAACAAACACAACAGAAGGCTGACTTGAAGGAACAGACACAACAGAAGGCTGACTTGAAGGAACAGACACAACAGAAGGCTGCCTTGAAGGAACAGACACAACAGAAGGCTGACTTGAAGGAACAGGCACAACAGAAGGCTGACTTGAAGGAACAGACACAACAGAAGGCTGACTTGAAGGAACAGGCACAACAGAAGGCTGACTTGAAGGAACAGGCACAACAGAAGGCTGACTTGAAGGAACAAACACAACAGAAGGCTGGCTTGAAGGAACAGACACAACAGAAGGCTGACTTGAAGGAACAGGCACAACAGAAGGCTGACTTGAAGGAACAGACACAACAGAAGGCTGACTTGAAGGAACAGACACAACAGAAGGCTGACTTGAAGGAACAGACACAACAGAAGGCTGACTTGAAGGAACAGACACAACAGAAGGCTGACTTGAAGGAACAGACACAACAGAAGGCTGACTTGAAGGAACAGACACAACAGAAGGCTGACTTGAAGGAACAGACACAACAGAAGGCTGACTTGAAGGAACAGACACAACAGAAGGCTGACTTGAAGGAACAGACACAACAGAAGGCTGACTTGAAGGAACAGACACAACAGAAGGCTGACTTGAAGGAACAGACACAACAGAAGGCTGACTTGAAGGAACAGACACAACAGAAGGCTGACTTGAAGGAACAGACACAACAGAAGGCTGACTTGAAGGAACAGACACAACAGAAGGCTGACTTGAAGGAACAGACACAACAGAAGGCTGACTTGAAGGAACAGACACAACAGAAGGCTGACTTGAAGGAACAGACACAACAGAAGGCTGACTTGAAGGAACAGACACAACAGAAGGCTGACTTGAAGGAACAGACACAACAGAAGGCTGACTTGAAGGAACAGACACAACAGAAGGCTGACTTGAAGGAACAGACACAACAGAAGACTGACTTGAAGGAACAGACACAACAGAAGGCTGACTTGAAGGAACAGACACAACAGAAGGCTGCCTTGAAGGAACAGACACAACAGAAGGCTGACTTGAAGGAACAGACACAACAGAAGGCTGACTTGAAGGAACAGACACAACAGAAGGCTGACTTGAAGGAACAGGCACAACAGAAGGCTGACTTGAAGGAACAGGCACAACAGAAGGCTGACTTGAAGGAACAGGCACAACAGAAGACTGACTTGAAGGAACAGACACAACAGAAGGCTGACTTGAAGGAACAGACACAACAGAAGGCTGACTTGAAGGAACAGACACAACAGAAGGCTGACTTGAAGGAACAGACACAACAGAAGGCTGACTTGAAGGAACAGACACAACAGAAGGCTGACTTGAAGGAACAGACACAACAGAAGGCTGACTTGAAGGAACAGACACAACAGAAGGCTGACTTGAAGGAACAGACACAACAGAAGGCTGACTTGAAGGAACAGGCACAACAGAAGGCTGACTTGAAGGAACAGACACAACAGAAGGCTGACTTGAAGGAACAGACACAACAGAAGGCTGACTTGAAGGAACAGGCACAACAGAAGGCTGACTTGAAGGAACAGACACAACAGAAGGCTGACTTGAAGGAACAGACACACAGAAGGCTGCTGAGACAGACACAACAGAAGGCTGACTTGAAGGAACAGACACAACAGAAGGCTGACTTGAAGGAACAGGCACAACAGAAGGCTGACTTGAAGGAACAGACACAACAGAAGGCTGACTTGAAGGAACAGACACAACAGAAGGCTGACTTGAAGGAACAGACACAACAGAAGGCTGACTTGAAGGAACAGACACAACAGAAGGCTGACTTGAAGGAACAGGCACAACAGAAGGCTGACTTGAAGGAACAGACACAACAGAAGGCTGACTTGAAGGAACAGACACAACAGAAGGCTGACTTGAAGGAACAGACACAACAGAAGGCTGACTTGAAGGAACAGACACAACAGAAGGCTGACTTGAAGGAACAGACACAACAGAAGGCTGCCTTGAAGGAACAGACACAACAGAAGGCTGACTTGAAGGAACAGACACAACAGAAGGCTGACTTGAAGGAACAGGCACAACAGAAGGCTGACTTGAAGGAACAGACACAACAGAAGGCTGACTTGAAGGAACAGGCACAACAGAAGGCTGACTTGAAGGAACAGGCACACTAGAAGGCTGACTTGAAGGAACAGACACAACAGAAGGCTGACTTGAAGGAACAGACACAACAGAAGGCTGACTTGAAGGAACAGACACAACAGAAGGCTGACTTGAAGGAACAGGCACACAGAAGGCTGACTTGAAGGAACAGACACAACAGAAGACTGACTTGAAGGAACAGACACAACAGAAGGCTGACTTGAAGGAACAGACACAACAGAAGGCTGACTTGAAGGAACAGACACAACAGAAGGCTGACTTGAAGGAACAGACACAACAGAAGGCTGACTTGAAGGAACAGACACAACAGAAGGCTGACTTGAAGGAACAGACACAACAGAAGGCTGACTTGAAGGAACAGACACAACAGAAGGCTGACTTGAAGGAACAGGCACAACAGAAGACTGACTTGAAGGAACAGACACAACAGAAGGCTGACTTGAAGGAACAGACACAACAGAAGGCTGACTTGAAGGAACAGACGCAACAGAAGGCTGCCTTGAAGGAACAGACACAACAGAAGGCTGACTTGAAGGAACAGACACAACAGAAGGCTGACTTGAAGGAACAGACACAACAGAAGGCTGACTTGAAGGAACAGACACAACAGAAGGCTGACTTGAAGGAACAGGCACAGCAGAAGGCTGACTTGAAGTAACAGGCACACTAGAAGGCTGACTTGAAGGAACAGGCACAACAGAAGGCTGACTTGAAGGAACAGACACAACAGAAGGCTGACTTGAAGGAACAGGCACAGCAGAAGGCTGACTTGAAGTAACAGGCACACTAGAAGGCTGACTTGAAGGAACAGACACAACAGAAGGCTGACTTGAAGTAACAGGCACACTAGAAGGCTGACTTAAAGGTGCAAGCCCCAGGCCGGAAGTGCAATTAACAAAGTCAGTTGTTCAGCAGTGGAAATCAATACTCCGCGTCAAGACCACTTTGGAAGGACCAAGGACATAACACATTATTCGTCACTGAAATCAATACAACTTATTGTTTACATTCACAGCCAGGGACAATTAATATGGTCAGTTGGTCATGCAGGTGACCGCTACAGTTTATGATTGATATGGTCTGTGAATTATTCACGGCAGTTTCTTAGGAGTGACAGTGAAGGTGGTTGATGTGTGGAAACTACCCACTAGTAGCAGGGTGGGGAGTTAGCTTTTTATATGGGCACTGATAGCAGGGTGAGCTGTTGACATGTAGATGGCGATTAGGGTGTATGCATAATAGTGGGGAAAGGAATGTAAGGAAAACACAGAGCAAAAACTGGGAAGAAGGGAAGGGTAAGAATGGGAGGGCAACCACACACAGGAGGGAAGGGGAGAATGGTAAGAATGGGAGGGCACATACAGCAGGGAAGGGGAGAATGGTAACATTGGGAGGGCAAACACAGCAGGGAAGGGGAGAAGGGTAACACTGGGAGGGCAAACACAGCAGGGAAGGGGAGATAGGTAAGAATGGGAGGGCAACCACACACAACAGGGAAGGGGAGAAGGGTAAGAAGGGAGGGCAAACACAGCAGGGAAGGGGATAAGGGTAACATTGGGAGGGAAAGCATAGTAGGGAAGGGGAGAAAGGTAAGAATGGGAGGGCCAACACAGCTGGGAGGGAAGAAGGATAAGGCAACCACATACAGCCTGGAAGGGGAGAAGGGTAAGAATTGGAGGGCAAACACAGCAGGGAAGGGGAGAAGGGTAAGAATTGGAGGGCAAACACAGCAGGGAAGGGGAGAAGGGTAAAAATGGGAGGGCAAACACAGCAGGGAAGGGGAGAAGGGTATGAATGGGAGATATTTTGTACCAATCTGTTTTAATGGTTTTATCAATAGTTTAACCTAAAACTGCAAAAATTGTCATAAGCTAATTTATAATGTTTGCTTCTCTTTTCCCCTGTTGTGGTCGATCCAGCATCCGTCATCTGCCCTCAGGTTATTTCAGTGCCACTGCACTGGCCAGAAGCACTAATTGGCAATAAAATGTCAAGAAAACCGACAGAAACGTAACCGGACAAGAAAAACATTTTCTGAAAAAAATTAATTGGAAACTTATTGATTGATGAAGGATTCTCTCGGTACTTTTTGTAATGGCATCATAGAATTACTTTCACTGCCCCTGCCAACAGTATTTTTGTTAGCAATTAAAAGAATGTTTTTCTTCAGCCTGTTTTTAGCCGTAACCCAATTATGTTTTTACATGTTAGTACGAGATGGTCAAACATGAACACATCCTGCAAGGAGAACCTTTAGAAGACCTGCTTCTTATTTCTGGTTTTTTTATTTCTTCAGATGTTAAGCAAAATACAAAGTCATGTGAATCTCCTAGTGTCCTGACAGATTTAAGATCACAGCTGGTTAAGCAAAATACAAAGTCATGTGACTCTCCTACTGTCCTGACAGATTTCAGATCACAGCTGGTTAAGCAAAATACAAAGTCATGTGACTCTCCTAGTGTCCTGGCAGATTTCAAATCACAGCTGGTTATGCAAAATACAAAGTCATGTGAATCTCCTTGTGTCCTGACAGATTTCAAATCACAGCTGGTTATGCAAAATACAAAGTCATGTGAATCTCCTAGTGTCCTGACAGATTTCAAATCACAGCTGGTTATGCAAAATACAAAGTCATGTGAATCTCCTTGTGTCCTGACAGATTTCAAATCACAGCTGGTTATGCAAAATACAAAGTCATGTGAATCTCCTAGTGTCCTGACAGATTTCAAATCACAGCTGGTTATGCAAAATACAAAGTCATGTGAATCTCCTAGTGTCCTGACAGATATCAAATTACAGCTGGTTATGCAAAATACAAAGTCATGTGAATCTCCTAGTGTCCTGACAGATTTCAAATCACAGCTGGTTATGCAAAATACAAAGTCATGTGAATCTCCTAGTGTCCTGACAGATTTCAAATCACAGCTGGTTATGCAAAATACAATCATGTGAATCTCCTAGTGTCCTGACAGATTTCAGATCACAGCTGGTTAAGCAAAATACAAAGTCATGTGAATCTCCTAGTGTCCTGACAGATTTCAGATCACAGCTGGTTAAGCAAAATACAAAGTCGTGTGACTCTCCTTGTGTCCTGACAGATTTCAGATCACAGCTGGTTATGCAAAATACAAAGTAATGTGAATCTCCTAGTGTCCTGACAGATTTCAGATCACAGCTGGTTATGCAAAATACAAAGTCATGTGAATCTCCTAGTGTCCTGACATATTTCAGATCACAGCTGGTTATGCAAAATACAATCATGTGAATCTCCTAGTGTCCTGACAGATTTCAGATCACAGCTGGTTAAGCAAAATACAAAGTCATGTGAATATCCTAGTGTCCTGACAGATTTCAGATCACAGCTGGTTAAGCAAAATACAAAGTCGTGTGACTCTCCTAGTATCCTGACAGATTTCAGATCACAGCTGGTTAAGCAAAATACAAAGTCATGTGAATCTCCTAGTGTCCTGACAGATTTCAGATCACAGCTGGTTAGAAATATTGTTTGATTACCAGTAGACTTCTACATGGTTCTGTGTATACTATCAGGCCTCAGACATGTTTCATTATGACACAAATGTAAGGAAAACTTTGAAGTGACACATGTTTGCAGGAATGCTTGATTTGTGAGATGACAAGAAGCACTGGAAGTATAATTAGTGTAGGTGGCCATTATCAACATGGACAGGGGCAATAAATAGTGTTGGGAGAAGCAAAGCTTGACAAGGTCACTTGCATATTTGTTGCTATAACAGGCAAACAAGAACATATTGGACACAACTGTTGCTGACCTTGTGGGGTGCCACTGTGGCAAAAGGACAGAGAATACATAATTGGGTCGCGACTGCGTCTGAGATGAGCAACACCGTCGTGATAGTCACAATGTCTTGTAACGCCTGAGGTGGCTACAACGTCTGTCACATGTCAGTCACATGACAGATGCAGACATCTGGCTAGTTGTGAGAACATTGCAAGAAAATGGGGCTGAGGCACCAGTCTGGCTGTGTTATAATATCACCAGGCGATTCATTATTTTCAGGTTTCATTCCTCTTTTAAAAGTTTTTTTCTATAATAAAAATGTGCTCTTAAATAACATGATAACGTAGTTCTCAGGTCTGCTCAACACATTTAACACACCACCTTATGGCAGAGTTCTGTCCACATTCAAACATCAGGTCAACCTGGGGGGAAGTATTCAGCCATGCTGCAGTCATTGCATGAAATCCGTTGTTACACAAATATCAAATACTGTATAAAGCCAGTACTCATTTATTTAGCTGAGTGAACTGAAGAAGTGAACTGAACGAATTAATTGAAGGAGTGAACGGAAAGTGTGAATGGAAAGAGTAATGGAAGGAAGGAGAGAACTGAATGAGTGAACTGAAGGAGTGAACAATGGAGTGAATTGAAGGAGTGAATGGAAGGAGTGAACTGAAGGAATGAATGGAAGGAGTGAATGGAAGGAGTGAACGGAAGGAGTGAATGGAAGGAGTGAACTGAAAGAGTGAATGGAAGGAGTGAACTGAAGGAGTGAACTGAAGCAGTGAATGAAAGGAGTGAACTGAAGCAGTGAATGGAAGGAGTGAACGGAAGGAGTGAATGGAAGGAGTGAACTGAAGGAGTGAACGGAAATAGTGAACTGAAGGATTGAATGGAAGGAGTGAACGGAAGGAGTGAATGGGAGGAGTGAACTGAAGGAGTGAACAGAAGGAGTGAACTGAAGGAGTGAATGGAAGGAGTGAACTGAAGGAGTGAATGGAAGGAGTAAATGGAAGGAGTGAATAGAAGGAGTGAACTGAAGGAATGAATGGAAGGAGTGAACTGAAGGAGTGAATGGAAGGAGTAAATGGAAGGAGTGAATGGAAGGAATGAACTGAAGGAGTGAATGGAATGAGTGAATGGAAAGAGTGAATGGAAGGAGTGAATGGAAGGAGTGAATGGAAGGAGTGAATGGAAGGAGTGTGTAGTCAGAAGAATGAACACAGCTGTGAAATGCAACAAGAGAACTTAGATCTGGAGCATGATGATTGAGAGCGAGACGTTTTGACTGATATAGCCAGCAAGCCCTCTCTCTCTCTCTCTCTCTCTCTCTCTCTCTCTCTCTCTCTCTCTCTCTCCTCTCTCTCTCTCCTCCCTCTCTCTTCTCTCTCTCTCTCCTCTCTCTCTCTCTCTCTCTCTCTCTCTCTCTCTCTCTCTCTCTCTCTCTCCTCGATGGTACTGTATATCCTACCCACCCCACAAATGTACTTTTGTGTC
Organism: Ridgeia piscesae; assembly: GCA_025642075.2. NCBI lineage: Eukaryota > Metazoa > Annelida > Polychaeta > Sabellida > Siboglinidae > Ridgeia > Ridgeia piscesae. Next base: position 199,502 of record JAODUO010000187.1, read on the forward strand.
AGTTTTCTTTGGTCAACTTTTTTCATCTTCAGTTTAGGAAGTGCAGCCTTTTTATGATATGTGTTGCCTGTACAAAGCCATAGACAATGTGTATTCATGCGTGTCATTTCACTTCAGGAAACCAATCAACCACGACTGTTGATCACAAGTGTCCCTCCCTACACAGAAGTACTACTTGGACTGAGGGCTTGTACACGCTGGGGGTGTTCCCGGCCCACAGAACACACTTTCCGATCACCCATGGCAGGTACGTATAGAGTGTATAGCACAAAATAGTTTCAGATTACCCAGGGCAAGTATGTAGACTTTCAAATCACAAATGGCAGGTATGTAATGTATAATGTATATCTATCTAGTCCAAATGAGTTCAGGGCCACTTGGCCAATTTTTGAGTTTGTAACTTTGCAAGGTAAACATCTTGCATTGACTGAGAGAGGGGCGAGTTAAGCCCTGACACTGACAGAAATGAGTCAGACTTGTGTCATTTACCAAATTCTATTGCCGGCCGGGAGACAGTCAGTGGATGTGTTTAGGTGTGTGTGCGGTGTAGAAATATGTGTGTGCGGTGTAGAAATATGTCTGTAGGTCTGAGAATCTCAGAAAAGAATTTGTCATGCGTGAAATTACCAGTCACGAAGACCACGCCATTATGATTCAAGCTACTTGAAAATGTAAATAGCAAATGTGTTTGCAAATGTGTGCATTTGTGCATGAACGAAAAAAGGAGTGAGTGGATGGGTGGGTGTATCAGTCAGTCAGTCAGTCAGTCAGTCAGTCAGTCAGTCAGTCAGTCAGTCAGCCAGCCAGCCAGCCAGCCAGCCAGCCAGCCAGCCAGCCAGCCAGCCAGCCAGCCAGCCAGCCAGCCAGCCAGCCAGCCAGCCAGCCAGTCAGTCATCCAGACTGAGCAGGCATTTGTGACTTAGTATATGTGTGAATTAGTACGTACGTGCGTGCGTGGGTGCATGCGTGCGTGCGTGCGTGCGTGTGTGCGTGTGTGTGTGTGCAGACATGCGTATGTGTGTGCATGCATGCATGCGTGTATGTACTGTCAAAGCATAACTACAACATTCTGTTATAAGAAGCTTCGGTTTATAACACTGCCAAAAGAAGACTTGAGGTTGGCTAATGTAATGTGAATGAAGTAAACACACACAGTCACATCCATCTCTGCCTCACCCAGCCCGGGTCACATGGTTCATGCACTCTGACCTTTCTAGCTTGTCTTGAGGAAATGCGCAGGTAATTACTTAGCTGCCCTATGTGAAACAAGATTCGTTCCAAGGCAGAGGCTAATGTCAGTTGGAGAGGAGCGGCTGATCAGAGACGATCTGGGAAAGGTCAAAGGCAACTGACTGTGGCATTGTTTGGCTTTGTTGCATTTACGATGTGCTTGGTCCTAGGATGGTATGACTTGCATGGTCCTAGGATGGTATGCCTTGCATGGTCCTAGGATGGTATGACTTGCATGGTCCTAGGATGGTATGACTTGTGGACGGCTGGAATGATTCACGCAATCTGAGGGATGGAATGACTCGCATGATCCTAGGGATGGTGTGACTTACAGAGTCCTAGGAATGGTATGACTCACACTGTCCTAGGAATGGTATGTCTTACCCGGTCCCAGGGATGGTATGACTCACACAGTCCTAGGAATAGTATGACTTACACGGTCCTAGGGATGGTATGACTCACACTGTCCTAGGAATGGTATGACTTACACGGTCCTAGGGATGGTATGACTCACACAGTCCTAGGAATGGTATGACTTACACGGTCCTAGGAATGGTATGACTCACACAGTCCTAGGAATGGTATGACTTACACGGTCCTAGGGATGGTATGACTCACACTGTCCTACGAATGGTATGGCTTACCCAGTCCTAGGGATGGTATGACTCACATAGTCCCAGGAATGGCATGACTTACCCAGTCCTAGGGATGGTATGACTTACATGGTACTAGGAATGGTATGACTTACCCGGTCCTAGGAATGGTATGACTTATGCGGTCCTAGGGATGGTATGACTTACATGGTCCTAGGGATGGTATGACTTACACGGTCCTAGGGATGGTATGACTTATGCGGTCCTAGGGATGGTATGACTTACATGGTCCTAGGGATGGTATGACTTACATGGTCCTAGGGATGGTATGACTTATGCGGTCCTAGGGATGGTATGACTTACATGGTCCTAGGGATGGTATGATGAGGACACTGACAATATTGTGACATTTGATGTTGCCTGAGAGTGACTGTGTGGCTGCCAGTGCTTGTGCAGTGCTATAATTAGCCACTGGCTGTTGACTTACACATACATACAGGGGCTGTCTTGAATCTGGCAGTTTCGTGGCAGCAGCACTGGTCAGTTCCCAGTACAGTGTACAGCTCTGTCTCCTGGCTCACTCATAGCAACTTACAGTTCCCAGTACAGTGTACAGCTCTGTCTCCTGGCTCACTCATAGCAACTTACAGTTCCCAGTACAGGGTACAGCTCTGTCTCCTGGCTCACTCATAGCAACTTACAGTTCCCAGTACAGTGTACAGCTCTGTCTCCTGGCTCACTCATAGCAACTTACAGTTCCCAGTACAGTGTACAGCTCTGTCTCCTGGCTCACTCATAGCAACTTACAGTTCCCAGTACAGTGTACAGCTCTGTCTCCTGGCTCACTCATAGCAACTTACAGTTCCCAGTACAGGGTACAGCTCTGTCTCCTGGCTCACTCATAGCAACTTACAGTTCCCAGTACAGTGTACAGCTCTGTCTCCTGGCTCACTCATAGCAACTTACAGTTCCCAGTACAGGGTACAGCTCTGTCTCCTGGCTCACTCATAGCAACTCACAGTTCCCAGTACAGGGTACAGCTCTGTCTCCTGGCTCACTCATAGCAACTTACAGTTCCCAGTACAGTGTACAGCTCTGTCTCCTGGCTCACTCATAGCAACTTACAGTTCCCAGTACAGTGTACAGCTCTGTCTCCTGGCTCACTCATAGCAACTCACAGTTCCCAGTACAGTGTACAGCTCTGTCTCCTGGCTCACTCATAGCAACTTACAGTTCCCAGTACAGGGTACAGCTCTGTCTCCTGGCTCACTCATAGCAACTTACAGTTCCCAGTACAGGGTACAGCTCTGTCTCCTGGCTCACTCATAGCAACTTACAGTTCCCAGTACAGTGTACAGCTCTGTCTCCTGGCTCACTCATAGCAACTCACAGTTCCCAGTACAGTGTACAGCTCTGTCTCCTGGCTCACTCATAGCAACTCACAGTTCCCAGTACAGTGTACAGCTCTGTCTCCTGGCTCACTCATAGCAACTTACAGTTCCCAGTACAGGGTACAGCTCTGTCTCCTGGCTCACTCATAGCAACTTACAGTTCCCAGTACAGTGTACAGCTCTGTCTCCTGGCTCACTCATAGCAACTCACAGTTCCCAGTACAGTGTACAGCTCTGTCTCCTGGCTCACTCATAGCAACTTACAGTTCCCAGTACAGTGTACAGCTCTGTCTCCTGGCTCACTCATAGCAACTTACAGTTCCCAGTACAGTGTACAGCTCTGTCTCCTGGCTCACTCATAGCAACTTACAGTTCCCAGTACAGTGTACAGCTCTGTCTCCTGGCTCACTCATAGCAACTTACAGTTCCCAGTACACGGTACAGCTCTGTCTCCTGGCTCACTCATAGCAACTTACAGTTCCCAGTACAGGGTACAGCTCTGTCTCCTGGCTCACTCATAGCAACTTACAGTTCCCAGTACAGTGTACAGCTCTGTCTCCTGGCTCACTCATAGCAACTCACAGTTCCCAGTACAGGGTACAGCTCTGTCTCCTGGCTCACTCATAGCAACTTACAGTTCCCAGTACAGGGTACAGCTCTGTCTCCTGGCTCACTCATAGCAACTCACAGTTCCCAGTACAGTGTACAGCTCTGTCTCCTGGCTCACTCATAGCAACTTACAGTTCCCAGTACAGGGTACAGCTCTGTCTCCTGGCTCACTCATAGCAACTCACAGTTCCCAGTACAGGGTACAGCTCTGTCTCCTGGCTCACTCATAGCAACTTACAGTTCCCAGTACAGGGTACAGCTCTGTCTCCTGGCTCACTCATAGCAACTTACAGTTCCCAGTACAGTGTACAGCTCTGTCTCCTGGCTCACTCATAGCAACTCACAGTTCCCAGTACAGTGTACAGCTCTGTCTCCTGGCTCACTCATAGCAACTCACAGTTCCCAGTACAGTGTACAGCTCTGTCTCCTGGCTCACTCATAGCAACTTACAGTTCCCAGTACAGGGTACAGCTCTGTCTCCTGGCTCACTCATAGCAACTTACAGTTCCCAGTACAGGGTACAGCTCTGTCTCCTGGCTCACTCATAGCAACTTACAGTTCCCAGTACAGTGTACAGCTCTGTCTCCTGGCTCACTCATAGCAACTCACAGTTCCCAGTACAGTGTACAGCTCTGTCTCCTGGCTCACTCATAGCAACTCACAGTTCCCAGTACAGGGTACAGCTCTGTCTCCTGGCTCACTCATAGCAACTTACAGTTCCCAGTACAGTGTACAGCTCTGTCTCCTGGCTCACTCATAGCAACTTACAGTTCCCAGTACAGGGTACAGCTCTGTCTCCTGGCTCACTCATAGCAACTCACAGTTCCCAGTACAGGGTACAGCTCTGTCTCCTGGCTCACTCATAGCAACTTACAGTTCTCCTCATACAATTAAACTCCTTCACAGTTCATATTGCAAAATTCTAGATAATTCCCAGACATATAGTAATATGCACGCACGCACGCACGCACGCACGCACGCACGCACGCACGCACGCACGCACGCACGCACACACACATGCACACACGCACGCACACACACACCACATACACATACACATGCATGACACATGCATACACACACACCCACACCCACACACACACACACACACACACACACACACACACACACACACACACACACACACACACACACACACACACACACACACATGCAGAACATTTTTTTGCATGCAACTTACACACTTGCACTCATGTCTGTAAGCACACACACTGTGTACACATACACACATATGCATGCACGCACACACGGATGTGTTCTACGGACACACACATTGTGTGTTACAGCACTGTTCTGCTTAAGTACACTGTTCATTTCTTTATTCTTGTTTTCTGTTCTCTTACACTGTAAACTGATGCTTGCTTTTTTCTCTCTCGATTGAGATTAAAGCTGCTCATAATGTCACTGGTCAGCAGCTGCTGGCTGCTGTAAAGGCAAATGAGATTAACTGTGCATGAAGACGGCCCAAGAGTTGTCAGCCCGGGGCCATAACACCACAAGGCCTCACTACAGGGCCAGTACACCATACGGCCCTGGGCCAGTACACCACAAGCATGTAGGTTCCAGGCAATGTAATTTAGTGATGATCTTGCAAATGTGATCACTGCCTCTCTCCAATCAGAGTCACTGTATTGCAACCGATGCCAGGAAACGGCAGAGGAAGTATCAATAGAGTCATTGAATAGGAGCTAGCATTATGGCATTATGCCACGGTATTGAAGGTGAACCTACACTAGTAAAGTACATTTGCAGCTCCGTATTTCTAACGTTCCAACCACCGACATGACAGCGTGACTAACTGGTTATGGTTATGACATCATTTGCATTCTCCAGTCTGTGTCTCTACAAGTCTGCCCAGTGATATTGCTGCAGCACTGGTTTGTCAAATTTACTCCATCAGTGTCAGCCATTATTGGAATATCTCATAGGCTGATATTTGACTGTGGTTGTCTAAATACAATGTGCGTGCGTGCGTGCGTGCGTGCGTGCGTGCGTGCGTGCGTGCGTGCGTGCGTGCGTGCACATGTTGATACATGAGTGTATTCTCTATGAGCCAATGCAAACTTTACAGTGCGTCACAATATTATTTCATGAACTCATTTTATATGTTTTTAGCACACAGAAGTCTGTCTGCATGAATGTATTTCCATGAGCTTGTCACAGATGTGGGTGAATTAATGTTACAATGCTCAACATTCACCAGTTGACACACTGTTCCAACCCAGGGTCTCCACACAGAATTAGATGCTTCACCCACTGTGCCACTGCACCCCACAAGCCCTGTCGCACAACGAACATGTAATGAATGGTTAACTAAGTCACACTGGACTGTCGATAATGCATTTAATGGCTGCAAGAACTGGCCTAGTGATGCCATCACATCGTCATTTAAATGACAGGGACAAAGACGTCATTGTGCCAGTGTCATCGTGTACATCTTTCTGTTTAAGCTCCGACTCGACCAGTCAAGCTGGCGGTGTTCGTACGTCACGACCACTCACTGCAAGCAGACACACTGCCTGTCACCTCTCACCTCTTCATACACATCGTATTGCGCTGGTTCCCGCCCACGCAGCCCAACGGCAATATCGACAGCTACGAGGTGTACACAGCGCCCTCTACTGGTGGTCCATGGAGCAAGGTGTCGGTCGCGGGGACAGTGAGAGAGTACAAGATAAATAACGTACCTCCACGGCGCTTCTACTACTTCAAGGTATGTGGTGACATCTATGTTTGAAGTGGATGTTTGATAACAGATATTACAACCAAATGAATCAATTATAAATCAAACAATGATGCATGTGTTGCAAATATAAGCTAATAAATGTTTTCTGGTAATTCAGCTCGGTTTCGCTTGCTGTAATGTATTTTCTTAGTAGGTTGAACAAACGGTTCATCACATGACTGCCAGAAATGTGTTAATTAGTTATTAGCAGCTTGTGTCTTTGCACCATGTATTGCCATCTCTTCACAATCAGTGCAATGTTGCCTTCTCTTCACAATCAGTGCAATGTTGCCTTCTCTTCACAATCAGTGCAATGTTGCCTTCTCTTCACAATCAGTGCAGTGTTGCCTTGTCTTCACAATCAGTGCAATGTTGCCTTCTCTTCACAATCAGTGCAATGTTGCCTTCTCTTCACAATCAGTGCAATGTTGCCTTCTCTTAACAGTCAGTGCAATGTTGCCTTCTCTTCACAATCAGTGCAATGTTGCCTTCTCTTAACAGTCAGTGCAATGTTGCCTTCTCTTCACAACCAGTGCAATGTTGCCTTCTCATCACAATCAGTGCAGTGTTGCCTTGTCTTCACAATCAGTGCAATGTTGCCTTCTCATCACAATCAGTGCAATGTTGCCTTCTCTTAACAGTCAGTGCAATGTTGCCTTCTCTTCACAATCAGTGCAATGTTGCCTTCTCATCACAATCAGTGCAGTGTTGCCTTGTCTTCACAATCAGTGCAATGTTGCCTTCTCATCACAATCAGTGCAGTGTTGCCTTCTCATCACAATCAGTGCAATGTTGCCTTCTCTTCACAATCAGTGCAATGTTGCCTTCTCTTCACAATCAGTGCAATGTTGCCTTCTCTTAACAGTCAGTGCAATGTTGCCTTCTCTTCACAATCAGTGCAATGTTGCCTTCTCTGTAACAAGTGCCATATCATTTACAAACTAAAACACTCTTCACTGTAAAAGTTGCCATATATATTAAGCTTAATTGAGATGATATTTTCTTTATAACAACTCATGCATGCACTGAAACACCAGCATATTTCTTACTTAGTTCTCTTCGTTTCTCTCTCTCTCTCTTTCCTCCCTACATCCATCCCAGTTCCTTAAATTCATATCTTTCTCTACCTCCCCACATCTATTTCTTAATGTTTGCCCCGATTAAGACCTTGTCCTTACATGTGGCTATGTGTTGCCTAGGTTGGGGCGTGTACCCCAGTGAGTTGTGGACAAGTGGCTGGCCCAGTGCATGCAAACACATCAGGTGAGTGAACTGTCTTACCTCAAGGGAGCAGCAGTTGCAGGCAGAGGATGTATTTCAGTGGATGAGGAGGCATAGGGAGCATTAGTTAATTGAACTCTTGGACAAGTGTTATTTTTTTGATTTTGAGAGCAAAGTTTTCGGAGGTATATCTTATCTGTCATAATGGAGCGGTCTGGCTAAGCTCATTTATGAGTATAATATATATATATATATATATATATATATATATATATATATATATATATATATATATATATATTACTACTATATATTTTATATATATATATATATATATGTGTGTGTGTGTGTGGATGTATGTATGTATATATATATATATATATATATATATATATATATATATATAAAGTATAAATGTAAGAACTGTAAGTAAATAAATAGTGGTATGAGACGCAGATTCTTAAGTGACACCAGCAGACGAAGGGACCGTAAATATGGATTCCATGAACTAGGTAGAATGCAGGCAATGAGTCTGCTGCCAGTGACGGAGAGAGACTACAGCAAGCCAAACAGCAGTCTCTCACAGTCTCATTATTTATAATGGCCAGTCTCTACTCTTCATTGCGTAAGTGAAAGCAGAATTTGCTAAAGGTCGTGAGTTGTCATTTTTGGAGATACTTTGGCAGACGTGACTGATCTATCTTGGAAGGCTCCCTTTATGTAACCCAGTTTCTGGACAAGCATGTGAGGTGAGGATTGTAGAGTCTAATAGTAATGTTATGATAAAATTTTCATTTTTATTTGTGTAAAATTCATAAGAAGAGTTCCATATTCTATAGGGAAAGACAGGATCAGTGATGTGTTTAAAATTATCACTTTGATCTCAATGTTCCCTCAATTAAACTTAAATGACATCCCGTTGTGACATTTGGCGGCATTTATAATTTAATTCATGTGTATTTTTCTCACATTTCCGTTCACGTTCCTTGAAATGTTGCATTGTTTCTTGCCAGTCGAGAATCCAGAACCAAACCTACTGGCCATGTTTGACGACCGCCTCAACCTCGTCTATCCCTATTTCCATGGCCGCAAGGTGGTCGAGACTGCCAAGGTCACGTCCTTGACCTATGTAATGCCCAATTCTCACTCGCTGTTTTGGATTGATGAAGACAATCAACTGGTGCAGGTCAACGGTCTTGGGAAGACCAAAGTAGGTTGTAGATGCACATTTGATCAAAGTATATTACTGTCATCTTGCCTAGTGCACAGTAAATTGAGGAATCAGTTCTGAAGTGTGATGTAGCAAAACCAAACTTTGTACATAGATAATCTAGCTCATTCACTGGCTTCTCATATTTTCCTCAGTTTTGAAGCGGAATTACAAATTTGTATGTATAAACAACTGTTATTTGGCCATACAATAATTATTGTATACCATGTGGACATAACATGTTTACAAGTTGTAGACAGACTTAAAGCAAAGTTAGTAATGATTTGGCTCTGCAGGTTATTTTTATTAACACCTCACTATATACACAACATTAACATATACTGTATTAATGCTATTAGTACAGCTTAACAAATATTTGAGAAGCAAAAATATGCATTGTAATAAGTGTATACCCATTTAAACATTTTATTTTGTTTGGTTGCCAAGTATGAGTAAAAAGCTACTCTAACACTACAGTTTGATAATTTAGATAGAGCGTTTGATCTTCATTCCTCACTGAGTTGTTGAAATGAAATTATAATTATGGAATTGACATACAATGTTGCCTTTTGTTGGCTTTGAAGGTTGTTGACACAATATTAGGCTCGGCTAAAAGGTTTGGTGTGGGGTGTCCTTATTAGGGCATGTATGCTTAATAGCATGAATATGGTAATTGAAAGTGACAAAATGAGCTGAGAACCTATTATAAATGCTGACCCGTAGTTGGCTGTAAGGTTTGGGTGTCCTGAGCACCAACAAACTGATTATATTTCCCTGTTTGGCAGCTGGCAATTTGGCAGCTAGACATTTGTGATGTCAGCCTTTCTATGAAAATGTCATCAAAAAGGGTATTCTAGTAAACTATTCTTAGTTGTTAGATTTATTAGTATTTGTAGATGCACAAACAAATGCCTATTGTCTCCCTTTAACTATTTGTGTCAAATGTGTTACTCAAACTGTAGTTCTCTATTTTTATTGCGTTTTTATTTTCCCGTTAATTTTGATGTCAGAATTTTCTAAGAATGTCCAAATGTGCCATAAATCTAAATTAAGATATTGTGTAACATTTCTGTCATGTCGTATATGTTTTATTTATTATTATTTTATTATATATATATATATATATATATATATATATATATATATATATATATATACATATATATATATATATATATATATATATATATATATATATATATACTGGTTTACTGAATAATGTTTGTTTCAGTTGTTAACACTTAATGGCACGGGAAACAGTTTATCGGCGGACTGGGTGGGCAGAGCCCTCTATTGGCTTGAGGAGACGTCAGACAAGAAAAACGCCATCATGAAATATGACTTGTATCGCAACAACGGGCGCCCAGAACGTGTCACGTCCCTGGTGGCCACCCCAGGCATGATGGTGGTAGCCCCACTCACAAGGTACGGGTCAGCTTCGGTCATCTGGTTCTTATTTACAAAAGTCAGTAGTAATGTTGGGACTAGGACAGTTGATGTCGCTGCACTTTCTCTTTGGTATATGCTTCCTTCTGGTTAAATCAGTTAAAAAATATTTATAACGTTTGCTGTCATTTAAAGACATACCTTTACAACCTTGCATAGCCACCATAGCTCCCTGGCGTATCAATCAAGCTGATGACAGCTGGGATTGGTTATTGACTCTGAGATCGATTAACCCTTTTGTATTATTGATGCCCCTCTGAGCTTGGTTTCTAAGGATTTGGGCGCAAAAGAAGTTACCTAATTATTATTATTAGATGGCTACAGTCCTGTACTTCATGGCATTTGTGTGTGCGTGCGTGCGTGCGTGCGTGCGTGCGTGCGTGCGTGCGTGCGTGCGTGCGTGCGTGCGTGCGTGCGTGCGTGCGTGCGTGCGTGCGTGGCATAAATCTGGTAATGACACTAAATCTCACATTACAGCAATACAAATTTTTTAAACATTGATATAGAAATTTGCATATAGCAAAAGTCATTAATCAGTATAAATAAATAAATAATACAAATAATAACGCAAAAAAACACTAATAAAAACAAATATAATTTATTGCAAGTAAAAAACAATATATAAATAATAAATAAGTTTATAAAAAACAATAAAAAAGAAATTATTCTTTTCATGAAGATGATCATTAGTCTGCCCTAGACTTTTGTAAATAATATTTCGCTCTGTCCATAGCTGCTTTGAATACAATATGTACATTAACTGGCACAGAATATGACGATTTATGTTATAATATCTCAGTTAGTTTGCGGAGCATCTATTTTGGGATGTGATTATGTTCCATTATAAGCACCCCTGTTCTGCTGTTTAATGACCTGCCAATGATGGTCCATGTGGTCAGACCTTGTCCCTAACTGCCTGACACGTGCATCCACCAGATGTCAGAGACACCAGTGTCTCCTTGTGTCTGTGGCTCTATATTTAGGTCGTTAATGGTAGATTAGTAGGAACCTGTAATAGGCTGTGTGGGCGTGGGAGGGAGTCTTTGTGTCGGATGTACACATGTATCCATCCACTGCTAATGTCCTGTGTGTCACCTGTTGTCTCTGGCTGCTGTTGTCACCAAGGGGCATGGCCAGGCAGAGCAAGTGTAGGCAACAAGTGAGGCAAGTTATAGCGGCCTGCACCCTTTTTAGTCCTTTGACCTGAAAGGTTCAATGGTTGTTGACATTTACAATTATAACATACTCAGGAAAGGGATATTATTTTATTGTGTACTGTTCTTACAACTTGGAAATGGTGTGTGTGTGTGTGTGTGTGTGTGTGTGTGTGTGTGTGTGTGTGTGTGTGTGTGTGTGTGAGTGGTGTGTGTGTGTGTGTGTGTGTGTGTGTGTGTGTGTGTGTGTGTGTGTGAGTGAGTTTCTTTTGACAAAAGGGGTCACCTGTGTAAGTTATCCATGACACTTGGCTGTACAACACATGGGTCTTGTCTACAGGTGTCGCCACTGGCCACAGTTATGCCACATTAAACATGCCTACGGTAGACATTTTCAAACTGAGAAAAAATCATTTAGAGTTCTTGTACATGTTTATGTGTGCTTAATTCAATTTATCTAAGTAGTAGTTAGTTTAATATAAGTTTTTATCACATTTTTGCCGGCTTGGCTTTAATACTATTAATAATTAATAACCATAAGTTATTACATAATCAACTTTTATACTACATAATGTATAATCCTTGCCAATGCATATGTACAGTTTGGTATGCAAAGTGATTTTATTTGTGTGCTACCCTTCCACGAAGGGTGCTGTATGCTACCCCTCTATGGAGGGTGCTGTGTGCTACGCCTCCATGAATGGTGCTGTGTGCTACCCCTCCATGGAGGGTGCTGTGTGCTACCCCTCCATGGAGGGTGCTGTGTGCTACCCCTCCATGGAGGGTGCTGTGTGCTACCCCTCTATGGAGGGTACTGTGTGCTACCCCTCCATGGAGGGTGCTGTGTGCCATCCCTCTATGGAGGGTACTGTGTGCTACCCCTCCATGGAGGGTGCTGTGTGCTACCCCTCATGGAGGGTGCTGTGTGCTACCCCTCCATGGAGGGTGCTGTGTGCTACCCCTCCATGGAGGGTGCTGTGTGCTACCCCTCCATGGAGGGTGCTGTGTGCTACCCCTCTATGGAGGGTACTGTGTGCTACCCCTCCATGGAGGGTGCTGTGTGCTACCCCTCCATGGAGGGTGCTGTGTGCTACCCCTCCATGGAGGGTGCTGTGTGCTACCCTCCATGGAGGGTGCTGTGTGCTACCCCTCCATGGAGGGTGCTGTGTGCTACCCCTCATGGAGGGTCTGTGTGCTACCCCTCCATGGAGGGTGCTGTGTGCTACCCCTCCATGGAGGGTGCTGTGTGCTACCCCTCCATGGAGGGTGACTGTGTGCTACCCCTCCATGGAGGGTGCTGTGTGCTACCCCTCCATGGAGGGTGCTGTGTGCTACCCCTCCATGGAGGGTGCTGTGTGCTACCCCTCCATGGAGGGTGCTGTGTGCTACCCCTCATGGAGGGTGCTGTGTGCTACCCCTCCATGGAGGGTGCTGTGTGCTACCCCTCCATGGAGGGTGCTGTGTGCTACCCCTCCATGGAGGGTGCTGTGTGCTACCCCTCCATGGAGGGTGCTGTGTGCTACCCCTCCATGGAGGGTGCTGTGTGCTACCCCTCCATGGAGGGTCTGTGTGCTACCCCTCCATGGAGGGTGCTGTGTGCTACCCCTCCATGGAGGGTGCTGTGTGCTACCCCTCCATGGAGGGTGCTGTGTGCTACCCCTCCATGGAGGGTGCTGTGTGCTACCCCTCCATGGAGGGTGCTGTGTGCTACCCCTCCATGGAGGGTGCTGTGTGCTACCCCTCCATGGAGGGTGCTGTGTGCTACCCCTCCATGGAGGGTGCTGTGTGCTACCCCTCCATGGAGGGTGCTGTGTGCTACCCCTCCATGGAGGGTGCTGTGTGCTACCCCTCCATGGAGGGTGCTGTGTGCTACCCCTCCATGGAGGGTGCTGTGTGCTACCCCTCCATGGAGGGTGCTGTGTGCTACCCCTCCATGGAGGGTGCTGTGTGCTACCCCTCCATGGAGGGTGCTGTGTGCTACCCCTCCATGGAGGGTGCTGTGTGCTACCCCTCCATGGAGGGTGCTGTGTGCTACCCCTCCATGGAGGGTGCTGTGTGCTACCCCTCCATGGAGGGTGCTGTGTGCTACCCCTCCATGGAGGGTGCTGTGTGCTACCCCTCCATGGAGGGTGCTGTGTGCTACCCCTCCATGGAGGGTGCTGTGTGCTACCCCTCCATGGAGGGTACTGTGTGCTCCCCCTCCATGGAGGGTGCTATATATATGTGAGTGCAGTGGGTCACTTTAATACAATAATTAGAGACACTGTTACTTAGGATGCTAAATAATACATACAGATCTGTCAGCTTATGCAACATTTACCCACTGTAGGAAATTAACAATACTTTTTTTACAAAATGTATTTCATTACATAAAATTTTATTTAGAACACGGATATCACAATTATTACCCATAACCATCTTACTTTATGTCCATTTCGCTGTTTGCAGCTCCCTCTACTGGACCTCATTTGAAGTGGACGGCTCCGTGACGCTGCTGACTGCCGGATTAAATGGCTCTCACCCACAATCCGTCTTTGACCCACCAAACCTGACCAAACCCTCGCGTCGACGTCATCGGCGGGAGAGTTGTAGTTGTCCACCCCACCTGACCATCACGGAGGTGTTTACCTTGGACCACAGTCGCAAGGGTGTCCTTGAGTTGTACGTGGTGGACAAACTCACGGGCAGTGTGGTTGCCATGGATACAGACGGGTGTCACTGTAAACGGGTCGTCGACACGCAATCCCTCCATAACACTAGTGAGTACTCATGGATTGTCGTTGCCATAGAAACAAACACATGCAACCATGGTAACGAGCATGTCACATTTTGTAGAGCAAACGTCAGCCCAGGTGATAGTTGTTGTCATGAAAATTAAGCTATGTTTTTTGGGTGTTCAGTAAAGAATGGTAAAATGTCGTAGTTTTGATCAATTGTTGTGCAGATCCGACATAGTGTTAATGTTTCAGTGTATTTATTGCAACATTTGTCAGAACTGATCCTGAATGGGTGCCAAAAATACCCAAGAATTTATTTTATGATAGCATTTTTAATGACAAGTGGAAAAATTATTTTGTCCATTCAATTTGTTTGCACATAGAAAACTATTCAAGTCCAGGTAAAACATTACAGGATAATATATTACGACATTTTAGTAAACATATATGTAATTAAAAAAAATAGTTTTTTGTTAATCCTTGTACACTAATTGTACCAGAGTTAACAAAATAAGATATTCTTAATCAGCCTCAAATGTTTTTATTGAATATGTCAGATGTTTGAAAATTTGCACATATTGATACGTGTTTTCAGATCTACAATAAACGTGTTTGTATTGACACAATAAGGTTACAGGGTGAATGGTGACATGAGGTGGACATCTGTTCCCGCAGGTTTGCCTCCCGACTCGCTTGTCGTTGACCATCAGAGGGTCTACTGGTTGAACAAGACAGACCACGTGGTCAAGAGTGTGGACAAGTTCACAGGACAGAACCTAGTGCTGGAGACGTCTGGCAACATCAGCACTCTCGTTGCTTACAGCTACATGCTGCAGCCAGAGCCTGGTAGGTGGAGCCACACGTCTGCCAGATCTTGGTCAAGTCACAGTAGAATTTCTGATATAACAAATCGATGCCTGCCTGAAAATATGTACATCGAAACGTAGCTACAAAATTGTCACTTTTTGGCATGACTTTGTTTTTGTAAAGAATAATAGTAATAATAAGCAAACCATGTTTTATTATGAATACGCTATATTGAAAGTGCAAGGAGTTAACTGTCATCACATATGGTAATCAATTGGTGCGAAAAGACAGGTGCTGCCACCAATGTACAGGTCAGGAGTGAATCTTGTGTAAGTCAAGTCAAGGTCATGTTTCATCCCTTCCTTTCCCCGCCCCACAGAGCCGGCATGTCTGATCCTCAGTACTTACCCAAAGAGGGCGACGCTCATCAAGAACTCCAAGTCAAGCATTTCACTTCGCCTGTTGCCATGGCAACCAAGGCCGGAGTGCCGCAGCATCAGTGCTCCAGTGGTCAAATACACCCTGCACTACAAGATGGTGGTCGATGGGGAGACGTGGACGGGGTGTGGTCACGGCAAAACCACATGTCTCACACAGGTCAGTGTTGTTGGAGGTGGGTGTGAGTGTTGTTGGTGGTGGGTGTGAGTGTTGTTGGTGGTGGGTGTGAGTGTTGTTGGTGGTGGGTGTGAGTGTTGTTGGTAGTGGGTGTGAGTGTTGTTGGTTGTGGGTGTGGGTGTTGTTGGTGGTGGGTGTGAGTGTTGTTGGTAGTGGGTGTGAGTGTTGTTGGTTTGGGTGTGGGGTGTGGTGGTGTGTGATGTTGGTGGTGGGTGTGAGTGTTGTTGGTGGTGGGTGTGAGTGTTGTTGGTGGTGGGTGTGAGTGTTGTTGGTGGTGGGTGTGAGTGTTGTTGGTGGTGGGTGTGAGTGTTGTTGGTGGTGGGTGTGAGTGTTGTTGGTGGTGGGTGTGAGTGTTGTTGGTAGTGGGTGTGAGTGTTGTTGGTTGTGGGTGTGGGTGTTGTTGGTGGTGGGTGTGAGTGTTGTTGGTGGTGGGTGTGAGTGTTGTTGGTGGTGGGTGTGAGTGTTGTTGGTGGTGTGTGTGAGTGTTGTTGGTGGTGTGTGTGAGTGTTGTTGGTGGTGGGTGTGAGTGTTGTTGGTGGTGGGTGTGAGTGTTGTTGGTGGTGGGTGTGAGTGTTGTTGGTGGTGTGTGTGAGTGTTGTTGGTGGTTGGTGTGAGTGTTGTTGGTGGTGGGTGTGAGTGTTGTTGGTGGTGGATGTGAGTGTTGTTGGTGGTGGGTGTGTTGTTGGTGGTGGGTGTGAGTGTTGTTGGTGGTGGGTGTGAGTGTTGTTGGTGGTGGTGTGAGTGTTGTTGGTGGTGGGTGTGAGTGTTGTTGTTGGTGGGTGTGAGTGTTGTTGGTGGCGGGTGTGAGTGTTGTGGTGGGTGTGAGTGTTGGTGGTGGATGTGAGTGTTGTTGGTGGTGGGTGTGAGTGTTGTTGGTGGTGGGTGTGAGTGTTGTTGGTGGTGGGTGTGAGTGTTGTTGGTGGTGGGTGTGAGTGTTGTTGGTGGGGTGTGAGTGTTGTTGGGGTGGGTGTGAGTGTTGTTGGTGGCGGTGTGAGTGTTGTTGGTGGTGGGTGTGAGTGTTGTTGGGGGTGGGTGTGAGTGTTGTTGGTGGCGGATGTGAGTGTTGTTGGTGGTGGGTGTGAGTGTTGTTGGTGGTGGGTGTGAGTGTTGTTGGGGGTGGGTGTGAGTGTTGTTGGTAGTGGGTGTGAGTGTTGTTGGTGGTGGGTGTGAGTGTTGTTGGTGGCGGGTGTGAGTGTTGTTGGTGGGGGTGTGAGTGTTGTTGGTGGGGGTGTGAGTGTTGTTGGGGTGGGTGTGAGTGTTGTTGGTGGGGTGTGAGTGTTGTTGGTGGTGGGTGTGAGTGTTGTTGGTGGTGGGTGTGAGTGTTGTTGGTGGTGGGTGTGAGTGTTGTTGGTGGTGGGTGTGAGTGTTGTTGGTGGTGGTGTGGAGTGTTGTTGGTGGCGGTGTGAGTTGTGGTGGGTAGTTGTTGGTGGTGGGTGTGAGTGTTGTTGGTGGGTGTGATGTTGTTGGTGGGGGTGAGTGTTGTGGTGGGGGTGGAGTGTTGTTGGTGGGGTGTGAGTGTTGTTGGTGGTGGGTGTGAGTGTTGTTGGTGGTGGGTGTGAGTGTTGTTGGTGGTGGGTGTGAGTGTTGTTGGTGGTGGGTGTGAGTGTTGTTGGTGGTGGGTGTGAGTGTTGTTGGTGGGGTGTGAGTGTTGTTGGTGGTGGGTGTGAGTGTTGTTGGTGGTGGGTGTGAGTGTTGTTGGTGGTGGGTGTGAGTGTTGTTGGTGGTGGGTGTGGGTGTTGTTGGTGGTGGGTGTGAGTGTTGTTACTGGTGGGTGCAGTGGAGATTTCTGGCACTTGGGAGCATTCTATTCTTAAATGATTCATGTGTCTATATTGTGGTATTGATGGTGCGGTCTACCGAGGTCTCACTCATCTAGCCAGCCTAATCAGAACACTATTGCCAAATAAATGTTCTTGACATCTTTTTACACTAATTTTACACAATGTCTTCACTCATTTTATTATCGATACACCCTTTATTTTAATAATTATCTTTAGCCGTACCTTATTTAGATATCATGTATTACTATTATTTTTATACGTATTTTTTAACACATTTTATATTTTTTATTTTAGATAACATTAATATTCTGCATATACATGTATACATATTTATGTACTCACAACACCTCCGAATGGATTTTGTCTAGATTTATAAGTATATATCTATAAGTGTTCCTATTATTACTGTTATTTGTCTTATTACACATTTCTCCTTCACATCACATTGACCTCTCAAGTTTCTGATGATTCCTGGTGTAGGATACATTTGACCTTGATGTGACCTTGTCAAGCCTGCAGCCGTATTCCCACTATCTGGTGCATGTGTCGGTGAGCAACTTCTACACGGACAACTGGCGCACTACCCACAATGCACTTGGTCCAGGGGTAGTCTTCCAAACGCTCCCTGGAGGTAAGTCTTTTTTTGTTTCACTCATTGTCATGTGGGCTAATTTTGGAGCATGTTTCCACCTAGGCAGTTTGCCCTTTCTGGCAGTGTACAGTGTTGGATATTTGTTTACAAACTGCCAGAGATGTTGTTTGGTTAAGTAGTAGAAGGATACTGTGTAAGCGCTGGACACTGCGAATATATAACAACCGTTTGTGATCTATCCACCAAGTGGCTGTATACTGCTAGAAACAGAAGGCTATTCAGTGGGCAAAGTGAATTGTCAGTTGTTCCCCAGGTGGTGACATTGTCAGTTCCCCCAGGTGGTGACATTGTCAGTTCCCCCAGGTAAAAGAGAAGAAGTAAATTCTTATATAGCGCATACCCACCACTGTCTATAGCCAGATGGGAACACTCAGTTGCTCCCCAGGTGGAGACACTGTCAGTTTCACCAGGTGGGGACACTCAATTGTTCCCCAGGTGGAGACACTGTCAGTTGTTTCCCAGGTGGTACATGAATAAAGACAAAAACAATAGAAATGTGCTTTGTATTGTCACAGTGCCCTCTCCAGTGAGGAATGTCACCGTGAGGGCAAACACCCCCACAGAGGTCATGGTCAACTGGAAGTCACCTGAGCGACCCAACGGCCCCCTCACAGACATCATCTACTTCATCGAGTGGCTCACGGTCAACACAGATGGCAGCAGGTCACATGACCGGGTCGGGGTGGTTGTGGAGTGGTCAGAGGGCGCCAGTGGGGATGACCAGTACAACGCCCATGTGAAGAACCTCAGAGCCTCCCAGCTGTACCACCTGAAGGTGAGCATGAACCTCACCAGTCATTTACCTTAGGACAGCATAAACCTCACCAGTCATTTACCTTAGGAGAGCACAAACCTCACCAGTCATTACCTTAGTTGAGCACAAACCTCACCAGTCATTTACCTTAGGAGAGCACAAACCTCACCAGTCATTACCTTAGTTGAGCACAAACCTCACCAGTCATTTACCTTAGGAGAGCACAAACCTCACCAGTCATTACCTTAGTTGAGCACAAACCTCACCAGTCATTTACCTTAGGAGAGCACAAACCTCACCAGTCATTTACCTTAGGAGAGCACAAACCTCACCAATTATTTACCTTAGGAGAGCACAAACCTCACCAGTCATTTACCTAAGGAGAGCACAAACCTCACGAGTCATTTACCTTAGGAGAGCACAAACCTCACCAGTCATTTACCTTAGGTGAGCACCAACCTCACGAGTCATTTACCTTAGGAGAGCACAAACCTCACCAGTCATTTACCTCAAGGTGTGCACAAACCTCACCAGTAATTTACCTCAAGGTGAGCACAAACCTCACCAGTTATTACCTCAAGGTGAGCACAAACCTCACCAGTCATTTACCTTAGGAGAGCACAAACCTCACCAGTCATTTACCTTAGGAGAGCACAAACCTCACCAGTCATTTACCTCAAGGTGAGCACAAACCTCACCAGTCATTTACCTTAGGAGAGCACAAACCTCACCAGTCATTTACCTTAGGAGAGCACAAACCTCACCAGTCATTTACCTTAGGAGAGCACAAACCTCACCAGTCATTTACCTCAAGGTGAGCACAAACCTCACCAGTCATTTACCTTAGGAGAGCACAAACACCACGAATCATTAGCTGTACATGTTATTTAGAGGACACTAACGTGTTACCACTTGTATTGTTGTACTTGAATCTGAATTGATCCAATAAATTGAGTTGAGTTTCATTCACTGACCACTCCAGGTTTTGGCCTATGACAAACGGATGACTGGCCACAGCAGCAGTCCGACCATGTCCACTCTCACCTACCAGTATCCCGGCCCCATACAGCTACTGGACATGTCCAAGACCTCGGTCACTGTTGGCTGGACATCACCATCTGATGACAGTGTGGCCAGACATACCATTGAATGTACCAAGGTTAGTAGTCTTATCAGTGTTGTCACCATGTCGATGATACAATCATGCACCACACAGTGCTAAACACGTGTACCACATGGTGCAAACATTTGCACTGTGTGGACTGGTGCAAACATGTGTGACAACAGGGAATGTTGGATGTACATTTTGTTACTCTGCCTTTTATTCATCCCCTTCCCCCTTTCTCTTCCTCTCTCTAATGTGCCCTCTTCCTCCTCCTCCTCAATCATGTACCGTTGGTTAATTCATTCATAAAGTAGTGTCCACCATCTTTCATAACAATTGACTGTGGTCATTCTCACCTGCCCAGGTAACATGACAATTGACTGTGGTCATTCTCACCTGCCAAGTAACATGACTGTTAACTGTGGTCATCCTCACCTGCCCAGGTAACATGACAATTGTCTGTGGTCATTCTCACCTGCCAAGTAACATGACTGTTAACTGTGGTCATCCTCACCTGCCCAGGTAACATGACAATTGTCTGTGGTCATTCTCACCTGCCCAGGTAACATGACAATTGACTGTGGTCATTCTCACCTGCCCAGGTAACATGACAATTGATTGTGGTCATTCTCACCTGCCAGGTAACATGACAATTGACTGTGGTCATTCTCACCTGCCAGGTAACATGACAATTGACTGGTCATTCTCACCTGCCTAGGTAACGTGGCAATTGACTGTGGTCATTCTCACCTGCCAAGTAACATGACTGTTAACTGTGGTCATCCTCACCTGCCCAGGTAACATGACAATTGTCTGTGGTCATTCTCACCTGCCCAGGTAACATGACAATTGACTGTGGTCATTCTCACCTGCCAGGTAACATGACAATTGACTGGTCATTCTCACCTGCCTAGGTAACGTGGCAATTGACTGTGGTCATTCTCACCTGCCAAGTAACATGACTGTTAACTGTGGTCATCCTCACCTGCCCAGGTAACATGACAATTGTCTGTGGTCATTCTCACCTGCCCAGGTAACATGACAATTGACTGTGGTCATTCTCACCTGCCCAGGTAACATGACAATTGTCTGTGGTCATTCTCACCTGCCCAGGTAACATGACAATTGATTGTGGTAATTCTCACCTGCCAGGTAACATGACAATTGACTGGTCATTCTCACCTGCCAGGTAACATGACAAATTGACTGTGGTCATTCTTACCTGCCCAGGTAACATGACAATTGACTGTGGTCATTCTTACCTGCCAGGTAACATGACAATTGATTGTGGTTATTCTCACCTGCCAGGTAACATGACAATTGACTGGTCATTCTCACCTGCCAGGTAACATGACAATTGACTGTGGTCATTCTTACCTGCCCAGGTAACATGACAATTGACTGTGGTCTTTCTTACCTGCCAGGTAACATGACAATTGATTGTGGTTATTCTCACCTGCCCAGGTAACATGACAATTGACTGGTCATTCTCACCTGCCAAGTAACATGACAATTGACTGTGGTCATTCTCACCTGCCCAGGTAACATGACAATTGACTGTGGTCATTCTCACCTGCCCAGGTAACATGACAATTGACTGTGGTCATTCTCACCTGCCCAGGTAACATGACAATTGACTGGTCATTCTCACCTGCCCAGGTAACAGAAGAGCCAAACTGGTCGCCACAAAACTGGATCCCTGAACACACAGAGAATGACACAACGTACAATGAGACCTTCCATGACCTTCAGGCGAACACAGAGTACGCGTTCAGGGTGAAGGTCATCTACAAGTCCATGCAGCACTTTGTCTGGCCCCTCGCGATGAAGTTTAAGTTCCGCACCGCTGGTGAGTAGAACCAGTCACAGCCATTACTGGTCAGTTTAGAATTTGTCAGTAAGAAACCAATGTCAGTTGATCCATTTATTTCATTAATACTGATCCATTTGTTTGTGTCATTTGTCTGTAATGTGGGTCTTTAGAACCCGGGTTTTCTACTTTACACTCTGTAATGTTGACACATATCCTGTTGTCTTTGCTGTGGTGGTGACATGTGTCCTGATGTCTCTGCTGTGATGGTGACATGTGTCCTGATGTCTCTGCTGTAATGGTGACACGTGTCCTGATGTCTCTGCTGTGATGGTGACATGTGTCCTGATGTCTCTGCTGTGATGGTGACACGTGTCCTGATGTCTCTGCTGTGATGGTGACATGTGTCCTGATGTCTCTGCTGTAATGGTGACATGTGTACCGATGTCTCTGCTGTGATGGTGACATGTGTCCTGATGTCTCTGCTGTGATGGTGACATGTGTCCTGATGTCTCTGCTGTGATGGTGACATGTGTCCTGATGTCTCTGCTGTGATGGTGACACATGTCCTGATGTCTCTGCTGTGATGGTGACATGTGTCCTGATGTCTCTGCTGTGATGGTGACAGGTGTACCGATGTCTCTGCTGTGATGGTGACATGTGTCCTGATGTCTCTGCTGTGATGGTGACACGTGTCCTGATGTCTCTGCTGTGATGGTGACATGTGTCCTGATGTCTCTGCTGTGATGGTGACACGTGTCCTGATGTCTCTGCTGTGATGGTGACACGTGTCCAGATGTCTCTGCTGTGATGGTGACATGTGTCCTGATGTCTCTGCTGTAATGGTGACATGTGTACCGATGTCTCTGCTGTGATGGTGACATGTGTCCTGATGTCTCTGCTGTAATGGTGACATGTGTACCGATGTCTCTGCTGTGATGGTGACATGTGTCCTGATGTCTCTGCTGTGATGGTGACATGTGTCCTGATGTCTCTGCTGTGATGGTGACATGTGTCCTGATGTCTCTGCTGTAATGGTGACATGTGTACCGATGTCTCTGCTGTGATGGTGACATGTGTCCTGATGTCTCTGCTGTAATGGTGACATGTGTACCGATGTCTCTGCTGTGATGGTGACATGTGTCCTGATGTCTCTGCTGTGATGGTGACATGTGTCCTGATGTCTCTGCTGTGATGGTGACATGTATCCTGATGTCTCTGCTGTGATGGTGACATGTGTCCTGATGTCTCTGCTGTGATGGTGACATGTGTACCGATGTCTCTGCTGTGATGGTGACATGTGTCCTGATGTCTCTGCTGTAATGGTGACATGTGTACCGATGTCTCTGCTGTGATGGTGACATGTGTCCTGATGTCTCTGCTGTGATGGTGACATGTGTCCTGATGTCTCTGCTGTGATGGTGACATGTGTCCGGATGTCTCTGCTGTGATGGTGACATGTGTCCTGATGTCTCTGCTGTAATGGTGACATGTGTACCGATGTCTCTGCTGTGATGGTGATATGTGTCCTGATGTCTCTGCTGTGATGGTGACATGTGTCCTGATGTCTCTGCTGTAATGGTGACATGTGTCCTGATGTCTCTGCTGTGATGGTGACATGTATCCTGATGTCTCTGCTGTGATGGTGACATGTATCCTGATGTCTCTGCTGTAATGGTGACATGTATCCTGATGTCTCTGCTGTGATGGTGACATGTATCCTGATGTCTCTGCTGTGATGGTGACATGTATCCTGATGTCTCTGCTGTGATGGTGACATGTATCCTGATGTCTCTGCTGTAATGGTGACATGTATCCTGATGTCTCTGCTGTAATGGTGACATGTATCCTGATGTCTCTGCTGTGATGGTGACATGTGTCCTGATGTCTCTGCTGTGATGGTGACATGTGTCCTGATGTCTCTGCTGTAATGGTGACATGTGTACCGATGTCTCTGCTGTGATGGTGACATGTGTCCTGATGTCTCTGCTGTGATGGTGATATGTGTCCTGATGTCTCTGCTGTGATGGTGACATGTATCCTGATGTCTCTGCTGTGATGGTGACATGTGTCCTGATGTCTCTGCTGTGATGGTGACATGTGTCCTGATGTCTCTGCTGTGATGGTGACATGTGTCCTGATGTCTCTGCTGTAATGGTGACATGTGTACCGATGTCTCTGCTATGATGGTGACATGTGTCCTGATGTATCTGCTGTGATGGTGACACGTGTCCTGATGTCTCTGCTGTGATGGTGACATGTGTCCTGATGTCTCTGCTGTGATGGTGACATGTGTCGTGATGTCTCTGCTGTGATGGTGACACGTGTCCTGATGTCTCTGCTGTGATGGTGACATGTGTACTGATGTCTCTGCTGTGATGGTGACACGTGTCCTGATGTCTCTGCTGTGATGGTGACACGTGTCCTGATGTCTCTGCTGTGATGGTGACATGTGTCCTGATGTCTCTGCTGTGATGGTGACACGTGTCCTGATGTCTCTGCTGTGATGGTGACATGTGTCCTGATGTCTCTGCTGTGATGGTGACATGTGTCCTGATGTCTCTGCTGTAATGGTGACATGTGTACCGATGTCTCTGCTGTGATGGTGACATGTGTCCTGATGTCTCTGCTGTAATGGTGACATGTGTACCGATGTCTCTGCTGTAATGGTGACATGTGTACCGATGTCTCTGCTGTGATGGTGACATGTGTCCTGATGTCTCTGCTGTGATGGTGACATGTGTCCTGATGTCTCTGCTGTGATGGTGACATGTGTCCTGATGTCTCTGCTGTGATGGTGACATGTGTCCTGATGTCTCTGCTGTAATGGTGACATGTGTCCTGATGTCTCTGCTGTGATGGTGACACGTGTCCTGATGTCTCTGCTGTAATGGTGACACGTGTCCTGATGTCTCTGCTGTAATGGTGACACGTGTCCTGATGTCTCTGCTGTAATGGTGACATGTGTCCTGATGTCTCTGCTGTAATGGTGACACGTGTCCTGATGTCTCTGCTGTAATGGTGACACATGTCCTGATGTCTCTGCTGTAATGGTGACATGTGTCCTGATGTCTCTGCTGTAATGGTGACACGTGTCCTGATGTCTCTGCTGTAATGGTGACACATGTCCTGATGTCTCTGCTGTAATGGTGACATGTGTCCTGATGTCTCTGCTGTAATGGTGACATGTGTCCTGATGTCTCTGCTGTAATGGTGACACGTGTCCTGATGTCTCTGCTGTAATGGTGACACGTGTCCTGATGTCTCTGCTGTAATGGTGATATGTGTCCTGATGTCTCTGCTGTAATGGTGACATGTGTCCTGATGTCTCTGCTGTAATGGTGACACATGTCCTGATGTCTCTGCTGTAATGGTGACATGTGTCCTGATGTCTCTGCTGTAATGGTGACACATGTCCTGATGTCTCTGCTGTAATGGTGACACGTGTCCTGATGTCTCTGCTGTAATGGTGACACATGTCCTGATGTCTCTGCTGTAATGGTGACATGTGTCCTGATGTCTCTGCTGTAATGGTGACATGTGTCCTGATGTCTCTGCTGTGATGGTGATATGTGTCCTGATGTCTCTGCTGTAATGGTGACACGTGTCCTGATGTCTCTGCTGTAATGGTGACACATGTCCTGATGTCTCTGCTGTAATGGTGACATGTGTCCTGATGTCTCTGCTGTAATGGTGACATGTGTCCTGATGTCTCTGCTGTAATGGTGACACGTGTCCTGATGTCTTGCAGCTGATGTGCCAGGCCAGCCTGTGTCACCTGTAGTCCTCAGACATGACACCAGGGGGGTGAAGGAGGTGTCGTGGAAGGAGCCAGACAACGGGGGCGCCACCATACTTATGTACAAGTTGATCTGCAGGTCTGTCACATGATTCAGTCACATGACTAATTGTATCAGTCAGTCAAAGCATCTGTTCAAATGACTCAGATGAAGGCATTGTTATACTGCATAACTTAGTTAAATACACTCATCAAAACCAGAATGGAATATAAGATGAACTAATACTACGGCAATTCAGCAGTTTGCTGCATCTGTACTCGATACCAACACTGACTGAGAGGCTAGGTGGCATTTGTCTGATTACGCAGCTTATTCATAATAAATGTTTAACTGATTGCTCACAACATGACGTGTCTTTCTGATGATTGTCTGGTCAACCATTCACTCATCTGTTTGATATGTTTAATGTAACCTGAAAGAAATGTACAAAACTCACACAGCATTGCAAACAATTTTTAGATTTGCTTGGTAAACTTTGTTGACGAATACAGTGGAAACTGTCTTCTGTGTTTGTGTATGTGTTTTTGTTTGTATATATGTGTTTGTGTGTGTGTTTGTGTTTGTATATATGTGTTTGTGTGTGTGTGTTTGTGTGTGTGCAGTGCAGTAGAGAGGGTTGCCGTTTCTGTAGTTGCTTTAACTGACCTGTCCACTACTGTCCCTGCAGGAGGGTCAACGGCGACAACTGGACGACAGTGTACAACGGTAGTGACACCAGGTGGGTGATTGGTGGACTAGAGCACGGCGAGGTCTACGTGTTCCGTGTGGCTGCCCTCAACGCCATTGGGTGGAGCACATTCAGTGCAAACAGCACAACCATGGCCTCAGTCGCAGTCACAGAAGGTCAGTGACAACTTGAGATCTCCAAAACTGGTGTTGCTTTGATTCCATGTCCTCCTCAGTGTGCTATTTGTCTACCTGGTAATTACTTGTAAAATGTTTACTGTATTTGGCTTATTAGTCATAATTTGTTAATTGGTTTACATTCTGAACAGTATTGTTGATGATAAGACCCAATATATATAACCCAATAATTAATTTGTGACGTGTTCTAATGAAATGAGTTGTAAGTCAATGAACCTGATTTTGAGAAAACACTGTATAAACACTGCACAATGATTTACGACGATTGATTTTTGTGCAGAGTTAACTGTAAATAAGCGTGATCGATCGTGTCGCTGCTACAAAACATTGTTAAATAAGTGGATTATGTTGAAAAAATCTCAGTAAACAGTTAGCATGATAAAACAATTTTATCTTCGACAATGAACGTGACTTGGGAAAGCATCAAATGGAGAAATATAAATAAATTGTCAATTTTGGAACAACACCGTACATGATCATGTGCTTACGTGACCGCAAACTTCAAATGTGTTTTTGTCAGTTTTCACTTTTCTACCCTGGCGTATTCAGTGTTGAATAACTTTGGCTATGTATGAGCTAAGTCCATCATTTTAACACCGTTTTTGACATACAACTCATTTCGTTAGAACATGTCACATTTAATATCTCTAGCCATTTAAAAGTTAAAAGAAATATTGCAATCCTGCACAGTCAGCATAACTTCCTGTATATTCGCATTTAGTAATTGGTGAACCAACATTGATACTTTTACCTAAAACCGTTGTTTAAAGACCTTTTCTCTCTAAGATGCAACTAATGTTATGAAGACAGTGGCAACTGGTAACATTCTAAAACATTCATTTGGTTTAGAAGGCATTGGACATTTGTATTAATAAAATGGAATGCCATTGATAATGTGTGCATGTTTGAGGCTTCTATTAGACACAATATATTGTGACAATGTCATGATAAGACAGCTTGATTTTTATGTCACATTCCAAAAATCTACTTGCTCTGTTAATTTATCTGTTTTTATCCATGGCTGGGGGTTTGGCTGCTAATTCATAAACATATCTAACATCTTTGGCCACTTTTGTGTCACATTTGAGGCAGTCCCCACGTGACGCCATCAGCCATCAAGACAATGTCTTCCCTTTCACACAGACAGTTGAAAGGTCACAATTTAAATCACTTACTTTTGCATGCTGACAATTAGTTGACTGACCATTGTCTGTTTCAGTTGCTCGGTCACAGGACCAGTTGACCATTGTACTGGCCTCCATATTTGCCATCATCCTGCTCCTGATCATAGTGGCTGCGGTCACCTTTACCATTGGTAAGTCTAGGTCGTCGACACATCGCTGTGTCCTTGCTCATGTCAGGCCACGTACTCTATATACTGTCTGAGTTTCTCTTCACACTATAGTGATATTAACCCTGCATAAACTGGTATTGTGTTACAGCATCTACTCATTTTGTGTGTAGCTCTGAAGCAATATTAGGGCCATAATCCCACAAAACCACATTGTCAAATGTTGACTATAGATGATCCATTTATGGTGTCATTGTGCAAGATTGTTGTTAGATCAATCACTAGATACTTTTGTCCAAATAGGTTTTCACGCAAGTCTGCTCAAATAGGTTGGCACAAAAAGTGGCTCTGACCTTTATCAGTTTGAACTGTGACCTATTGAACTACATCAACTTGCAAATATCGAAATAACCTTAAGTTCCATGTTTACTTGCATCGTTGTTTGGCTGTGAAATATTAGAAGTCTGCTCTCGCAATATGGCAACATGAGTCCGCAATAAATTATCAACTGCAGAGGGTATAACAGCATGACTTCATGTAGAGGGTATGTAATATAATATGTCTTGTTTCACAGCCAGTTCTAGCGTTTGATCATGTTCCAGCATGTCGCCGCTACAAACAACAGAAGCCTGTTCCATTCAACCTCGCCCATGTGCTACGACAGAACCCTGACCTTGAACTGGCGACCTTGCGAGAACTTCCGCGTGTCACTCTGCAACAGTCAAATGCGCTCTATGCTATAAAGTAAGAATTGTCGCTGTCAGTCAGAAACAACAGTGGAATGTCACGGATAATTCTTGTCAATTCAGCCGTGTTTACACTCGTCAAACTTCCCCGGGCACTTGAGTGGTTGATGTGAGACACAGCTGGTGGACCCTTGTGGGTGATTTGACCAATTTAGAGTAAATAATATAATAAAAATAGACATAGTGAAGTGGTGTATTTTCTTGACAAATGCTGTATCACTGATGACCACCAACAGCGCCCCCTTGTTTCTGTTTACAGCATCGTTCCGACAGATGAGGACATTGCGGCTCTGCCTCACTTCCACCGCGACCAGCTGACACTGACAAAGTTCCTCGGAAGTGGTGCATTTGGAGAGGTCTTTGAAGGCATCGCCCGAAACATCATCACCAGTACATCCGGGGAAACCAAGGTCGCCGTCAAGGTCAGCACATCTTCTGTTATGTTTCTTCTGCACAAGATCTTTTGAACCAGTAGTTTGGTTGATTGTGTCACGTAGTCGCGATTGAAATATGTACATGTGACTTGAAATTCTGTAGCAGATATGTGGCAATACCTGTTTTCCATTGCAGCGTATGTATTCTGACTGAGGGCTGCCATCAAACATATAGCTACATCAAACAAACTCCACTCTCCTTTTTATAAATCTGCCAAGTATTAAAAAGTTGCACACTGCAAATTTGTCTAGGTGGAGTATGGTTGTAAGGTGGAGTATGGTTGTAAGGTGGAGTATGGTTGTAAGGTGGAGTATGGTTGTAAGGTGGAGTATGGTTGTAAGGTGGAGTATGGTTGTAAGGTGGAGTATGGTTGTAAGGTGGAGTATGGTTGTAAGGTGGAGTATGGTTGTAAGGTGGAGTATGGCTGTAAGGTGGAGCATGGCTGTAAGGTGGAGCATGGTTGTAAGGTAGAGCATGGTTGCTAGGTGGAGCATGGTTGCTAGGTGGAGTATGGTTGTAAGGTGGAGCATGGTTGTAAGGTGGAGCATGGTTGTAAGGTGGAGTTTGGTTGTAAGGTGGAGCATGGTTGCCAGGTGGAGCATGGTTGCTAGGTGGAGCATGGTTGCCAGGTTGAGCATGGTTGCGAGTTTATTAAAAAGTGAAGTTAAGCTGAAGTTGACTTTGTCCATGTTTGCATCAGACGCTGCGGAAGGGAGCAACAGACCAGGAGAAGGAGGAGTTCCTCAAGGAGGCTGTGCTCATGAGCAACTTCATCGAGGAGCACATCCTCAGACTGCTCGGAGTCTGTCTCGACAACGACCCACAGTTCATCATCCTAGAACTGATGGAGGGCGGCGACCTCTTGTCTTACCTGAGGGCCTCACGCCCTACTCCAGTAAGTGACCTCTTGTCTTACCTGAGGGCCTCACGCCCTACTCCAGTAAGTGACCTCTTGTCTTACCTGAGGACCTCACGCCCTACTCCAGTAAGTGACCTCTTCTCTTACCTGAGGGTCTCACGCCCTACTCCAATAAGTGACCTCTTCTCTTACCTGAGGGCCTCACGCCCTACTCCAGTAAGTGACCTCTTGTCTTACCTGAGGGCCTCACGCCCTACTCCAGTAAGTGACCTCTTCTCTTACCTGAGGGCCTCACGCCCTACTCCAATAAGTGACCTCTTCTCTTACCTGAGGGCCTCACGCCCTACTCCAGTAAGTGACCTCTTGTCTTACCTGAGGGCCTCACGCCCTACTCCAATAAGTGACCTCTTCTCTTACGTGAGGGTGTCACGCCCTACTCCAATAAGTGACCTCTTCTCTTACCTGAGGGCCTCACGCCCTACTCCAATAAGTGACCTCTTCTCTTACCTGAGGGTGTCACGCCCTACTCCAATAAGTGACCTCTTCTCTTACCTGAGGGCCTCACGCCCTACTCCAGTAAGCGACCTCTTGTCTTACCTGAGGGCCTCACGCCCTACTCCAGTAAGTGACCTCTTGTCTTACCTGAGGGCCTCACGCCCTACTCCAGCAAGTGACCTCTTCTCTTACCTGAGGGCGCCACGCCCTACTCCAGTAAGTGACCTCTTACCTGAGGGCGTCACGCCCTATTCCAGTAAGTGACCTCTTCTCTTACCTGAGAGCCTCATGCCCTAATCCAGTAAGTGACCTCTTCTCTTACCTGAGGGCATCACGCCCTATTCCAGTAAGTTACCTCTTCTCTTACCTGAGGGTGTCACGCCCTACTTCAGTAAGTGACCTCTTCTCTTACCTGAGGGCATCACGCCCTATTCCAGTAAGTGACCTCTTCTCTTACCTGAGGGCATCACGCCCTACTTCAGTAAGTGACCTCTTCTCTTACCTGAGGGCGTCACGCCCTATTCCAGTAAGTGAGTAGGGCATGATGGCATCTCATGTTGTCATTGGTGACATGTCATGTTGTCAATGACGACATGTCATGTTGTTGCAGTTGTCATCCTTCCTCTGGTTGTTGTGGTTGACACGTCACTTGTGGTTTCAGATGTTTGATGCAAAGCTGGCTCTGCCGGACATGGTCAACATCTGTGTGGACGTTGCCCAGGGCTGCAAATACCTGGAGGACATGCACTTTGTGCACAGGTAAACACCCACCCCATCCCCCACTTGTTCACAGGTAAATTAGCTAGATCACATAAGATTGTGGGGACATCTGGGGCTGGTAGACCTCACGAGACTGGGGAGACTCAAGACGTTGAGTGTATTTCATATTTTTTATCAGTTCAGTAGTTCTTTTTTTTTTTAATTATGATTTGTGGCTCTATGTTGTTGACAGAAATGTGACTGAGACTGTATACTATTATGTTGTTGACAGAGACGTAGTAACTGAGACTTTGTGATACTATGTTGTTGACAGAGACCTGGTGACTGAGACTGTATGATATTATGTTGTTGACAGAGACCTGGTGACTGAGACTGTATGATACTATGTTGTTGACAGAGACCTAGTGACTGAGACTGTATGATATTATGTTGTTGACAGAGACCTGGTGACTGAGACTGTATGATACTATGTTGTTGACAGAGACCTGGTGACTGAGACTTTGTGATATTATGTTGTTGACAGAGACGTGGTAACTGAGACTTTGTGATATTATATTGTTGACAGAGACCTGGTGACTGAGAGTTATGATATTATGTTGTTGACAGAGACCTGGTGACTGAGACTGTATGATACTATGTTGTTGAAGAGACCTGGTGACTGAGACTGTGTGATACTATGTTGTTGACAGAGACCTGGTGACTGAGACTGTATGATACTATGTTGTTGACAGATACCTAGTGACTGAGACTGTATGATACTATAATGTTGTTGACAGTGACCTGATGACTGAGACTATGATACTACAGTGTTGTTGACAGAGACCTGGTGACTGAGCCTGTATGATACTATGTTGTTGACAGAGACCTGGTGACTGAGCCTATATGATACTATAATGTTTTTGACAGAGACCTGGTGACTGAGATTGTATGATACTATGTTCTTGACAGAGACCTGGTGACTGAGCCTATATGATACTATAATGTTGTTAACAGAGACCTGGTGACTGAGACTGTATGATAATATGTTGTTGACAGAGACCTGGTGACTGAGCCTATATGATACTATAATGTTTTGACAGAGACCTGGTGACTGAGACTGTATGATATTATGTTGTTGACAGAGACCTGGTGACTTAGATTGTATGATACTATAATGTTGTTAACAGAGACCTGGTGACTGAGACTGTATGATAATATGTTGTTGACAGAGACCTGGTGACTGAGCCTATATGATACTATAATGTTTTGACAGAGACCTGGTGACTGAGACTGTATGATATTATGTTGTTGACAGAGACCTGGTGACTGAGATTGTATGATACTATGTTGTTGACAGAGACCTGGCTGCCAGGAATTGTCTGGTGTCCTTGAGAAATGGACAGAGACAGGTGAAGATTGGGGATTTTGGGCTCGCGAGGGATATCTACAAGAGTGACTACTACAGGAAGGAAGGAGAAGGGTTGCTCCCGGTGCGTTGGATGTCTCCCGAGTCCCTCGTGGATGGAGTCTTCACAACACAGTCCGACGTCTGGTACGTCACTTCAGGAACAGCTACTTACCCATCCTTTATATGTATATGATATATATATATATATATATATATATATATATATATATATATATATATAATATATATATTATATATATATATATATATATATATATATATATATATATATATATATATATATATAGACGAATGAACAAGTGATCAAAACTAATCAGATTAGCTTTAATCTGCCGAATAACAGCAGTCTGCATAACCTATTGTTATATGGTGCATGTATGCGTGTGTACGTGTGTGTGTGCATGCGTGTGTACACGTGTGTGTGCATCTAATGTGAGAGAAGAAACTATTCCTGTGGAGTCGCACATGCAAAAGATACTTTCCTGTTGTATTTTAAAGGCATTTGTTAAGATGCAAACATTAGCTGGGTCATGCGTGTGCATTTGTTAATTATTGCTGGTTATGTTTTATGTTGCGAACAATTGATTTACCATGTGAACGGTTAAACCATGTGACATATAATGAATTCTGATCAAATGTATACGTGTCACTTGGGTTGATGTGCCTGACAGTTGCCTTGTTGTCTGTGTCGTTGCAGGGCATTTGCAGTGATGATGTGGGAAGTGTTGACCTTGGGGCAGCAGCCGTACCCGGCACGCTCTAACATCGAGGTCCTCAACTTTGTGCGCAGTGGAGGGAGACTCGACCGACCTGACAACTGCCCTGATGACGTGTAGGTGGCAGCACCAGTATGTGTAGTCTGTAGGTGACTCAAGTGGCAGCACCAGACTGTGTAGTTTCTGTAGGTTCCTCAAGTGGCAGCACCAGTTGGTTCCTCAAGTTGTGTTCTTTGTGTAATCTGCATTTCTGATAGAGACATTGTTTTTTAATATAGCTGCCTTGCTTCTGTATTAAACCAAATGATTATAGAAATGACTCCAGTAATAATCCTAAATTCACTGAAAGATCAACAATTATTTTATTAGTGGCATGTCTGTCGGTGGAACATGTGAGACAGTGTTGTGTCATGTCTGTCGGTGGAACATGTGAGACAGTGTCGTGTCATGTCTGTCGGTGGAACATGTGAGACAGTGTCGTGTCATGTCTGTGTCGGTGGAACATGTGAGACAGTGTCGTGTCATGTCTGTCAGTGGAACATGTGAGACAGTGTTGTGTCATGTCATGTCTGTCAGTGGAACATGTGACACAGTGTCGTGTCATGTCTGTCGATGGAACATGTGACAGTGTCGTGTCATGTTGCAGGTACTACCTGATGTTGAAGTGCTGGCAGTTTGTGCCTGAAGACAGACCCTCCTTCAAGTACATCCTGGACCAGCTGCAGGTGTTTAAGGACCGTTGTCGCCTCCATGACAGCGACTTCACCACCCAACCTGCCTCAGGTAACTACGTGTCCTGTTATTACTTGTTGTAGAGACTTCTTGTTTGATTTCTATCACTCAGTTGTTGTATATAGCTGGTGTTGTACTGCGTTAGCATGGTAGAACATAAGTTTCTCTTTAACATATAGTTTTCTTTGTGTTCTTTGCCTTTGTTTGAGAACGGGGACAGGTTGTATTTGACAGGTGAGGATCGGACATGACACTTGGTGGAGTGGTGTGTACTAACAGACAAATCACACAGAACTGTACTGAATCAGATCAGATTCAATATTCTGCTTTATGATGAATCTCATTATGAGAGCAGACAGCACAGTCTTGTGAAATGACCAGGTGTCATGGTAACTGCATGGACGTCTCTAAGTAACTTACATCTTAGTCCGAAATGGTATGCTGCAAGTTTAAAAAACATCAGCACAAATTAAAAATATATTATTCCATATTTCATATTTTACCTATCCAATGTCTAGTTTATTGTTCAGAATAAATTCTTACTATTAATTGACAGATGGACAGTATTAATTGACAGATGGACAGACATGTAGAAATCTCATGTTTTGTTTATATAATTTGCGTTCTTTTATGTTCTTTTCTTTACCTGGTTGTGTCTTATCTGCATGTCTGCATGAATGTGGCAAGTTAGTGCATGTTCTACACACTAGGTGGCACTGTGAACATTGGCATGACAACCGAGGCTGGTGGCGTGGACTATATGTCAGTGTCTCACTGGGATGTTGAGGGCCATGCAGTCCTCCGCTCCGCCTCTATAGCAGGTAGGAACACTGCTAGCTCCACAGCCTTCACATGAATGCTCAAATACTCAGGATTGCTCAGTGCGTTCAACACTTTACTCTCAGTGGACCTGTTCAATCAAACACATCTCAGCGTCTCTGGGAAGCATCCAACCATGCTGCAGTTAATGCCCAAAGACTATTCGTGTACAAATTTCCACCACTGTCTATAGCCAAGTACTTGTTCATACAGCCGAGTGAACTGGAACAATGTAGAGTGAACGAACTTGCCCAAAGCTTCACACGGCAGCACATAGTTCAACCCAGGTTCTCTCAGACGAGGCTCTGGCCACGGAAACACAGCACTACTGCACATTGTAAAACACAGCACTACTGCAGATTGTAAAACACAGCACTACTGCACATTATAAAACACAGCACTATTGCACATTGTAAAACACAGCACTACTGCACATTGTAAAACACAGCACTACTGCACATTGTAAAACACAGCACTACTGCACATTATAAAACACAGCACTATTGCACATTGTAAAACACAGCACTACTGCACATTGTAAAACACAGCACTACTGCACATTGTAAAACACAGCACTACTGCACATTGTAAAACACAGCACTACTGCACATTATAAAACACAGCACTATTGCACATTGTAAAACACAGCACTACTGCACATTGTAAAACACAGCACTACTGCACATTGTAAAACACAGCACTACTGCACATTATAAAACACAGCACTATTGCACATTGTAAAACACAGCACTACTGCACATTGTAAAACACAGCACTACTGCACATTGTAAAACACAGCACTACTGCACATTGTAAAACACAGCACTACTGCACATTGTAAAACACAGCACTACTGCACATTGTAAAACACAGCACTACTGCACATTGTAAAACACAGCACTACTGCACATTATAAAACACAGCACTACTGCACATTGTAAAACACAGCACTACTGCACATTGTAAAACACAGCACTACTGCACATTGTAAAACACAGCACTACTGCACATTGTAAAACACAGCACTACTGCACATTATAAAACACAGCACTACTGCACATTGTAAAACACAGCACTATTGCACATTGTAAAACACAGCACTACTGCACATTATAAAACACAGCACTATTGCACATTGTAAAACACAGCACTACTGCACATTGTAAAACACAGCACTACTGCACATTGTAAAACACAGCACTACTGCACATTGTAAAACACAGCACTACTGCACATTGTAAAACACAGCACTACTGCACATTATAAAACACAGCACTATTGCACATTGTAAAACACAGGACTACTGCACATTGTAAAACACAGCACTATTGCACATTGTAAAACACAGCACTACTGCACATTATAAAACACAGCACTATTGCACATTGTAAAACACAGCACTACTGCACATTGTAAAACACAGCACTACTACACATTGTAAAACACAGCACTACTGCACATTGTAAAACACAGCACTACAATACAATAACCTTTAATAGTCCCCCAAAGAGGAAATTGCACATTGCAAAAGAACACAGCACTATTGCACATTGTAAAACACAGCACTACTGCACATTGCAAAAAACACAGCACTACTAAACATTGTAAAACACAGCACTACTGCACATTGTAAAACACAGCACTACTGCACATTGTAAAACACAGCACTACTGCACATTGCAAAAAAACACAGCACTACTGCACATTGTAAAAAACACAGCACTACTAAACATTGTAAAACACAGCACTACTGCACATTGCAAAAAACACAGCACTACTGCACATTGTAAAACACAGCACTACTGCACATTGTAAAACACAGCACTACTGCACATTGTAAAACACAGCACTACTGCACATTGCAAAAAAACACAGCACTACTGCACATTGTAAAACACAGCACTACTGCACATTGTAAAACACAGCACTACTGCACATTGCAAAAAACACAGCACTACTGCACATTGTAAAACACAGCACTACTGCACATTGTAAAACACAGCACTACTGCATATTGCAAAAAAACACAGCACTACTGCACATTGCAAAAAACACAGCACTACTAAACATTGTAAAACACAGCACTACTGCACATTGTAAAACACAGCACTACTGCACATTGCAAAAAACACAGCACTACTGCACATTGTAAAACTGGGCCGGTGCATCAGACCTGTCAAATGTGCTTCAGTAGTTTTTATGAAATGTGCAATGCCCAAAGACTATTCGTGTACAAATATCCACCACTGTCTATAGCCAAGTACTCATTCATACAGCTGAGTGAACTGGAACAATGTAGAGTGAACGAACTTGCCCAAAGCTTCACACGGCAGCACATAGTTCAACCCAGGTTCTCTCAGACGAGGCTCTGGCCACGGAAACACAGCACTACTGCACATTATAAAACACAACACTACTGCACATTATAAAACACAGCACTACTGCACATTATAAAACACAGCACTACTGCACATTGTAAAACACAGCACTACTGCACATTATAAAACACAGCACTACTGCACATTGTAAAACACAGCACTACTGCACATTGTAAAACACAGCACTACTGCACATAGAAAAGAAAAATACACATATTTATACTTGATTGCATCCATGTAGAGCACTGTGGCACAGTGGTGAGAACATGAGACAAGTGAATTCAGGTTCCCAGCTATAGATACTCATGGATAAGAAGTATTGATGCATTAATCAGAATATGGCTGAATGCTTCCAAAGACATTGTGATGATGTTTGACTGAACAGGTCTGCCAGGGACTAAGATGTGAAATGTTTTGAGCAGTCAGTGATGTGGACATAATTAACTAAATAGTTGAAATATAAATTGTTAGTTGGAAATGTTAGAATTTGATAAATTTCTGCTGCGTGGGTTTTTCGATATTTTCTAATGACACCCGTTGCATAGATCTCCTAAACTGTGATATTCTTTGGTGATAAATTAGACTCACATTTACGGTGTCACATTGTCAGACCGGTAAGTTGCATGTTGTATTTGGTTGTGTGTACACGTTGTGCTTGCTCATGTTGTTATGTGTTTCTAAGTTTCACCTCTCTGCATGCCACCCGTACCCACTTGTAGTTTGTGTTTTGTACACCAGGGGGCGAGATGAATATTGCATGTTGTGAGCCTGGTTCGTCGTCTCCGCATGCGATAGAATATATGTCTGTGTCACACTGGGACACTGAAGACGACTGTTGATAAGACATGTACTGCTGCATTGTGGGTAAGAAAGTCTGTCGTCACCTAACAAGTCTTGCGATATGCCATGAGATCTCCTGATATTGTATAATTGTGTTTAACACACTTGATGGTTTTGTCAGTTGATGTTTAGGATTTTTTGGCATAATTTTGAGATGTGATTTACTAACATAAGTTAGAGAGTTATGCCAATTTTATAGATGCATCTATTGTTTAAATAAACTTCAAAAAGCCAGATAGTTGATGAAATTGTTTCATTTCCACTTTACGTGAATGGGACTGATGTTGAAAGAGATATAGGCTGATTGTGTACGTCAGATAAAATATATTCCCAAGGGGTTGCCAGCAATGGAAAACATATTTTATTTGTGTTTCATCATGAAATTGAACATTTCAGAAACTGTTGCAATCCACCAAAATGCAGGAGAAATACTGACATTTTACTGGTATTGATTACAGTTCTAATCGTATTTTGTGTAATTGTAAATGTAAAGAGATCGAATGTGTTATCATAGTTTGATCAGATTGAAATATTTGTCTTGCCATATCATTGATTGTTAAACCTTTAATGCTAATAATGACATAATGTATACATTAAAATGTGTATTAGAAGTCACAGGTGGAACATCTTTGTGTTGCAGCCACTGGCACTGTGAGCAGGGGGCCGACCATGGGAACCATGGAGAGGATCAAGTCATTCATCGTTGGGGGCATGGACACGGATGGTGTGGAAAAGACAAATCAGGTACAAAGAAACTGGAATAGCTCGAAAGTGATTCGGGTGGATATAATGTTATACGTAAGATCATCGCTCTGATAAGTTTGTAGATCTGAATGCAAGGGCATTCTTTAAAAAAAAAAAACATTAATGGTAATTAAGAGAGCCAGAACTTAAATTGTGAGGTTCAAATAACATTGTTGACATCTGACATAGAGAGTGCACAATTAATTACCCATTTTATGGATTTGTCCATTGTCATGTGATTTTTAATATCAAGATAATGGTTTTTACCCATGAAGACAAAACCTGAAGTTCCCAGGAACATTTAAATGTTACTCCGCTGCCACATGCAATATATTGAATGTATTTCTTGGCAATAAAATGGATGCTTCTATAATTTAA
Organism: Ridgeia piscesae; assembly: GCA_025642075.2. Lineage (NCBI taxonomy): Eukaryota > Metazoa > Annelida > Polychaeta > Sabellida > Siboglinidae > Ridgeia > Ridgeia piscesae. The sequence goes on from JAODUO010000187.1 coordinate 238,568, forward strand.
CAATGGCTGCCATAAGGTGACACACAGTGTTACTCTATGTCAGACTCCAATCAGTGTGTCACATCTGCTCAGATTTAACTTCCTGGTTGTTTAACATGTGTTGAAGAAATATTGTAAAGTGTTGCATTTATTGCAAGAATGATAGGATATGATCAGTAAATAGTGTTGGTAACCACTGTAGATGGCTGACCTGTAGTACCTGGTACATCAGCACGTTTTCATTCCTCTGCGTTTTGCCCTTTTACACTGAACTGAATGGTGCAGATCTGAGAGCTGTGAGAAAATGACGTTTTCTAGCTAAATATACATTTGTTGTTGCAGCCAAAAATGCGACTTCAGGACGCGGTGAGGCGTGCGATCACGTTTGACCGCAAGAATGCACATGGAACGCGTCCTCATGGCGAGGATGCCCACGGATACCTCGAGCCTCTTGTGCCACCACTGGATGAACAACACAAGTACCTGGAGCTGCTTGACACGCTCGTTGTACACACAGCGCCTCCTGGTGAGAGCATTGTGCTCGCCAATGGTTGTGCGAGATTACCTACAGACGTGGAACGCAGGAACAGAGATGACAGCCTTGTCGTTCTGAAACAGAATCGGGAATCCGAGTCACCGGGCAGCGAAGGGAAGTCGAGGAAGTGTCGCTCTCCGCGACTCGAGACGGGCAAGCATGTGTCGTACACGCCACTGGCGACGTCAGACATTGATTCAACGGCCGAATCTGACGCAGAAATGAGTGGCGATTTGTGTGACGACCAAAAATGTGACAGCTCGCGTGGGCAAAAAGAAAGCAGCGCTACCAACAACATTGTAGTCGGAGCTGACTCATCGCAGATGGGGGGACAGGTGCTGCCACCTACTGAGAGTGATGTGCCACAGACTAATGCCATTGGCCAAGGGCACAGCAAGTGTTTGACCAGTGTGCTTGACCCTGGTGAGGACCGGACTGGTGCTGGGGGAGGGTCATCGGTCAGTGAGGGTGACACATGGAGAAGTTGATTAGGTCACTCTGTGTGATGTGGCTGGACCCACAAGAACACAGCCACTGGGTGGTACCACCCTACCCCATCCCAGCCACAGACAATTGTGTTAGTTACTGCAGATAGGTGGATCACTTGAGTTGGTTCAGCGGACATGTTTTGGTGACTGAATCTTGTATGGAGAAATGCCTGCATTATGTGCAATATTTTCACAAACCTGATAGTTTGTGGTCAGTCACTGCTGTGGGACGTCTGGTCAGTTGCAGGTGCAGCAATGTAACCTGTGACAGTATTTTACTGTGCATTTATATATTTGTCTGCAGGTTATTTCATAAGACATCAAGAAATGTCTTTGTTGATGCCTTAAATGTGATGATGATCATGAACTCTATTTAATATTGTTCTATATAAAGTCAGTGCAGTTGTGGTCATAATGCAGTTACCATCATAATCCAGTTATGGTCATAGCACACCAAACTGTGTCACCAGAACACTATGTATTGCATTATTTATTATCGTAGAGATGTGGAGAATATATTCATTGGGACATTGACATGTTTTCCCAACTGCTCAACCACTGTCCTTCTAGTGCAGTGACCACTGTCCTTCTAGTGCAGTGACCACTGTCCTTCTAGTGCAGTGACCACTGTCCTTCTAGTGCAATAACAAATGTCCTTCTAGTGCAGTGACCACTGTCCTTCTAGTGCAGTGACCACTGTCCTTCTAGTGCAATAACAAATGTCCTTCTAGTGCAGTGACCACTGTCCTTCTAGTGCAGTGACCACTGTCCTTCTAGTGCAATAATCACTGTCCTTCTAGTACAATAAACACTGTCCTTCTAGTGCAGTGACCACTGTCCATCTAGTACAGTAAACACTGTCCTTCTAGTGCAGTGACCACTGTCCTTCTAATGCAGTTGTGTAGAAGGATTAATTCATCTTGCATTTATGTTATGTGGCTTATAAATACTTGTATCACAAGGCCAGTATTTGAATAATGAGTTTGTAGCAGTCAGTTTGTCAGACTATGTTTTAGCAAACTCTGTAAGTTAAGACTGAGTGACTGGTTCAGAATGTGGTGCCTGGTTTGTAACTGTGTTTAATGTGATATTAATATGTGTATACATGTAGCTGTCAGTGTTATAAATAAGTTAGCATAGATAATTTATTTGTGTGCAATTGCAGGGAGTGATGTTTAATCATAGTCAGTGTGGATGTTGACAGAGATAAGTTGTCTCTGACAGAGGTAAGTTGTCTCTGATAGAGGTAAGATTCAGTTGACTTCAGCTGGTTAGTAAAGTTACTGCGGTTACTTGTCTAATTGTTATGGTAGCCATGGTGTGCCATCAAAATGTCACCATTTTACTTAATCAATCAGATATCTGAATTACTAAAGGTATTGACCAAAATAATGTGTGTTATCTGTTTGTGTTTCAACTAATTCAATTAGTGAAAATGCAGCATTTATCTGTTGCATAGATCTTGAAATTACAGCAAGAAATAATCAGTTTTGTTTTACAGTTTGTTTTTATTACATTTGTACAATTGTAATAATTTAATGTTTCAGTGGAATCACCCTTTATTGCTGATTTTGTGTTTAATGGTGTTTAATTAAACTTGTCTGTATAATTGTGTGCATCCATTGGCTGAATATACGTGTATATTAGGTTCATCAATGTAAATGTTGAGCATTTTGCATTTAACATTGATCAGACATTTTACTCCAGGCCTGTATTTTGTAATGACATGAAATAGGCCAAGGAAGAGACGATAATTATCCAGTCTCATGGACAAAATGAAGATGGTTTATGAATGGTCTGGTTTATATAATGTACTTGATTGCTGTTGTCACCTTATTTAATAAAATGGGTAATACGTTGTTTGAAGGCGTATCTGTACTTGCTGACTCCACAGATGACACACATTCGAGTGTCATTCCCTGTACTCCACAGATGTCACACGATCGAGTGCCACTCCCTGCACTCCACAGATGACACATCTATATTGTAAAGCCAATAACACCTATATTTAACTTATCTTTTCAAACTGGAACTTTTCCAGAAAAAAATGAAAATTGCCAAGGTCATATCACTTTTTAAGTCGGGAAGCAAAAATTATTTCAATAATTATAGACCTATTTCCCTGCTCCCACAATTATCTAAAATCCTGGAAAAGCTATATAGCAACAGACTAAACACATTTACAAAAACGTGCGACATATTGAATCCTTGTCAGTATGGGTTCAGGGAAAAAATGTCCACTACACGTGCACTTGTAAAAGTAGTGTCTGAAATTACAAATTCCTTAAATAAATGAAAACGCTATTGGTGTATTCATCGACCTACAAAAGGCTTTTGATACAGTAGACCACCAACTGTTATGTACGAAACTGGAATTCTATGGTATTCGCGGAGTTGCTTACCAATGGATAAGGAGTTATTTATCAAACAGAACGCAATATGTTAGTTATGAAGGACATAAATCCAAATTTTTACCAATACAGTGTGGTGTTCCTCAAGGTTTTATCTTAGGTCCGCTATTGTTTACAATATATGTTAACGATATGTGTAATGTGTCGAAGCTACCGACGACACAAATATATTTCATAGTCATAGTAAATTACCAGATTTAGTAAGTAAACTAAATACGGAGCTTGATAAAATGTACAAGTGGTTTTGTGTAAACAAACTGTCATTAAATATTGCTAAAACTAATATATTATTTGGCAGATATACCCATCAACAAGATATTGCTATCATTATCAATAATGTTACTATACAGAGAGTTCAAGCCACTAAATTTCTTGGCGTCTTAATTGATGAATCGTTAAACTGGAACAACCACATTAACATGGTAAAATCCAAGCTATCGAAAGTAGCATCTGTTATATACAAAGTTAGTCATTGTATCGACCGCTCCAGCATGCGTACTCTATATTGTTCATTATTTTTACCTCACTTAATGTATTGTTGTGAAATATAGCGAAACACATATGTGACAAACATACAATGTATTATATTAATACAGAAAAGAGTAATTAGACTGATCCACAGTGCCAATCGATGTGATCATACAGATAACCTATTCTATGAATATCGCATTCTTAAATTCAATGATATACTGGGGTAGTTGAACTAAAAACAATTTTATTTATGTTTGATGCCTATCATAATGTTTTACCATACGATCTTCAACAGTTATTCATAAAATCTATTCCATTATATTCTGCACATAGAACACATCAATTCATCAGAGAAAATGTCCGCATAAATATGAGAGCTATGTCCATACCTGTACTCGGCGTGAAATTGTGGAATTCTCTCAACGAATCGCTTGTTACCATAATGTCCAAATATACATTTAAATGTCATTACATTAATATTTTCATGGGCAAATATACCATGTAAATATACATGTTTATAATGACAAATTAACATTTGTTGTGTGCATGTATATATTTGTTGGGTAACAGCATCATTACAATTATTAAAAACTAAGAATTGCCACTTATCATTTTTATGAAAAGTGTTCACAGGAGAAGGCACATATAAGTGTTTCATTTCATGTCTACTCCTTTTCAAAACATATTTCTTAATTGTATTTCATTCGTACTATGTGAATTATTATTATTTGTATTACTTGCTTTTTAATGTTGTGTGTTTTGAAATAAATTTAATTGAATTGAATCCTCTTCGTGTGGGATCACACATAAGGCCACAACCAAAGAACGCCGATGTTTTCTGTCCGCTACCAACTTTGTGACTTGGCCCCAACTCCATCGGTGTTTTTCATCTCCTGCTCCAAGCATCTTGAGGTAAATTTACTGTTCATATAATTGTGTAATATTATATTAGCTAAAATTGTGCAATACAATGTATGGATTCTTTTACTTTACATTATTTGATTTGCTAATATATAATATTACACAATTATATGAACAGTAAATTTACTTCAAGATGTATACTTTTGACTGTCATTACTTTTTCCGACATATTTGACAACTGTTTTACTTTATGTACATTGAAGAAATGGTTACATTTTTAGAGGTGCAACATAATTTTCACTATGAAATATTATAATAAAGTAGAAATAAAAAACAATAAAATTCGCTGCGAGCAGGGTTCGAACCTGCGCGGGAAGATCCCATTGGATTTCGAGTCCAACGCCTTAACCACTCGGCCATCACAGCACATTGCATTAAGCGATGTTACTTATTCATGTCACGCAAGGGCAATTATCCCCGTCAGGCGATATAGTTTAAAAGTTGTATTTATTATACACATATTTGTTACATATTAGATTAGCGATATAAAACAAATTTATAAATTGATGGAATTTCTCAGTCTAAACAACATACTGCTCTCGTAACGGCGTTACACGCACTGCAGACTGTAGTCCGAGTGTAGTGTAGTCACACAGACTCACAGTCACTCACACTCACAGTAGTCGAGTAGACTAGTGCAGTGCAAAGTTTCGTTACGACGGCTGGAATAGCTTCATTCTACGGTAAAACGGAGCACAAAGATCAGATATGACCGATCGCTGAAGTTTTGGTGATTAATATTATAATTAAGTATATAATATCTTTGCTTGAAAGTAAAATACGAGGTACGTTTCAATCATCACTGCATATCGAATTTAGTACGCTAGTGCCGCCACCTTTTATGTAGACGCACACTAAAAGATAGCCTCGATATTTTTCCGTAACAGGGCATTTCTGGGTTCACAATGTGCTTGCACTTTTTTGTGTCATCCTTTTATTTAATGTACTTTGTATTTATATCTTATGTATATCTGTAGAATGTTTTACATTTTAGATTAAATAAATACATCCATCCATTTTTGACAAATGAGCAACGAGCATGTGTCCACGTGGGCAGCCACTGTTTACGCGGTACACGTGGTTCCGCCTGTGTTTACATTGTACACGTGGTGGAAATAGTAGTACTTAGTAGTAGTAGTAGTTGTTGTTGTTGTTGTTATTGTTGTTGTTGTAGTATTAATATTTTATTCACAACAATGTGTTATAAAACAGGAGCACAAGAAATTAATTGTACGCGTACAACCATCTTATTTCCATAGAGGAAATAAGATGGTGACTATTTTGTTAAAAATAAGACGCAACTGTTTCGACCTCACTGTTTACAGTCTGTAATGCTAGATAATTTTCTACTTTACTGGAAGGACCAGAACCACGTATTTGCTACACATCCGCACTCCAGGGCAGTAGCTACTAGCTAGCCGTCTTGACCCGCTGTTCCTGCGTCTATGTTAATTAGTTACTTAGACCAGTGATGCGTCAGTGACGTACATAGCGATTTAATTATACAATCGACTGTCCGGTGATAGTTTTAACGTTTCACGCTGGGGTATTAATCATTTTTTGATTTAAGGACAAAGTGAGTGAGCATAGGTGTATTGACCGAAAAACACCCGATTGAGTAGTTTGTTTTTCGTCCTTTGAAGTTTTCAAGTGGTTTTAAGTAAGTTAAGGCTAATTACATTTGCAAGTGTGCACCCTTTTAAAAATGGTCAGGGAGGATGAAAACATTTCGCCAGGTTGTCTCAGATTAATGAAGTCGCCATTTTTCTACAACCGCAACTACGCAAGAGGTGGCCCGTCGATCTCGTCATTGTCAGAGCCACATCTATCTATCTGTCTGTCTGTCTGTCTGTCTGTCTGTCTGTCTGTCTGTCTGTCTGTCTGTCTGTCTGTCTGTCTGTCTGTCTGTCTGTCTGTCTGTCTGTCTGTCTGTCTGTCTGTCTGTCTGTCTGTCTGTCTGTCTGTCTGTCTGTCTGTCTGTCTGTCTGTCTGTCTGTCTGTCTGTCTGTCTGTCTGTCTGTCTGTCTGTCTGTCTGTCTGTCTGTCTGTCTGTCTGTCTGTCTGTCTGTCTGTCTGTCTGTCTGTCTGTCTGTCTGTCTGTCTGTCTGTCTGTCTGTCTGTCTGTCTGTCTGTCTGTCTGTCTGTCTGTCTGTCTGTCTGTCTGTCTGTCTGTCTGTCTGTCTGTCTGTCTGTCTGTCTGTCTGTCTGTCTGTCTGTCTGTCTGTCTGTCTGTCTGTCTGTCTGTCTGTCTGTCTGTCTGTCTGTCTGTCTGTCTGTCTGTCTGTCTGTCTGTCTGTCTGTCTGTCTATCTATCTATCTATCTATGTTTCTGGTCGTTGTGACGTCACAGTGCCTATGGCGATCAACGCCTGATTGGAGTGATCGATGCCGTGTGTGTTTGGAAATTTCCATTTCGACAGCCAACTGCATGTAGACCTCTGCCAATGGGATGACGCAAGTGCGAGCGAGTGAAAAATTAAAAAGGTCGTGTGAATGTCGAGACAATACAAAGGCTATAATATATAGCAATTTCTTGTTACATATAAAATTTATATGTATGTATGTATGTTTGTATGTATGTAGGTAGGTAGGTAGGTAGGTAGGTAGGTAGGTAGGTATTTATGGGAAATGGGTGTACTTAGTTCAAGTATCCTCTATTTAGGATTTTTGGAACATGAACAATGACCCTAATGCACTGGCAACGGAGTATATGTGGCGGATGTGAACTCTAAGTTCATGATGACTGACCAGTCAGTGTAATCCTTTCCGCTGTAGGGTATACCTGTAAAAAAGAGGGGGTTTATATGAGTTACCTAAAAGTGAATAACATATATATTGAACAAGAATACACGTATATAACGGAAGCACAGGAGTGCATGCAGCCGTTACACTCCCATGTCAATATACATTAAACGATTATCATTTATGCAAGATCGACTATAGAAGTTGATGTTCTCCATTCTGTTCTGTTACAAAATAAAAATTGATTAAAACAAAATGTGTTGGTTATTTTTCCATTTAAATAAAATACTGTTGTACTGGAAAAACATGAGATATGCAGTGAGAAAATATGGTCTGAAATAAAAAAAAAATTTAAGCAGGGCATTGCGAAACTGTGGTGCAGCCCGCAGTGCCGCTACTGCTGGCCACCTCACACCTCCACAATCCTCGTGACGTTGTTTAATAATAATTAATACATAGAACTATCCCATGGTTGGTAAACATGTAGAATAACAATAATAGTTCATTACTGTATGCCTAAACTTATGTCATAGCACCGTAGCACAAGGGACAGACACCTACGAAACCGTCCGGACCAGCACCGCTGCGGCCCGACGAACCCCACACTTAATCTAAACTCCATAACAACTAAACAATTGTACACCTGCAAAGAATCAGAATACATTAAATAATGTCTAGAATAATAACTACCATAATGCAGTTGTACAAGGGACAGACACGCGCGAAGCCGCACGGACAAGCGCTGCTGCAGCCCAACGAACCACCCACGCAATCCAATCCCCATAACAACTACATCACTACGCCCCGGCCAGGAACCGCCACAAGACACCGCCAACCACGCCCACCCCCCCACCCAGGACCACGCAGTGTCCCAATCACGTACACCCTACATTGTGCTGTAGAAGTCCATTGTTCATTGTAATTTGGTGGACACCAGCATATCTTCAAGGTTCTTATTCTTGGAAAAGGCTGTTGTAAACCGAGGCGTGTAAATGTCTGGATAAGCGGATTGAAGCAGTTTATAGGTAGGTTTAGCAATTGTCTTTCCTATGTGGGAGAAACGAATCACAAAAGGTATAATATCAAAAGAGTCCTCTAGGCAGGCAGGCAGGCAGGCAGGCAGGCAGGCAGGCAGGCAGGCAGGCAGGCAGGCAGGCAGGCAGGCAGGCAGGCAGGCAGGCAGGCAGGCAGGCAGGCAGGCAGGCAGGCAGGCAGGCAGGCAGGCAGGCAGGCAGGCAGGGCAGGCAGGCAGGCAGGCAGGCAGGCAGGCAGGCAGGCAGGCAGGCAGGCAGGCAGGCAGGCAGGCATGCAGGCAGGCAGGCACGTAGGCAGGCACGCAGGCAGGCACGCAGGAAGGCAGGCAGGCACGCAGGCACGCAGGCACGCAGGCAGGCAGGCAGGCAGGCACGCACGCACGCACGCACGCACGCACGCAGACAGGCACGCAGACAGGCACGCACGCAGGCAGGCAGGCAGGCAAGCAGGCAGGCAGGCAGGCAGGCAGGCAGGCAGGCACGCAGACAGGCACGCAGACAGGCACGCAGGCAGGCAGGCAGGCAGGCAGGCAGGCAGGCAGGCAGGCAGGCAGGCAGGCAGGCAGGCAGGCAGGCAGGCAGGCAGGCAGGCAGGCAGGCAGGCAGGCAGGCAGGCAGGCAGGCAGGCAGGCAGGCAGGCATGCAGGCAGGCAGGCAGGCACGCACGCACGCACGCACGCACGCACACACACACACACACACACACACGAACACACACACGAACACACACACGAACACACACACACACAATCATACACACACGCACGCGCACACACGCACACATGCATGCATGCACACACACGTATACAAGCGTCTGGAAACACTGGCGATTAGATCATAGGCGAGGGGAACGGGGAGGCAAGGCTACACCTTGTCCCTGGAATTTGGGTGGGGTGCAGACAGAGCAGTGGCGCAGTCGCATAGTGGCGCAGTGGCGCAGTGGCGCAGTGGCGCAGTGGCGCAGTGGCGCAGTGGCGCAGTGGCGCAGTGGCGCAGTGGCGCAGTGGCGCAGTGGCGCAGTGGCGCAGTGGCGCAGTGGCGCAGTGGCGCAGTGGCGCAGTGGCGCAGTGGCGCAGTGGCGCAGTGGCAAGCGATTCGGAGGCTCGAGTAAGAGAACACGAGTTCAAATCCTGTGCTGCTGTGTTGAACCTTTGGGAAGTTCGTTCATTCTACGTAGTTTCATTTCACTCAGCTGTATGAAAGAGTATCTGACTACAGACAGTGGTGGATATGTTTGTACGATTAGTCTTTGCATATTAATTGCACCAGGCCTGGGTGCTTCCCAACGATGCCGAGATTGTGTTCGATCGAACATGTCTGCCAGGGAGTAAAGTGTAAAACGCTCTGCGCAGTCCTATATAGGCTTAAGACTTAATTTTTTCCTGTTTTATTTTTGGTTCAGCCCTGCCCGTCCCCCAGTAAATTAGAAAGTGAAGTTACAACAAACCGGTTTTCAACAGTACAACCCCTCCAATGTATGTCGTCAGTGAAGTTAGCCGACGAAACGAGAAGCTGCTTTTATGGCGCCGCGCCGGACGTATAAATATTTTCAGAACATAAAACAAGAAGAAATATATCATTAAAAAGTGCGATAATAGAACTTCTATATTATAAGTAATGGTATTTAATGGTATGGCATGACGACATTTACATGACTTTTTAAAATCTGACACATGCTCGCACTCGCATCCTATTGGCAGAGCCCTCCTGTCGCTGTCGAAACAGAAATTTCCAAAACGATTAGATCATGCTAGTATATATTCCAAAGAAACAAGCGTCTATCGGCAGGGTTCGCCGGTTTGGTGTTGTGATGACGACATAGACACTGTGACGTCACAACGAGATGGCCGAATCTCTCAATCAATTGCGTGATTCTGCCCTCCCCCATTCGTAAATCCAAAGTTATGGTTGCATGGCTGCGAAATTTAATTTATCAACATTAACTCGTCCACCTACACCACATCCACGTGCACATATAAACACATGCACGCAAGCACGCACGCGTACGTGTATGTGGTTTTTATTTACGGCCAACGTTGGCTTAACAAACATATTTTTTTAGTCTTGTGTTTAGAAGTTACACGTTTGTTATATAGCACACTGGTCCTTATTTTTAATAATGGTTTATTAATATGGAACTGCTCATAACATATGATACCATCACATCACTACACTTAAATACACCCACAGACATGTACACATTCACACACATCTACATACACACCACCACAGCTACACGCACACAACAGCATACCACACAACACACTCACTCACACACACACACACACACACACACACACACACACACACACACACACACACACACACACACACACACACACACACACACACACACACACACACACACACACACACACACACACACACACACACATGTACACACACTCTCACACATACATACTCACTCACACACACACACACACACACACACACACACACACACACACACACACACACACACACACACACACACACACAACACAAACACCACACACACCACATAATCACACATATGCACACCTATGTATGCATAAACACAAATGCGCACAAACTCGTGTTCACACACTCGTATGACATACATGTGCACACACACATACATACATATATATATATATATATATATATATATATATTATATATATGCACACACATGTATGTGTGCATACGTATGCACACACGGATCGATTCGCAAGTGTACACATATAGACAACCAACACACACACATGCAGACACATAGACAACACATAAACACCACCCACACCACATGCAAACAAGTACACTTATGCACAAACATGTATACATACACACACATGCACACACACATATGGGTGGCCTACATATACACATACAGATGCCCACACAGGTACACACACACACACACACACACACACACACACACACACACACACACACACACACACACACACACACAGATGCACACACACAGATGCGCACACACACACACACAGATGCACACACACAGATGCACACACACACACACATATGCACACACACACCCCACACACACACACACACACACACACACACACACACACACACACACACACACACACACACACACACACACACACACACAACACACACACACACAGATGCACACACACATATGCACACACACACAGATGCACACACACAGATGCACACACACACACACACACACACACACACACACACACACACACACACACACACACACACACACACACACACACACACACACACACACACACACACACACACACACACACACACACACACACACACACACACACACACAACACACACACACACACACACACACACACACACACACACACACACACACACACACACACACACACACACACACACACACACACACACACACACACACACACACACACACACCATGTAGACATATACAAATTAATTGATATTCTAATGATGGTACAGTGATGGTTCAATTACTGACCTGATACACATAATTATGCAATTTCATTTTTTATACAAATATCGATCATTGGGAATATGTTGGCCAAATTCAATATTTTCACCAAAAAAAATTCATATCAAGCTTGATGCAATTACTGTATATAGTGAATTAAATTACAATTACTATGAAATATGTCAATTAGATTAACCGGATGCATTTATCCGGTCAATCAAAGTAAAATATTGCTGTTTAACAAATATACACTGGCAAATAATGACAATTATTCATACACTGTCATTGTGTCACATGTGTAATATAGTTTTGAGGAATGGACATTAATTGTGTTATCCATTTATAACAATACAGACCAACGTTGGTCAACCTCCCTAAACCAACGTTCTGCCAAATTTTCCAAAAAGGAATCAAGTATACATTTACAGTTAACTATTAGTAACCTCCCACATATATCTGCTCAAAGAAATAGCCCTCTCTTTTAAAAAATAATTGTACATTCTCTGACATGTGGTTGCAATTATTATGTACACTGTCACTGTCTCACAGGGATAAGGTATTTTCGAGGAAATGAAATAGAGTATTGTTTCTAATTTAGCATATTGTATTGAAATATCTGACAGACATAGCGAACAATAAACAGAGAACATACGGTGCTTACATCCACTTACATTACATACTGGTATATATAAAAGTTTTAATAATTATTTAATATATATATATATATATATATATATATATATATTAATTACTATCTACACTGACACATGTCATATATAAATGTATATATATATATATGTATAAATTTATTAATATAAACATATATATATATATATATATATATATATATATATATATAATATATATATATATATACACATATATACACTGTATATTACAAATGTCGATGCAGATACTAATTAATTTGTAGACTCTATTATAAATTATAACTGCTGATCACCAATATTGTGCTCAATATTTCGAAATATGTAACTTGAAATATGGAGTATCTGTTTAAATAATAGTGAACCTCTAATATAACTAAAATCCAGATATGTTGCCCAGTGATTAATGCAAATCATTACTGCATGACTTTCCCCTCTGACACTTAGTTGGTGGCACTGCCTAAGTTGGTTAGAGTGACTTCCTTATTTATGTTCCCCTTCCCTGGGCCTATAGTTCCAACATCCTTGATTGCACAGGCTTGTTTGATATGCTTAAAAGCTCCCCTGCTTACATCAAATGAGTGCTGTGAGTCTGTACAAGTGGGTTGTCCCAGGAGGACATCTTCACCCCTGGAGTTGAGCAATGGGTGAGATAATTACCCCTAACAAATTGGGCAGCATACAGTATATAATATTGTTTCAGGCTTCTGCTTGGCAGCTGCTGGCCTGTAGTTAAGCAAGGGTTTGAATTTTCAGACCTCAGATCATGCGGTGTCTTAGATAGGGAAGACAGCTCTTGGCTTTGGTGTGTGGATTAAAAGATCATGGATTTAACAGTTTGCAACTTCTACAGGTAATTGCAAATTATTACTTTGTGACTTAATTTGTATGAAGACTTTAGTCAGAAGTAAAGTTTGTGTAACACTGAGTACTAAATCACAAAGACCATCTTCTGCCTAATTTGTTTTGTACTTGTATCATGATAATTTTATTTTGAAATTATACATACTGTTTCAGTAATGTTTTAAATTACAATGACTTCGTTGTACCTTTCCTACATTCCAGTTGTTTCTAATAATATAATTTAGTTGTAGACCCCACAGCATCCATTGGGGTATACACAACTTATCAGAATTATAATAAACGTGATTATGTGATTGATTGTTTTACAGGTTAAATTCTAAATTAACACTATTCTATCAGTTTATAATTCATTGTATTTTAACTCTGGTAAAGGTCAATGTCATCCTGAATTATAATTGCAGAAATGACACCGATGATTGCAACAGGATCTGGATGAGGATATAGCTTGGTGAAGACTAGAGCAACCACATCTCAGAGAAAAGAGTGCTCTTAGGAAGAATTGTTTCAACAGCTTCATGCAGTGAGTCTATGTGTGCTTATATTTGTGTTTATGTGGTGTGTATTTGGTGTGGGTGTGGTGTGGTGTGTGTTTGTAAGATATGTGTGTGTATTTATGAGATTTGTATATGTCTACATGGTGTGTGTGTGTGTGTGTGTGTGTGTGTGTGTGTGTGTGTGTGTGTGTGTGTGTGTGTGTGTTGTGTGTGTTGTGTGTTGTGTGTGTGTGTGTCTGTGTGTGTGTGTTGTGTTGTGTGTGTGTGTGTGTGTGTGTGTGTGTGTGTGTGTGTGTGTGTGTGTGTGTGTGTGTGTGTGTGTGTGTGTGTGTGTGTGTGTGTTGTGTGTTGTGTGTGTGTGTGTGTGTGTGTGTGTGTGTGTCTGTGTATGTCAGTTGACTCTGTTGTATTCAGGTTATTCCAAATTTGTGATTCGATAAAATCCCGGCCAACATTAAATTATTACTCCCTCCCTCTCTCTGTCAGCCCTCCCTCTCTTCCTACCTCCATCCCTTCCTATCTCCCTTCTTCCTCCCTCCCTCCCTCTCTCCCTCTCACTCCCTCTTCCTCCGATCCTCCCTCCTCTGCTTCTGCGTCACACTATATCTATCCAGTTTTCCTTATTCTTTCCCACTCTTCTCTGCTCGTCTACACCCCTCTTCCTCCATGTTTTCGCCCGCCACTCGTTTTTTGTACTCGTTCTCTCATTCTCATTAAGGCGCACATGGATTCGGTCATGGCTATTTGCACACATCTACACGAACGTCGAAGCTATTTATGCCATACAAAGCAATTGTGTAATACCTGCCATGCTTCACTGACGTTAACATGTTTAATGTATCATATGATATAATATAACATATAAACGATGTTTTAGCGCCATTATACAATACAAATAACTTCACTGTAAATAGTTATATCAGTTTAAGTTAAGACAAGTTGACACCACAATCTCGCCAGTCAAACACTATATGGTATATAAAGAAAGGAAATTGCTACTATAATTGTAACTGATGTGTATTCGATGCCTCGTGGCAAAGGGTGTATCACGTGATGCTCGTAATATGGAGGGTCACATCCGGCAATGGAACGCCGGGCTTAGGGGCAGATACTCCCTCCCTTTCTCGTAGCACAGTGGTCAGTTGTGAGGGTTGAAGGTCGTGACATTTCTCGCCAGGGGAACGTTGTAAGGAGCAACCAAAGCGGAGTGCCGAGCCCAAGTAGATACATAAGATACTGTACTATGTACTAATGTACTATAGGCAGAATGTTCCCAGTGTCTCCCACTTCCGGATACCCTCTTTTTAAATTATATAAATATTATAAATTACATAATTTCATGGATTTATCTTTTAAAAATTCTGTTTTTCACGATAAACTTTAATTAATTCGTTCTACGTTTTGTTTGTGGAAAAATATATTATTGAAAGATATAAAAATGCTTGAACCTGTAATAAATAGTAGTTAACTTAACTATATATTTGAGGACTTTCATGTAGTCTTTAAAATCATCTATGTATTGATGGATTGTTATTATTTTGCTTTTGTTCATTATATTTTAATAACTATTATATTTTTCTCACGTAGCGCTTATATATCTGGTAACATTGCTTTGTTATGGAAACACCAGATAAGAGGTGAAGAGAAGGCCACTTGGCACTGAGACACTGAACAAGAAAAAAAGGATATGGGATAGACCAGGAGAATATGGCCACAAACAGACACATTGAACAGGAGAAATGAGCAGAGTAAATAAGAATTGTTACATATGTGACTGGTCAGTCTCTTGAATCTAGTGCCACCAACAGTACGTGTCACTCTTGCGAAGGTAATCAACTAGAGAAAATGTTGGATATTGTTAGGCAATGCAACATGTTCTGTTGTAATAATCACCGTTAAGAATTCAGGCTTATGGGAAACAACTGTACTGGTTTTGTAATTTGTCACTTTTTCAGGTAGAAACAATCGTTCAAATAGAATGTTTGATAGCCATGGTGACGGATGATATTTCCACACAAGAAGAGTTCAAAACAAAGCTAGCAGTGTTATCCAGAAAAATGAAGTTGTGCATACTTTTGTTTAGATTTTTAATAATTATGTATTCCTGTCAGATGATATAAATTAAAGTGTTCTAATAATATTAAATACAATTGTGACTGATTATATTTAGAATACTGTGTTGTAATGCAAATGCATTGTCAATTGTTTGTCAAACCATTTTGTTCACTTGGACAGTTTAGGGTAATATCGATTCAGTGTTGTGTGTGGCAGGTTCACATCCTGCTGGTGTTCCTTATGCAAACATTACATGTTGTGTGCACACGCATTGGTTCTATTTAATAAGTTCAGCTCCTTTTGTGACATCTCTGAAATGCATCGAACTATAGTCAAGTTTGTGTATGTATCAATTCAGCTACTATATTCAACACTACTGAACAGAGTGACGCCACTGCTGGGTAGATACCACCAATTGATTTTCCATAGGCGGCCATTGTAACGTTTCTTTGATTTCCCACTACGATTATCAATCCATGGTATTGAAAATTTCAGACATTAATTAGTCTCCATCGACACATGTCAACAATACAACATTCTTATTTACACTAATGTTTTAGTTTTATAATAGTTATGTGTGCATGATTATTGTCTTTCCAATGATATATTGTTTGTTTCTCTAGCTTTGTTAGTAGCAAAGTTACAGGCATTAATGTAGCGATCAGTATGCGAATGGGGTCAAAGTTCAGTGACCTATATCTTCAATGACCTAGATTTATATTTTATTTTTTATTTTGATATACTTATGTGAACCAACAACTCTACTAAATTTAATCCGTCTTATAATTCCTCCACAAAATATTGAAATCTGACAAAGAACCTGTATTTTTTACCCTCAGGTTAAAAATTAACAAAATACCTACATCTATTACCCATATATAAGAAAAATAAGATATATAAATATGAAACAGTAGAGAATGTGAGTAAGCATTACCTCATTTGTATTTTAGAAGTTTGCTTCAATTGTAGCACTAAATAAAAGCAGTGACCACGGTCTAAAACGGTACAACACTTTCATAATTTTGCAACCAAATACCCATGACAGTGTGACGGGCTACATACACCGCCACCCGCCAGTACCTGTCTGAGAAAAGGCAGTCGTGGCTCTCACTCCATTGTTTAGAACAAACATGTGGCCATTCCCATTTAAGTGTTTGTACAGACCTTCGCCATTGTGAGTCAATGACAACAGTGTTTGCGTGTTCCTTTGTGGAATTGTTTACTTCCCTGCCACAGAGGCCAGTCAGATGGACTAACCGCATTTAGTTTCTCTACGGGCAGAATAGGGTGGACAAAACAACTGGTTATGGATTCAGCGCTCGGTTAACTCAATTAACAAGTCAGTTGTTTGACCATTTGACCACCATACTACATCTAGAGGCTCTCAGTGACACTCACCTTACCATATCTTATCTCACCTCACGTTACCTTACCTTATCTTTCCTTGCTACACTTTATCTCACCTTACCTCACCACCTCACCTAACCTATACTGTCTGGGCGTTTCTTCTGTCTCTAGCCACCCATTTGGTCTCTTTCCATGTTACCCACCGTCTCGAATTTATTGCCTTCATTTAACCAGCTGTCTAAAACAGCACTGGTTAACACTGTTGGTTTGTTTTCTACGGTGTTGATTTTGTTCTTAACAAAATTCTTACATTGCATCTGCTAGAATTGGCTTCATAATTAAAACAAGTTCAGTAAACTTAATATGAAAAAATGTGAGGCTAATTCCATTGATGTGTGAAACCTGTCACGCTACTGTTGTGGTTAACAGGGATACGGAATGCTTCTGTCGCATACATTCACAACTAAATTACAAGCTCCGTCTCAAGAAACAAATCATTTTTTTGTTTGACAGAGCGCTCCGGTCGCCACAGCAAAGATCCCAAAATACCTCGGCGAACTGCCACCGACTCCAGCAGAGGAAGAGGTCGGGAATTTGCCCCTGGAGGCCGAGCACAGAGACGCCGTCACACGGCTCCACAACGAGGGTCGACAGTGTTGCAGTACAAGGACGCGGTCAAGAAGCTACTGCTGAATGTGTCAGCCCCGTTGTAACCAACTCAGGCAGGGCCGGGGGTTGGGAATGTGCACAAAGTTACGATTTGGAAGCTACCATGACAGCCGAAAGATAATGGACAACCTGCAGGTTGGGGAATGTCGGGGTGTGAAGAGATTGTGTTCACAGAAACGGAGACGGACAGATACAGCAGTGTGAAGATGTGCTATTGCGTCCGACAATACGTGGTCTGTTTAAAATCAGTAATATTGGTACACTTTCCACAGTCATTGTCTATCTCATTATATATATATATATATATATATATATATATATATATATATATATATATATATATATATACATGTATATATAATATACAAATATTCTAGTCATTGTCTATCTTATTATTTGTATATATATATATATATATATATATATATATATATATATATATATATATATATATACATGTATATATATATATACAGATAGCTAGTCATTGTCTATCTTATTATTTGTGTGTATGTGTGTGTGTGTGTGTGTGTGTGTGTGTGTGTGTGTGTGTGTGTGTGTGTGTGTGTGTGGTGCGCGCGCGCGTGTGTGTGTGTGTGTGTGTGTAATACTATGTATGTGTGTAATACTATGTATGTATGTAATACTATGTATGTATGTATGTAATACTGTGTATATACTTGTTTATACATCCACTGATGGTGCGCATGCTCTCAGCAATGTTCCTACAATGATCTTCTGAAGCCACCCAGGGCTGAGAGGCACACAAAGTGTTGTGTCTATGCAGTGTGACTACCGTGTCATCAACTGGCAGTCACTGTCTGGGGAGGACTACTGAAAGCTGTTGAACCATCACGACATGTATGCGGTAAACTGACTGTGGAAAAAGAAAACAAAATTAGGTCGATAAAGTATGATGAACCTCTTCATTCCGCGTACTCTTCTGTCATTTATGTAAATCTGCTGCCATGGAAACAGTCGTGTGGTGACAGTGTTATCATCAGTGAGGTCACATGTGACGCCATCTTTCTACATGGCAAACAAAACTAGGTCATGCTTCAAATTCTCGCTGCATCATACTACATATGGAGTATGCATACATACGTGTCGTCTGCTGCAATATTGCCATTGGAAACTGCTCGTGCAGTAAGTTTTGTACAGAAAATAAATTTATATATTAATTTATACTTAGTACTGTGTTGAATGGAGTTGCGAAGTTACAGAAGATGTTCATTGTTCTGTATTCAACTGCAACAAAGTAGTGCTCACAGTTGATCAGCCCCAACAGGTTCCTTAGCAAACTTAACAAAGATACAATGTAGGAATTAGAACATTCTGCAAAACAATTTGTCTGCTATTATACTAACAACTGATTTAATACATGCACGTCAGGTAGGTGGGACACTGATCCTGTTTATCCTACATCTTTTGGTCTTTTTCCCAATACAAACATGAAAATACAACAGTCGCCAAATTAGTTTCCTTTAAAAACTACAAAATTGGAAAAGCCACGCCTTTTAGAACTGTCATTTGCTATTATTAACAAACTGTTGTATGCCTCATCTTACATAGTGGTATCTACACAGCATGTTTCGGTCTTGGTGATGTGTTTTCTCAGTTCTGTCCTCATTGTTTAGATATTACCAGAATGTTAAAAGATACATTTCTATACAGCTCAGTATCCAGTCACTATGACTGTTCAGAGAACTTTACAGTTTATTCCCCGAGAGACATATTACAAAACCTTAGCCTACATCATTCTGGGCACTTTTTCAATGTCCAAAAAAATTACCATCACACAATATGGCAATAATTTTGTGGTAGAGGCTGCTCCTTTTGCTGGCAAGTGTCAACCTTCAATTGACATGAATAAGATAGACACAGCAACCTCGACGAATCATTCGCATGTAATGACAGTCCCTCTGTTCCTGCAAATGTCTTCGTTTGGTTTTGAAATGGCCCCTGATGTGGTTTAGACGGTAGCCACCAGATGGCAGCAGCTGATTGCTTCTGGCGTTTCAGCGCTATTTGACGTCATAACTGGCTGATTACATATCCGATGACGTCATGAGTAAACACCAAAATGATTTAAAGATGTGTCCATAAAATGCAATAAATATATTACTTGCAGGGCCTATGATTATTATATCCGGTATCATATGAAAACTGGGTGATCAAATATATATACAGGGTGTATTGGTTTTGAAATAATACAGATTTAGATAATAATTCATTGTCACCAAGGCTGTTGAGAGCAGTGGGAATTCACCAAATTCGACACGGATTACAAGTGAGATACTTAATACCCTAAAACTATGTGAAACTAGCAATAAACAGTAATGGAGAAACGCGACTTAAGCAACCATTCAGTAGTAACATTGTTTAATCGGTAAACGTTCTGGCAAGGTGTTAGTGTAGTTGCCAAAGTTTATTAACATTCTGCTTACAACTGGCTTCGTTATCGCTACGTATGACGTTAGACTACGTCACCGTAACCTCTCGCAACTGATTACTTTAACTACACACAGCTGCTATGCTACCACTCTTGACAGGAAATGGCGTCAGATTTCGTCCACAAACAAGCCGCCATTGACGCCCTAGAGTCTAGTATCGGGTGCTTAGACAAGTGATATGAACGGGTAATATCCTACTTTCTTTTCACGATCTAAATGTATTCCTGTATTAGTCGTTCTAATCAAATATCACGGAATGCCAACAATTGTGATCATGGTAACAATTCCTAACAATCTGTGCAACATATAAAAAGGTATGTTAATCAAGAAGTAAGATAACTGCTAATATTGATTATGAATTAATACTGGTTGAGCCTATTTGATTTGTTTACTTATTAACACTCTAAGCCTCTAGTATACAATTCACGTCAGTTATGCAAGTCCACAACTAGACTTATAATGTTTGTGGTTGAACGTTTCCCCTTCCGAGATTGGAGATGTACCGGAAACTGTGACTCATGCATAACTGTATCGCTAATAGTATCAATTAATAACATTAATTGGTCTCTTTCGCGGGTGACGTGAGATTACGTTTCGGAAATTCGCTTCGTATGCATAATAAACAAAATATGCATTTGTCTTTGTTCTGCCAACGAAGGGGTTTTCAATAATTGCTGTTTAATGTATATGTTTAGGTCATTATGTGACATTGCGCATAATGCGAACTTTGAATGAAACGAAATAATAATTGTAATTCCCTATATTAACATATTGTTTTAAGAACGTAAACTATTACAGCGTCAACGTGCTCAACATTGCTTAGCAAAGGTGGTGACGAGATCTCCACGTATTACTCATTCTGTGCCGTTTCTAAAGTCTCTGCATTAGCGTCCTGTTCGATATCGTATCATCTTTAAAACCTCTGCAGTTACCAATCCCTTCCCTGTAAGCAACCAGTGTATTTACATGCACTGCTTACTCCAGTAAGAAAACTTATCCAGCTTCGATCATCTGGTTCTTATTTACTGTGTGTCCCTCCGACTATTGCTTTCGCTACAGTTGCTCCTGCTCCTGCTCCTGCTCCTGCTCCTGCTCCTGCTCCTGCTGTTTAGAATAGGCTTCCATTTATAGTGCTCCTGCTCCTGCTCTTTAGAATAGGCTTCCATTTATAGTGCTCCTGCTCCTGCTCTTTAGAATAGGCTTCCATTTATAGTGCTCCTGCTCTTTAGAATAGGCTTCCATTTATAGTGGTCCTGCTCCTGCTCTTTAGAATAGGCTTCCATTTATAGTGGTCCTGCTCCTGCTCTTTAGAATAGGCTTCCATTTATAGTGGTCCTGCTCCTGCTCTTTAGAATAGGCTTCCATTTATAGTGCTCCTGTTCCTACTCTTTAGAATAGGCTTCCATTTATAGTGCTCCTGCTCCTACTCTTTAGAATAGGCTTCCATTTATAATGCTCTGCTCTTACTCTTTAGAATAGGCTTCCATTTATAATGCTCTGCTCCTGCTCTTTAGAATAGGCTTCTATTTATAATGCTCCTGTTCCTACTCTTTAGAATAGGCTTCCATTTATAGTGCTCTGCTCCTACTCTTTAGAATAGGCTTCCATTTATAATGCTCTGCTCCTACTCTTTAGAATAGGCTTCCATTTATAATGCTCCTGTTCCTACTCTTTAGAATAGGCTTCCATTTATAGTGCTCTGCTCTTACTCTTTAGAATAGGCTTCCATTTATAGTGCTCTGCTCCTACTCTTTAGAATAGGCTTCCATTTATAATGCTCTGCTCTTACTCTTTAGAATAGGCTTCCATTTATAATGCTCCTGTTCCTACTCTTTAGAATAGGCTTCCATTTATAATGCTCTGCTCCTACTCTTTAGAATAGGCTTCCATTTATAATGCTCCTGTTCCTACTCTTTAGAATAGGCTTCCATTTATAGTGCTCTGCGCCTACTCTTTAGAATAGGCTTCCATTTATAATGCTCTGCTCTTACTCTTTAGAATAGGCTTCCATTTATAATGGTCTGCTCCTACTCTTTAGAATAGGCTTCCATTTATAATGCTCCTGTTCCTACTCTTTAGAATAGGCTTCCATTTATAATGCTCCTGTTCCTACTCTTTAGAATAGGCTTCCATTTATAGTGCTCTGCGCCTACTCTTTAGAATAGGCTTTCATTTATAGTGCTCCTGCTCCTACTCTTTAGAATAGGCTTCCATTTATTGTGCTCCTGTTCCTACTCTTTAGAATAGGCTTCCATTTATTGTGCTCCTGCTCCTGCTCTTTAGAATAGGCTTTCATTTATAATGCTCTGCTCCTGCTCTTTAGAATAGGCTTCCATTTATACTGCTCTGCTCCTGCTCTTTAGAATAGGCTTCCATTTATAGAGCTCTGCTCCTGCTCTTTAGAATAGGCTTCCATTTATAATGCTCCTGCTCCTACTCTTTAGAATAGGCTTCCATTTATAGTGCTCTGCTCCTGCTCTTTAGAATAGGCTTCCATTTATTATGCTCCTGCTCCTACTTTTTAGAATAGGCTTCCATTTATAGTGCTCTGCTCCTGCTCTTTAAAATAGGCTTCCATTTATTATGCTCCTGCTCCTACTTTTTAGAATAAGCTTCCATTTATAGTGCTCTGCTCCTGCTCTTTAGAATAGGCTTCCATTTATTATGCTCCTGCTCCTACTTTTTAGAATAGGCTTCCATTTATAGTGCTCCTGCTCCTACTCTTTAAAATAGGCTTCCATTTATAGTGCTGCGAGGCTTTCCGAGGTTCCGGGAGAACCCTAAGTCATTAGGTTATTGTATTGTATTGCCCGCGGGTGTGAACCAGGCTACTAGCGTCCTCCCCAGCCTAGGCTGGTAGTATATAGGCTAGTCGTGTATTGCCGGGCCTCCAACCCCGGGTGTTTATCCCACGCACTGCATGGATGTGCGCTGAATCATTTGTACGTCGGCCCACTTTCTGTATTTGTCCCGTGATTCCGGGAACCAGCGAAACTTCAAAGAATTGCCTGTCCGGCTAGAAGCGTTAGAACTAGATGTCCGTGTGCTTGCCATAATCATGGTACCTGGGTTGTATTTAACTGGTAAAGATAATAACAATTATATTGTCGTACGTTTGATTCATAGCACCTAATTTTATGTCGTGTAAACACGGCAATAATGTTACATACTTGTGCTGTTAAACAAGTCAGCATACTACCCATCATCTAACCAGGAGCAGCTAGTGTGTAGAACACCGTCGCGACTTAGGAGTCGAGAACAACACTGCGCTCGTTGGTTGTGAGCAATCTTATCTACAGACTAGACTCGTCTCGCCTGTCTCGTGCCTAGGAAAGAACATCGACCGACGCAGGCGTCTACTGCAGATATCAGAATGGTCGAATTACACTGGCGGATGTACACGTTACACACACGCATACGCACGCAAACGTGCAACTTGCAACACTCCGCGCACGCACGCACGCTCGCACGCACATATACATACGTACGCACGATCACAGATGCACACACAGACACACAGACACACAGACACACAGACACACAGACACACAGACACACAGACACACAGACACACAGACACACAGACACACAGACACACAGACACACAGACACACAGACACACAACACGCACACGCACGCACGCACCACGCACACACCACCACCACCACACACACACACACACACACACACACACACACACACACACACACACACACACACACACACACACACACACACACACACACACACTCTCTCTCTCTCTCTCTCTCTCTCTCTCTCTCTCTCTCTCTCTCTCTCTCTCTCTCTCTCTCTCTCTCTCTCTCTCTCTCTCTCTCTCTCTCTCTCTCTCTCTCTCTCTCTCTCTCTCTCTCTCTCTCTCTCTCTCTCTCTCTCTCTCTCTCTCTCTCTCTCTCTCTCTCTCTCTCTCTCTCTCTCTCTCTCTCTCTCTCTCTCTCTCTCTCTCTCTCTCTCTCTCTCTCTCTCGCTCTCTTCGCTTGACTCTGGCCCACTCCCGGATCTCCACGACCGAGTATCGCCGGTCGAGACAAGTGGCGGTTGCTAAGGACGCTCTAGGGTCTATCAAGATAGCGACGACGCTCTGTGAAGTCTCGGCTGATACAGAGGACGAGACTCGAGACTAACGGACAGTGCTGACTCGGTCAGTCCTCTTGTCGTCGTCGCCGTCGTACATAAATAGTTATACTGTTTCTTAACTAATACATTAACGGGAAACAATCATCCGTAATAATTAAAATGTATTATTTATCAAACAGTCTGGAGGGCAAAAACTTCCAGTAGCACTAATGGTGGTATCATGAGACGGGGATGGGTGGGTTAATGTTCAAAATGTATGTGGCGACGATCACAATGTCGAGAGCTTAATATTGCTGCTGTCGTTCGCATTCGAATGCCGACATCGGAAGATCGCGCATATTAGAGCATTTAGGAGACACGCCACTCTTAATGCTGCTAAATTACAAAGGGCTATGAGGGCACGTTTCCCAAACCTCTGTAAACGCCCTGTCATTGTAGTTCCTGTTTGTAAAGATATTTGTTAAGTGTCGTATGTTTCTCTACGCCAAATGACGCAGCTTGTTTTGGTTTGATGTATGAGTGAATGCACGGGCATAATCCTGGTTGACGACTGACGCACGGTCAGGTCAACACACTCTATCGATACAGTAGGTGCTACGTCTTCCGACCAATGAATCAACTACATGTTTATATACACGCCATGTCCATACCTGAGAGGTGATATGACGTAAATTAAATCGTTTTGTCAATACGATGTTTACTTAATCGCCGTTGAGACATGCAGCTACGGGTTTATAGCCAACCCCAATCTGATGCACACGTATCGTTTACACCCTGTTTGTTTTTCTTATAGTAGATCTATGGTTTTACGAAGCCGTATTTAATTATAAATACTAAGAAGGCGACGGTGTGGTACGATAAAATAGTATACATTTATAAATAACATTATATTAGGTTTTGCGTGATAATTATAATTGATGAAGTCCTATGATGATGATGATGATTATGATTATGCTTATGTGATGGTGATGATGTTGATTATGCCGATGACGACTGAGATGATTACGACGACGATGGGGACCTGGTAGTTAGTGTCACACTTGTCAACGTAATTTAATGTTATGTTATGTTATGTTATGTTATGTTATGTTATGTTATGTTATGTTATGTTATGTTATGTTATGTTATGTTATGTTATGTTATGTTATGTTATGTTATGTTATGTTATGTTATGTTATGTTATGTTATGTTATTGTTATGTTATGTTATGTTATGTTATGTTATGTTATGTTATGTTATTTATATATATATATATATATATATATATATACACACACACACACTTGTGAAAGTTTTCAAGCACCCTGTAACGTTGCACCTGTGTGTCACCCTAAGATGGTAGCCAAGTAAACATGTTTTATTTGAGCGCGTGGTTGCAAGTGTACACGCCGTTCAAGTTTATTACCGTGAAAATTCGTATTGCTCGGTTTGGTGGGTCAAACATACTACGTAGGCGCATCATACACCCCGAGCGCCTGTCATTGGTGACAATTTACGGGTCATAAACCCATTTCACATACGCCCGAAGCTTGTGACAACTCCACGGTAGGGGGCGCTCGACCTTGAATGCTTCGCAACATCCTTTGCAGAACACACCGCCATTGCAAGTCGTTAAAACTCGCTCAATTGTCGGTGTTGTGTATTTTTAAGGTGTAGCGATTTTATATGTCCGGGACCCTGTGAAAGGAAATGTTTAGGGCAACACTTTCAGGCGCCTCTAATCGAATCACTCTTTTTATTTATGTATTATATGTATCTGGGTTATTTACTTAAACAATTGCATTGCAAAAGAAACCGGTTTGATTGTAAGCTCGCAATGGGTTTGTTGCACTAGATGACGTAGACGAGCAAAGAAACGGGAATAAAACAACACTGAATCCGACAGACGCTGGATCTAGTGACGTAGACAGTCTGAGAGGAAGCACAAGAACTGGTTGACAGGTGAAAAGCAATCAACGAGAGACCGCAAACGAAGGCCAAATAAATTAACGGAAGCCACGTGACAGAGCTTAAAATGCTACGGAACTATTTCTGTGGTGGACAAATGGCGGGTCGAGCGTTCTCCAAGAACAGACAGTAACAGAACGATATGTAAACAATCACCATCCAGTCAGGACTGCTCAAATCGTTTTATTCTATTCCGTGGCTGGCATCAGATAAAAAGCAAGAGAAAAGACGGGCAGAACACGTTGAAGTAGAAATAAACAGAGAAGGCCTTCCTGAACGTCGACACACTCCAAGACTTCTTGTGGACTGGACGTCGACGCAAGGCCGCCGCCCAAGGAAGAATCGTAGGCGCTGCAGGGAACTGAACAATAGGGAAACACCGGGTCATGCCCAGCTGACTGCTGAGTTATTGAAACATATCTGACCTTGCAGCCAGACATTTTAGGTTTACCCTTTCCATGAAAATGTGGAATGATAAGCACGCACGCACGCACGCACGCACGCACGCACGCACGCACGCACACACATAATTTTATAATAGCAATAGCCTACACCAGTGTTTCTGCTATTAATGTTGTTGAAACTGTCACACCACATTTGGATTATATAGTCACTCCAAAAAATGTACAGTTGACTCTTCCGGTGCTACGGGATCGTCTCCGTGACGTGAGGGCGCCGATGACAGCGACGACGGCGTTGACGTCGACTACACCACAATGTGAGATGTCACTGCCAGTCCTTATGACGTCACTGCATCAATGACGTCATAGCTGTTTATGGCGTATCAATGACGTCACTGCTATTATTGACGCGTAACCGCCTCTTAACTACACAGTAGAACATATTAAACTAAACGTCTTTCCATTTATTTTCACCGCATTTCGTAAACAGCGCAAGCCT
This sequence comes from Ridgeia piscesae, assembly GCA_025642075.2. Lineage (NCBI taxonomy): Eukaryota > Metazoa > Annelida > Polychaeta > Sabellida > Siboglinidae > Ridgeia > Ridgeia piscesae. Next base: position 266,104 of record JAODUO010000187.1, read on the forward strand.
AGATCTAAATACATATTAGTATTCTGGCCTACTAAACTTTGGCATCGTCAGGCGTTATCTATGACGTATAAGCTAAAGCAAGTCCCTAGTGATAGGTTTGTAGGCCTATCTTATGAGCTGTATAGTTCCTGTGAACAGGCCACGATTCAGGCCCTGTATAATTACATACAAATGCGACGACCTTTTCTGTAGTTTCTGTCAACCCATATCTGACGATTGCAGGTGTTTTATCCGTAGCCGCGTAGGTGTTAGCCCTGTCACGCTACCGGTCGCATGTGATCTATAGTAAGTTAGTCACCGGAAGTCACGTGGACGGCGTCATGCTTCTATTCATATATCGACTCGTGAAAACGGTTAATGACGAAACTCACTAACATTATTTACTTCCGGGGAGTGAGGCGGTTTACCTTTTGTCAAGGACACCTTTCTGTCGTTGTCTCCGACGTAAACTAACTCTGGACCAAGACCACATTTGAGTTGACCGTAGGCGGGCCGGTACAACGTTTCCTACATTTCCTGCTAGTATGTTTTATCACAGGGTATTCACATTTTCCGACATTAACTAGCATCCACATATGTGTTACGTATGTACTGCTATTGCGGTGCGTATCTAAATGAACACGACATAACCATCACTCACCACCTAAGCAAAGAACAAGCTAGCAGCCGCACAAGCAAAGATAGAAAAGAGTATGTTAAGCATAACATATCAGGACAGAAAAACAAACATCTGGGTAAGAGAAAAGAATCAAATCACAGACGTGATTGAACAAGTCAGAAGACGGAAGCGGACCTGGACAGGACACGTCAGCAGGATACGAGATAACCGACGGACACTGCGTATCACCACCTGGAAACCATACGAAAGGAAAAGACCTAGAGGAAGACCGGCGAGACGGTGGAGAGACAAACTAGACTACTGGAGTCAGACCACATTTGCATTTTCCATAGGCGACTATTATAACGTTTCCTTCATTTCCTACTAATCTTGAGCAGTTCTGTTATTGACAATTTCATAGCATATTTACCCTCCATTGACAGAAGTTCTGTGAACAATTCGTGAACGTTTAATACCTCAGGCTCCCACAAACGTCTTTCAAACTTTACACCCCTCCATTTCTGCTTGAACCACCCACGGATTGCTCCTGATTACAATTACATTACCAAGCAAAATGACAACTGTATTAATACGCAGAAATGCACCGACTGACAGCTGTCGTAATTTGACAGCTCTGATGCCACGCTGCACGAAAACATAATTTCTAGTCACTCCACACTGTACATGTGCTCACAGAAATTCAGACAACTTGCATAATGCTGCTTTTAAGGGGTGCTCTTTGGTCGCACGGGGCATGGCGGATGAGCACCTTATTGTGGTCTTACATCTACTACTGGAAAGGTACCATCTGGCAGAGGATAGCGCACGATAGGCAGATGTGGACGCAGCATGCTGAGGCCTTCGCCCCACCACGGGAGACTACGGCTGCACCGTGAGGTGCCAGAGACGAACCGTGTATAGACATTCTGCAGTTTCACCTACGCAGCTCACACCTTGTAGTTTTATTATATGCCTTATCCACATTTGTTTTACAGATGCCATGCGAGGTAGCCCTGGCAAATCCCCTTCGAGAAATGCAGAAACTAGCCGAGTGTAATGAATGACACGTACGCCCAGTCGCACCAACTGAACGCGCGCGTGCGTGCGTGCGTGAGTGACTGTGACTGTGACTGTGACTGTGACTGTGACTGTGACTGTGACTGTGACTGTGTGTGTGTGTGTGTGTGTGTGTGTGTGTGTGTGTGTGTGTGTGTGTGTGTGTGTGTGTGTGTGTGTGTGTGTGTGTGTGTGTGTGTGTGTGTGAGTTCGTGCGTGCGTGCGTGCGTGCGTGTGTGTGTATTCGAATATTTGGTTGCACACCCCACTGAATGTAACACGAACAGTGTGTGGCTGAAATCACCAAAAATTACATCACACGACCACATTTCTCGTGAACAATTTCATTGGTTAACCTTAAATTCTGAGTTCTGCCCAGGGATCATCCAGGGAATCGCTGCCTGGTACTCGGGTACTCGTCAGTACCCACCCCTGATGGTGGGGCACCCGGGCGATTGGCATATAAGACGGGGTGTCTCGAGCAGGGTAGGGTTCGGTGACCACGCAAGGGTTCGAACAACAACAGCAGGAAGTACGGACATGTGACGTCATTACAGTAGTCGCAAGTGAAACGAAAGCGGTGATGTCAACGCCACTTAAAATACTTACTGACCACCGACCACGTGACGGGACAAGGCGAAGACGTGATGGGGCCGGCGAGCTTTGGAGGGGTAGTCCTTTGACTTGAGCCGTTTGAGAATACCCCGCTTGAATGCACGTCAAGTCGTGCTACCGACTACGCACGCGCACGCCGTCCATGTACCGGAAGTGAAGAGAGTGTCGCTACAAGAACTCGCGTCTCGTTTAATTTCACGCTTCGGCTGCGGCTGATCTGTCTTGCATTGCGTCTGGCGGCTGAGAGGCGCAGGCGGCGTGCGGTAACAGTGAGTGACGCAGCTTACACAAACCCGACAGCCCGAGTCGAGGTGTCATAAGGCTGACTGACGACCACGCCCACTCCTAGGAGGGCATCTCGCCACCTACTGGTGGAGGTGAGAACCGGGCACAAATGATTAGACAGACACTAAACATTATACAAACAGGTCGTATGATAATAGTATATACTCAGTATTACCCACGCACGCACGCACGCACGCACGCACGCACGCACGCACGCACGCACGCGGGCGGACGAGCGCACGGACGGACGGACGGACGGACGGACGGACGGACGGACGGACGGACGGACGGACGGACGGACGGACGGACGGACGGACGGACGGACGGACGGACGGACGGACGGACGGACGGACGGACGGACGGACGGACGGACGGACGGACGGACGGACGGACGGACGGACGGACGGACGGACGGACGGACGGACGGACGGACGGACGGACGGACGGACGGACGGACGGACGGACGGACGGACGGACGGACGGACGGACGGACGGACGGACGGACGGACGGACGGACGGACGGACGGACGGACGGACGGACGGACGGACGGACGGACGGACGGACGGACGGACGGACGGACGGACGGACGGAGAAACTGAGATCTGAGGTTATTCAAAAATACCCACGGAAACGTATCGTTAAAAAACTACAGGTGTTTGCTGTGAAGAGAACCCGTACAACATTCATCTGGCCAGGGAACCGCAGCTACTGGGCGTGTCCTCGTGTCGCTGCAGGGATCACATTGCCTGGCTCTGTATAGGTGCTCAGTCGACGGTACATCGGGTAAACTCGAGTTGGGCGCCGGGGGCTCGAGGCAAAGACTACAGGCGTGAACGCACACCCAGAATGTTATGCCCTGGATGAATAATTGACATATTCCTGTGAGAAAGTCTGCTTTGACTCAACCTTTAATCTGCGGTAGTTTGTCTACATGTGCGTGCGTGCGTGCGTGCGTCTCATGTAGAACAGCCGTATAGTCTACCTGTCTCATGTAGAACAGCCGTCTAGTCTACCTGTCTCAGGTAGAACAGTTGTCTAGTCTACCTGTCTCATGTAGAACAGCCGTCTAGTCTACCTATCTCATGTAGAACAGTCGTCTTGTCTACCTGTCTCATGTATAACAGTCGTCTTGTCTACCTGTCTCAGGTAGAACAGCCGTCTAGTCTACATATCTCAGGTAGAACAGTTGTCTAGTCTACCTGTCTCAGGTAGAACAGCCGTCTAGTCTACCTGTCTCAGGTAGAACAGCCGTCTAGTCTACTTGTCTCAGGTAGAACAGTCGTCTTGTCAACCTGTCTCAGGTAGAACAGTTGTCTAGTCTACCTGTCTCATGTAGAACAGCCGTCTAGTCTACCTATCTCATGTAGAACAGTCGTCTTGTCTACCTGTCTCAGGTAAAACAGCCGTCTAGTCTACCTGTCTCATGTAGAACAGTCGTCTTGTCTACCTGTCTCATGTATAACAGTCGTCTTGTCTACCTGTCTCAGGTAGAACAGCCGTCTAGTCTACATATCTCAGGTAGAACAGTTGTCTAGTCTACCTGTCTCAGGTAGAACAGCCATCTAGTCTACCTGTCTCAGGTAGAACAGCCGTCTAGTCTACTTGTCTCAGGTAGAACAGTTGTCTAGTCTACCTGTCTCAGGTAGAACAGTTGTCTAGTCTACCTGTCTCATGTAGAATAGTTGCCTAGTCTACCTGTCTCAAGTAGAACAGTTGTCTAGTCTACCTGTCTCATGTAAAACAGCCGTTTGTCTACCTGTCTCATGTAGAACAGCCGTCTAGTCTACCTGTCTCAGGTAGAACAGTTGTCTAGTCTACCTGTCTCATGTAGAACAGTCGTCTTGTCTACCTGTCTCAGGTAGAACAGCCGTCTAGTCTACCTGTCTCAGGTAGAATAGTTGTTTAGTCTACCTGTCTCAGGTAGAACAGCCGTCTAGTCTACCTGTCTCAGGTAGAATAGTTGTTTAGTCTACCTGTCTCAGGTAGAACAGCCGTCTAGTCTACCTGTCTCAGGTAGAACAGCCATCTAGTCTACCTGTCTCAGGTAGAACAATTGTCTAGTCTACCTGTCTCAGGTAGAACAGCCGTCTAGTCTACCTGTCTCAGGTAGAACAGCCGTCTAGTCTACCTGTCTCAGAGGTAGAACAGCTGTCTAAGTCTACCTGCCTCAGGTAGAACAGCCGTCTAGTCTACCTGTCTCAGGTAGAACAGCCATCTAGTCTACCTGCCTCAGGTACAACAGCCATCTAGTCTACCTGTCTCAGGTAGAACAGCCATCTAGTCTACCTGCCTCAGGTACAACAGCCATCTAGTCTACCTGTCTCAGGTAGAACAGCCATCTAGTCTACCTGTCTCAGAGGTAGAACAGCTGTCTAAGTCTACCTGCCTCAGGTAGAACAGCCGTCTAGTCTACCTGCCTCAGGTACAACAGCCATCTAGTCTACCTGTCTCAGGTAGAACAGCCATCTAGTCTACCTGTCTCAGAGGTAGAACAGCCGTCTAGTCTACCTGTCTCAGGTAGAACAGCCGTCTAGTCTACCTGTCTCAGGTACAACAGCCATCTAGTCTACCTGTCTCAGGTAGAACAGTCGTCTTGTCTACTTGTCTCAAGTAGAACAACTGTCTATTCTACCTCTCTCAGGTACAACAGCCGTCTAGTCTACCTGTCTCAGGTAGAACAGCTGTCTAGTCTACTTGTCTCAGGTAGAACAGCCATCTAGTCTACCTGTCTCAGGTAGATCAGCCGTCCAGTCTACCTGTCTCAGGTAGAACAGCCGTCTAGTCTACCTGTCTCAGGTAGAACAGTCGTCTAGTCTACCTGTCTCAGGTACAACAGCCATCTAGTCTACCTGTCTCAGGTAGAACAGTCGTCTTGTCTACTTGTCTCAAGTAGAACAACTGTCTATTCTACCTGTCTCAGGTACAACAGCCATCTAGTCTACCTGTCTCAGGTAGAACAGCCGTCTAGTCTACTTGTCTCAGGTAGAACAGCCATCTAGTCTACCTGTCTCAGGTAGATCAGCCGTCTAGTCTACCTGTCTCAGGTAGAACAGCCGTTAGGTCTACCTGTCTCAGGTAGAACAGTCGTCTAGTCTACCTGTCTCAGGTAGAACAGCCGTCTAGTCTACTTGTCTCAGGTAGAACAGCCGTCTAGTCTACCTGTCTCAGGTAGAACAGCCGTCTAGTCTACCTGTCTCAGGTAGAACAGCCATCTAGTCTACCTGTCTCAGGTAGAACAATTGTCTAGTCTACCTGTCTCAGGTAGAACAGCCGTCTAGTCTACCTGTCTCATGTAGAACAGCCGTCTAGTCTACCTGCCTCAGGTACAACAGCCATCTAGTCTACCTGTCTCAGGTAGAACAGCCATCTAGTCTACCTGTCTCAGAGGTAGAACAGCTGTCTAAGTCTACCTGCCTCAGGTAGAACAGCCGTCTAGTCTACCTGCCTCAGGTACAACAGCCATCTAGTCTACCTGTCTCAGGTAGAACAGCCATCTAGTCTACCTGTCTCAGGTAGAACAGCCATCTAGTCTACCTGCCTCAGGTACAACAGCCATCTAGTCTACCTGTCTCAGGTAGAACAGCCATCTAGTCTACCTGTCTCAGAGGTAGAACAGCTGTCTAAGTCTACCTGCCTCAGGTAGAACAGCCGTCTAGTCTACCTGCCTCAGGTACAACAGCCATCTAGTCTACCTGTCTCAGGTAGAACAGCCATCTAGTCTACCTGTCTCAGAGGTAGAACAGCCGTCTAGTCTACCTGTCTCAGGTAGAACAGCCGTCTAGTCTACCTGTCTCAGGTACAACAGCCATCTAGTCTACCTGTCTCAGGTAGAACAGTCGTCTTGTCTACTTGTCTCAAGTAGAACAACTGTCTATTCTACCTGTCTCAGGTACAACAGCCGTCTAGTCTACCTGTCTCAGGTAGAACAGCCGTCTAGTCTACTTGTCTCAGGTAGAACAGCCATCTAGTCTACCTGTCTCAGGTAGATCAGCCGTCTAGTCTACCTGTCTCAGGTAGAACAGTCGTCTAGTCTACCTGTCTCAGGTACAACAGCCATCTAGTCTACCTGTCTCAGGTAGAACAGTCGTCTTGTCTACTTGTCTCAAGTAGAACAGCCATCTAGTCTACCTGTCTCAGGTAGATCAGCCGTCTAGTCTACCTGTCTCAGATAGAACAGTCGTCTAGTCTATATACCTGAGATAGAACAGTCGTCTAGTCTACCTGCCTCAGGTAGATCAGCTGTCTAGTCTACCTGTCTCAGATAGAACAGTCGTCTAGTCTATATACCTGAGATAGAACAGTCGTCTAGTCTACCTGTCTCAGGTAGATCAGCCGTCTAGTCTACCTGTCTCAGATAGAACAGTCGTCTAGTCTATATACCTGAGATAGAACAGTCGTCTAGTCTACCTGCCTCAGATAGAACAGTCGTCTAGTCTACCTGTCAACTGCTTTAACCAGTCAAATTACACCCTCGACCCTGCACGGCACCTGGCCGTACAGACGTATCAAAATACGCGCGCTCTGCGTGGCCTCGTCAGCACCATGCCCACACGCCTGCACGCCCACAACCCGCACGCCCTGACGCCCACGTGCAGTCAGATGACCAGACGGGTCGGTGTTATTAGCAATGCCATTCTATTTGGGAGTAAACCACAATTACAACCCTGAATGTTCGCCAGTAGCAGGTGATCGTGTAAACACGGAGACAGCGACGACCACCGATGTATTCCTGCGATGTATTAAAGGGTAACAAAAGGCAATGGTTTCAGTCTAATAATCTAGAAGTAAAATCAGCCAAGGTGCTAATTATTAGCCGGGAGTTCGTTGATTTGGTGGTTGGAATGGGGGAAAAGCCGAACAGGTCAACCATCAAAGACTATTAAAAATAAATGAATGAATCATTGCGCACAATCGGCCTCGCAAGCATTCCAAACTTAGCATATTTAGTTCTTCAATATATTTATCATTGTATCAAGGTAAAAATACCGTATAACATACAAAAAATTCACAAACGATGAATCAGACAGCGCACTTGTAACTTGACTACCAGTAGAAGTGCGTTTAAAAACATAAAACAAAATTGATACGCTTCCACGTCTCGAAAAATTCTCATGGACAGTCTCTCTATGAGAACTGCACTTGTGTGGCTTCGCTTCTCCGAGAGCGAAGCCACGTCCCAGCCATGGATAATAGAGTGTACACTTGTTTGAAATATATCTAACTGCACATTACATTTCTGGTTCTTTCTTCGGGGAGGGAAAAAGAAAGAGAAACTACAAATCTCTAGAGGTGCACGTGTCCCTACGGACCCGCCTACATGCATAGGGTATGCGATGCTGTTCGGACGGACGCATGTACGCACGCACGCACGCACGCACACATTTTTTTGGAGATATAGATTTATCTTAGAACGCATTCAATAGATCTTTTGTAGCCTATGTAGCACGATTTAAAAATTTACTCTGCGTTGTCACTGATCCACCCAATATTGACGAATGCTCTCCTATATGTATCCTATTAACGGACGCCTGGATGCAATGCCTATGCCATAGGCAATGGCTGTGATTGTTTTGGGGAGGCGTAGACGTAATAATGGCCCTCCCGCAAACCGTCAAATGATAATTACATTCCTCGGGTGAGGTTTACCAAGACGATTACTCATCAAAGACATATGTTATATCTACTTGCTACGCGCAGGGCAACAGGTAAAGGGGCAGGCGTCACACACTCCGGGGCTGTAGCGAGGCGAGACAATAGCGTGCTCACGTAGACGCGCGTGGCCAACGCCGCGCACACGGCGGATTTGCCCGCCAACCCGCGCGAGTGGGCAGACGACATATAAATAAATGAAAGAACGGTGGCGATGATTCATTGATCGCGCCGGTCCGGTCGTGCGGGTACATAATATCGGACATATAGATCGTCGTCGGCGCTCACACGGACGCTACGTTCGCATCGACGCTTCCGCGGAACAGCCTTGTGGTCGCGCCGGTCGCAATCCGGTGTAATTGGGTCGTCTTTTCTGTGTCTGTTCGGTCGCGTTTTTATCGCGCGTCCTGTCACACGTAATCGAGCAGCGACGCGCCGCCCAGAGCCAAGGAAGACATACGGGCGGCCAGGCTCGATTCTACGCTCGCTAGCGCCTTCGTCCGGCTGCTAGCTACACCGCCGGGCACACGGACGGACCGGGAGAGCGCGAGTCGGTAGGTTATTATCGGCGATAGGCGGGAGGGACGGACGCAGCCACGCCACACGTGGAATATCGGCGCCACCGCCGCAGCCCATTGCGTCAACAACGCCCGCAATGGCGTCGAGCTCCGTCAGCCAGGAGAGTCTAGACACGGAGGACTTTCAGCTGGTGAACCAGCGCCGGAGCCGCGTGCGGCCGGGACTGCGTTGCCGGGCGCCGATCAAGGACCAGACCATGGACGGCGCTAGCGTATCGGTCGCCGACGACGCGCGAGACGAGGCCGCTGACCCGGGAGGTGTGGACCACGACTCGCCGACACGGGGCTCGGCGAGGGGGAAGGAGAAGAGGGGACGCCCGCTACACCTGTACAAGGGAAAGACGGCGAAGGAAAAGAGGAAGCTTAGGGAGAAACGCAGGAGCACCGGGGTGCTGCACTTCCCCACGTCTACGGAGGTAGGTACAGGAAGGCACCGGAGATATTGGTGATCGGTGTCAACTGGTGATCAAGTATCAAGGCCAGTTGGCGATCAATAACAGTGGGTGATACTGTATTATTTAATTATGAGCTATACAGAGGTCTGGGTCTGAGCGTAATTTAAATACCCGTAGGCATTGTGCTGACTCTAAACGAATATACTTATAGGCCCTCAATAATGCCCAAGGCTGACTATTTTGCTACTATATTAGTGCATAATTTTATGGTGGCATTGGATCAAATACACCAATAACAGTCACACAGTCACACAGTGACACAGTTACAATATTCCGTCACCATATAAAGTTGTTAACAACAACATTGCAAAAAGACAATTATAACCACCACATTGTAGTGCAAATGAAGAAATACTTCATAGACTGTGTGGTTGTTCAATGTTGTCCTGTTATGACTCATGGTGATTTGTAACTTTGTGGTGGTTTGGTGAAGTTGTAATGTTGAAAATCCTTACCATAATGTCATGATAGTTTAGATGCGTTTTAGTGCCATTGTAATTTGGTGACGTCATTCTCATTAGTGTAATGGACTCATTATGGTTCAGATACATTGTAGTGTTAAAGAACATTCATTGACACTACCCAGTAGTGCTAATCGAATGTCACAGTTTAATAACCACTACAATTTTTCCCATTTGGGACTATTAAAGGTTATTGGATTGTATTGTTCAAGTTGTATTGCAACAAAGATACAACAATTAATGGCAAAAGTTATTTTCTGCATGTGCCATAACCACCACAGTGATTACAATATACCACCATAACAATAGTGTTGGTTTTCTACTGGTATGACAAGTTAGGTGCTTGAAAACTTTGCTTAAAGATCACGTTTCACAAGCCAAAGAATCCATTAAACCCCTCCACCTCCTCCACAGTAGAGGGTGGGAGTTATCCCCCCCCCCCCGATGCATATATTCATGTAAATTACCCAACTATTAGATGCATTATTCATTTACATCGAATGGAAGACAAAGATGGCTCACTACAAATTGTCTATTTAATGCAGTGTCTCTGAATCGTGACAAACATACGGTGCAAAACAATAAATTTACGTGCAATGTTTGCTTGCTTTATGGCGTCCCATCCATGTGTTATCATGTCTGTGTACCAATTTGTCACACACATATCACACTGTTGTTGCACAATGTCGTATTTCACACGTTCTAAGACAGCTAAGTCACCCCACACACATTCCTTCTCCAGACTTGTGGACAAACTATGATGGTCATGTGTCACCAATTATGTCACAATTTTTCCTGCCCTTATCAAAACCAAGAATGCCACTTAGATTGTGTCGTAGATTATATTCCCGCATCATGACTAAGCACAGCAGATTTAAGTGTGTCACTGGTTAAGTGGCCGTCTGGTGAATGAATGACATTTATACATTAAATGTATAATTTCGTGGGTGTTAAACTACGTCTGTTTCATGCATATTGCTGTACAACTTATTGTTGCCAATTATGGGTTAACTTCAATAAGGGCTCTTATTTAAAAGCTAAAGTTGCCTACAACAATATGCATACACAAATTTTGGGATATAACCGATGGGACAGCGCAAGTAGCATGTTTGCTAATAATGCTATTGATACATTTGATGCCCTATTGCGTAAGAACATTTATGGTTTAAAAAAATAAAAAACCGCATTTTTAACATAAATAATGACTAGATTAGGGTTATGTACAATTGCTTTGAAATAGTAAATGGCCCAATGTGGATTAGCTGGGCCAATTCGTTGTACACAGTAAATCTGTAAGATAGTCATCATCTCTTGCATATAACTTTATTATTTATTTATTATTATATATATATTTTAAAGTCAGCAAGTTGTTTATATAACTTACTTTGTTTTACATAAATTAATTGCATATTTATTATACAATCACATCCTGTATATTGCTCATTATTGTATCTGTTTTTCTATAATTTTACATTTATCTAACTTATAAACTTATTTCTTTTTTATCTATTCATTTTTTAACATATTTGATACTTTATAGGCTACCTAGATGTGCTAATGTATGTACCAATTGTATATGGGTTTTTACCTGAAATAAATGTATTCATATTCGTAATACTAACTTAGGATAACTAAGTGTATCGTAGCGGTGCAAATGTTCACTAATCTCTGCCTAAGTATAATTTCTAGCAACGTTTATTCCCTTCATTGTGCACAGATCTCTGCTCTACCAACTGTGGTTTGGATTTTTAGCTAATTATTTGTTTTGCTATGCTCGCCTTTTCTTGAGGATCTTTCTCCTAGGTGGGAAAATTGAGTGGTAAACAATTCACCGAGTATAGACAAGTGGTTGCCCCATGGATAGTATACGTGCAAATAGTAACTGGTATATCTCCCAGGAGCATAGCTTTTTTACCCGGCCACCCGTCATTTGGATGGATAAAAACCGTTGTGGACAGGTAGAAATATGGGTGGACGTGTGGTGCACATGTAAAAAAATGAAGGAGCATAAAAAGGTCTTCCAAAACCATAGATATTGTCAGTTATGCCTCAAAAGTGAGTGTAAATGAAATTGTGTCACATGTATATTTGTAGTCCATCTTAGGTCATCAGACACATTTAAAGTTTGTAAACTGGCTAAACAGTTAACATCCATGTGTCCACCAAAACATGTGTGACTGGCAATAATTTGGTCCTGTATAAAGCCCTGCCCAGGAGTTGGAGTAAACAGACGTCGTGATTCAACAAGATTAGACAGAAACAGAATCATCTCCAAATTCAGGACCGAATATTTTCAACAACTTTTCTTGCATTTTAACGGACATTGGAAAACGGTATCCTCAACTTTTAACAGACACTAGGGTTGCTAGACACTAGGGTTGTTAGACACTAGGGTTGTTAGACACTAGGGTTGTTAGACACTAGGGTTGTTAGACACTAGGGTTGTTAGACACTAGGGTTGTTAGACACTAGGTTTGTTAGACACTAGGGTTGTTAGACACTAGGGTTGTTAGACACTAGGGTTGTTAGACACCAGGTTTGTTAGACACATCCCATGAACCAGTGTCGATAAAGTCTGACTGATGATGCAGGAACTTGGGTCAATTTAACAATGCAACCACAGAACGCATTAATCTGGTTCTGCTGCAGGATGTTGTATTAAGTCAAAAAACTGTTTACCGTGAGCGGTATTTCCTGCTTGCCGCGTATCCGATGTTATTGCATGGCTAAATGTGGCCACATTCCAGCAGCTATATTCAGAAATTTATATTGTTGGAATCGCTGGAGTATAATTCTTCTGTATATTTCTACAAGGGTGGGATGGGGGGATGGGTGCATTATAGTGTCAAATGTCATACTTCTTTCCATCTGGGGCTGAAGTTGAATTTTAAAATGTAAAAGTTGATTTTTTTTATCTTTGCATACTATAAATCCACGTACACATCTATGTGTCATCATCATCATCATTGTGCACGCACGCGCGCACACACACACACACACACACACACACACACACACACACACACACACACACACACACACACACACACACACACACACACACACACACACACACACACACACACACACACACACACACACACACACACACACACACACACACACACACACACACACACACACACACACACACACACACACACACACACACACACACACGCCACGTGCACTGTGCGTGTACCGCATGCCACAAAAACAATTTTTTTGGTGTTACACATGTGTGGATGCCTGGATGTCATTTTGACATGTGACAAAAGCAACCAATACATGTACACATTTATAAACACATTATTCCCAGGGTTGCATTAGTATACACCTCATGTTTATCTGTAACACCTGCAGATGTGGTCTTAATACACTCCACTACATTAGTTCACAATAGCAGTACACGGTGTACCGGGTAAGTATTTTTTATCAATCCAAAGATTGTTCCTTTTTCGCTTTGAAGTTGACAAATGAGGAATATGGGTGAACTTAAGATGTCATTACAGATTATGTTTATGTCATTAAGGACGGGGTTTCCAAACTTGGTTACGCATCTGCCTTGAAGTTCCATGGAGGTGGGGATGGAATATGAATTATTTATGCATAGCTGGAAGCAGAGATCATATCCATGTCTACCTTGGGGGATTAGGGACTGGATGTTAGACGAAACATTGTCCTTATTTGTCTTTGGGAGACTAAGGACTGGATGTAGGAAAAACATTGTCATGAGATGGTAGAATGAAGGAATGGGTTGTTAGAAGAGACATTGTCCTAATCTGTCCTTGGGGAAACCAAGGCCTGGATATAAGAAGAAACATTGTCCGTTTACAGTCAGGCAGTCGAACCAGGAACTGGGATGTTGGAAGAAACTTATCTCGTCAAATTGTAGAACCAATGATGGAACCAGGAACTTTGTCCTGATCTGTCCTCAGAGAACTGAGGACCACTCCATAGGACCCAGTGGGTGTTGAGAGGACCTTTGTCTGAGCCTCCTGGAGGCCTGGCCCTGCTGACCTCTCAAGTCAGGGTTAATGAGCCTGGCTCTAGCTACCCTGGAGAGAACACCCCAGAGGACATTCTTACCCCTGTTGTCACACCGTTACATAACATCAGTTGCTGTTCTTTGATTCATGCTGCTCATTTTTCAGAGTCACACATTATTTGTGTCTAAATAAATATTGATTCCAGCCAAATAATTGCTAATTGTCACAGCTCTAGCCAGGCCACCCCCTGTAGCCAGGCCACCCCTGTAGCCAGGCCACCCCCTGTAGCCAGGCCATCCCCTGTAGCCAGGCCACCCCCTGTAGCCTGGCCATCCCCTGTAGCCTGGCCATCCCCTGTAGCCAGGCCACCCCCTGTAGCCTGGCCATCCCCTGTAGCCAGGCCACCCCTGTAGCCAGGCCACCCCCTGTAGCCAAGCCACCCCTGTAGCCAGGCGATCCCCTGTAGCCTGGCCACCCTGTGCCTGGTTACAGGTAGATCTTAATCACAAAGTGTAATCTAACACTGGACCGCAGGTGATAGCAGATTGATGAAGGTATGTGAGTTGTGATGATTGTGATGCAGGCTTTGTTTGGGTTGTACCCTGGACTGTGTACCACAGTGGTACTGAGGGACGGTCACCTAGATGAAGGTAGTCACCTGAGAAATACAATTACCTTTTTCTAATGCCAGAACTTCAGTTTTGTACGAGTTAGCCATTTAAATATGAGGGGGTTATTTGTATGACCTCAGTGACCCTTCCTTCTGTTGGTGCGCTTCCTGTGCAGTCTGTCAGTCACTGTGTACTGAGGTTGGCTTGTGCAGTTACGTTAATGTCATAAATCAGAACTGTGATTATAGCCTGTCTCTGTGTGCCAGATATGTGTCAATTTAGATAAGACTGACCAGTTATGAAGGAGTCTCCTTTATCACCTCACCTGGACATTCAGTGCAAAGTGGTCATAAAGTGGCCAGTTGGTCACAGGACTCTCACCATATACCAATGTAACTACCATTTTATGTCTGCAGCTGTAAAACCCAATATAACTTTTAACATCACTGTTTTCGAGAGAGAGAACGCCAGGTGTGGCGTGGCGTGTAAGTTATGTACTCACATTTCTGTTACAAAGCCTGTACCCAGAATGTCACGGTGACCATCATCTGAATGATTCTGTTCAATTATTACTACATAATGACGACTACAACAGCAGCAACAATAGTTCGGATGTCAAATTCATCAAAACGAAAACTTGTTCTGCTGATAACTCTGGTTTTTGTTGTCTCCGTAAAATGTGACCTTTTTCAATTTTACATGGAGTTATTACGTGGCGTTTGAGGCTGTTTGATAGAATGTATGAGATGGCCATGTTTTAAAAATGGATTCACTGAAATATCCGGTGAAATAACCACCTTTATTTCCTCAGTTATTATGTAACATTATATGTAGTAAACTATCATTGTAGTATGCTTACATCTTATAATTCCAAGAACATTTATTTTAATTATAAATATGTCATGTTTAGCTTTTTAAATTTATGATCTATTTAATACTCGTATGCTTTAGGTCATTTAAGGTATTTACTTATACTATGTTCTTGTCAGCACCTTATAGGATATTTTATGCGGATACACAAAGCTCTCAAAATTCTTATAAATAATAATAAATAACTACCCAGTATCTGTAAATAAGAAAAATATCAGAAACAAGTTAAATAACTCATTATTTGTCTATTGTACTATTGTGGCTTGTAAATCTACACCTAAAGTACATGTATCAAAGCAGGGCTTTATGCAGGATAAAATTATTGCCAGTCACACATGTTTTAGTCGACACATGGATGTTAACTGTTAAGCCAGTTTACAAACTTTTAAAAGTGTCTGATGACCTGAAATGGACCACAAACACACATGTGACACCATTTCTACTCACTTTGAAGGCATAACTAACAATATCTATGGTTTTGGAAGACCTTTTTTTCTTGCTCCTTCATTTTTTTACCCATCCACCACCCGTCCACCATATCTGTACCCGTCCATATTCGTTTTTACCCGTCCAAATGACGGGTGGACGGGTCTCTACATATAGCTATGTATCAAAGTAACAACCATTAATTAAACAAACAGATAAAATATTCACATGTAGCAATTTCTGCACATTTCTGTCAACATTGCATATAGCGATATTTGCTCTGGGGTGTTTGGATATTGAAAATACCTTTACATCACATAAATTGCTATTCTACTTCAGTTGTCCATTAAGGAGGTGGTTAAGAATAACAAATTATTTGTATTTAAATATTGATTGGTACAGACTAAGTCATTGCATCAAAACTTACTGTGTGTGGTGGAGTTCACTCAATGATTTACCTCTCTGTTATTACTTTTTATCGGATAATTCCACTTTTATTACGAAAGGTGTTTACTTGGACAAGTGTGTTTATCCAGTAACAGCACCGGGTCTTATTTCCTAGTCTTAAATATAGTGATAATCCAATTTTGGGTTACTGAAATTGGGTATATTTACCTCTCAAGAAACGTTTTGTTAAACAGAAACTTATATAGAGACAAAACAAGGTGTCTTGAGAGGAAGATATATCATACTGTTATTGTTACAGATGTTATTTTGGGGATGACATTTGTATTATGGATATGAGGAGTAACAACATGCTCAATTTGTACCTTCAAGACATAGAATCATGGGCGTCGATCGGTGGGGGACGAGGGGGACGCGTCCTCCCCACTTTTCCGCTTGAGAGGGACACAATAAGAAATGTCCCTACAACCTTTTCAGTTCAGAAAAACAAATTTATGGGCATATAGCAAGACTGATCACTCCTCTCTCTTTAAAACCGTTCATAGGTCTAGTAGTAAAATTAATATACTCAGATATAAACTTCTAGACTACCCAGCGGAAACTCACTAGATAATTGCTTGGTTGGCTGCAGCCCACGGCTTGATCTTCAAGCCCAGTAAATATTCGTCATGCTGGGCTCTATCCTTTGGCACCCTTGTGTTGATATATTAATAGGCACTAGCCATCAAGCACATTATAGATGATTAATTTTTGGTTGACATGTCACCCCTTGGATTGCAGCCTGGTCGCCCTGCTGGATACTTAGATCGCCTACGGCGGAACCAGCGGATTTCTGCACTTTGTGTAATTAGATCCCATTTGAGTGTTGACGAATATTTTGCCAAAAGGTGGAATAGGGAAATCCTACACAGGCACCCCTGTAACCTCTGCATCGTGTCACTTTATGAATCAGGCAAGCAGTGATAGGTCCAAAGTCTACCCTCAAAATGTTCAGTGATTGGAGTGGGCCATGGCCCCTATTCAAATACATGTAGCCAACATAACTATTTTAAATAGCATACCTTGAAGGCCTTTAAATTGTTTATTTTAGAATTAGCACAAGACCAAGACTAAATTAAATTTTATATTTACTAAAAACATTTATATATATTTCAGGTCATTATATATATATATATATATTATATATATATATATATATATATATATGTATATATATATATATATATTATATATATATTATGTATATATATATATATATATTTAAAACCGGACCGACGCTCCGCACAGAATAGTTATAATCATGTGGTCACTTATGCTATTCAGTGATCAATAAAACTCAGACAGCTTTCACTGGTCGCACAAGCAAGTGGTGACTTGTCAGGTGACCAGTGCTGGTAGACTGGGCAAACCTTGGCCCAATACAAGTGTCATTAGTTACAGTATGGTAACTTCCACACTACCACTGAATCACGGCCAATTATAGGCTTTGTGGTCTGGCAAACCATTGATGTAGGCGCAAAACTTTCCTTTCAGTTATGTAAACACGGAATAACATCTTATATAAATGTTCATGTTGCTACACACCTTTCTTACACGTCATAATGATAACACAGTGGTAGTTTAATTAGTCAAACAGTTTTTGTTGTTCAGTTGTGATGATGGCGACTGACGGCGGATGTTTTGTTCCAGAGTACGGGAGACTCCCTGGATGAGGATGAGAAAGGGGAGGCGGAGACACGGCGGAACACAAGTTACAACGAGGTGATAGACGCAGACAACCCACAGACCCCAGAGGAGGTGAGGACAGGGCTGATGGGAACACGGGGGATCCAGGAATTTTCATTGGGAAAATACGTCTATATATGGTTACTTCCCAGCACTGGGCTTTAAGCAGTTCATGAACCACATAATTTTTCTTACACAGTTTTTATAACTTCTTAATGTCGTCAGCCAACATACCAGTGCATCACAAATAAAATTGAAAATAGCAGAAATCTAAATCACACTAATCATTTGTCTCGTCCTGTGCCTGTGATTGTGTTTCATGTGTTAAAATCATCTGAATTGAAACACCATCTGAATGATGTTGTCATGGCCCAACAAGGCCATACAGTGGAGACAGGTTAAGTGTTATGGCTCAACAAGGCCATATAGTGGAGACAGGTTAAGTGTCATGGCTCAACAAGGCCATATAGTGGAGACATGTTAAGTGTCATGGCTCAACAAGGCCATATAGTGGAGACAGGTTACGTGTCATGGCTCAACAAGGCCATACAGTGGAGACATGTTAAGTGTCATGGCCCAACAAGGCCATATAGTGGAGACAGGTTACGTGTCATGGCTCAACAAGGCCATATAGTGGAGACATGTTAAGTGTCATGGCCCAACAAGGCCATATAATGGAGACAGGTTAAGTGTCATGGCTCAACAAGGCCATACAGTGGAGACAGGTTAAGTGTCATGGCTCAACAAGGCCATATAGTGGAGACATGTTAAGTGTCATGGCTCAACAAGGCCATATAGTGGAGACAGGTTAAGTGTCATGGCTCAACAAGGCCATATAGTGGAGACATGTTAAGTGTCATGGCTCAACAAGGCCATATAGTGGAGACAGGTTAAGTGTCATGGCTCAACAAGGCCATATAGTGGAGACATGTTAAGTGTCATGGCTCAACAAGGTCATATAGTGGAGACATGTTAAGTGTCATGGCTCAACAAGGCCATATAGTGGAGACATGTTAAGTGTCATGGCTCAACAAGGCCATATAGTGGAGACAGGTTAAGTGTCATGGCTCAACAAGGCCATATAGTGGAGACAGGTTAAGTGTCATGGCTCAACAAGGCCATATAGTGGAGACATGTTAAGTGTCATGGCCCAACAAGGCCATACAGTGGAGACATGTTAAGTGTCATGGCCCAACAAGGCCATATAGTGGAGACATGTTAAGTGTCATGGCTCAACAAGGCCATACAGTGGAGACAGGTTAAGTGTCATGGCTCAACAAGGCCATATAGTGGAGACATGTTAAGTGTCATGGCTCAACAAGGCCATATAGTGGAGACAGGTTAAGTGTCATGGCTCAACAAGGCCATATAGTGGAGACATGTTAAGTGTCATGGCTCAACAAGGTCATACAGTGGAGACATGTTAAGTGTCATGGCTCAACAAGGCCATACAGTGGAGACATGTTAAGTGTCATGGCTCAACAAAGCCATACAGTGGAGACATGTTAAGTGTCATGGCTCAACAAGGCCATATAATGGAGACATGTTAAGTGTCATGGCCCAACAAGGCCATATAATGGAGACATGTTAAGTGTCATGGCCCAACAAGGCCATATAGTGGAGACATGTTAAGTGTCATGGCTCAACAAGGCCATATAGTGGAGACATGTTAAGTGTCATGGCTCAACAATGCCATATAGTGGAGACATGTTAAGTGTCATGGCTCAACAATGCCATACAGTGGAGACAGGTTAAGTGTCATGGCTCAACAAGGCCATATAGTGGAGACAGGTTAAGTGTCATGGCTCAACAATGCCATATAATGGAGACAGGTTAAGTGTCATGGCTCAACAATGCCATACAGTGGAGACAGGTTAAGTGTCATGGCTCAACAATGCCATACAGTGGAGACAGGTTAAGTGTCATGGCTCAACAATGCCATATAATGGAGACAGGTTAAGTGTCATGGCTCAACAATGCCATACAGTGGAGACAGGTTAAGTGTCATGGCTCAACAAGGCCATATAGTGGAGACATGTTAAGTGTCATGGCTCAACAATGCCATATAGTGGAGACATGTTAAGTGTCATGGTTCAACAAGGCCATACAGTGGAGACAGGTTAAGTGTCATGGCTCAACAAGGCCATATAGTGGAGACATGTTAAGTGTCATGGCTCAACAAGGCCATACAGTGGAGACATGTTAAGTGTCATGGCTCAACAAGGTCATATAGTGGATACATGTTAAGTGTCATGGCTCAATAAGGCCATACAGTGGAGACATGTTAAGTGTCATGGCTCAACAAGGTCATATAGTGGAGACATGTTAAGTGTCATGGCTCAACAAGGCCATATAGTGGAGACATGTTAAGTGTCATGGCTCAACAAGGCCATACAGTGGAGACATGTTAAGTGTCATGGCTCAATAAGGCCATATAGTGGAGACATGTTAAGTGTCATGGCTCAACAAGGCCATACAGTGGAGACATGTTAAGTGTCATGGCTCAACAAGGCCATACAGTGGAGACAGGTTAAGTGTCATGGCTCAATAAGGCCATATAGTGGAGACATGTTAAGTGTCATGGCTCAACAAGGCCATACAGTGGAGACAGGTTAAGTGTCATGGCTCAACAAGGCCATATAGTGGAGACGTGTTAAGTGTCATGGCTCAACAAGGCCCTGTAGTGGAGACGTGTTAAGTGTCATGGCTCAGCGAGGCCCTGTAGTGGAGACGTGTTAAGTGTCATGGCTCAGCGAGGCCCTGTAGTGGAGACATGTTAAGTGTCATGGCTCAGCGAGGCCCTGTAGTGGAGACATGTTAAGTGTCATGGCTCAGCGAGGCCCTGTAGTGGAGACGTGTTAAGTGTCATGGCTCAGCGAGGCCCTGTAGTGGAGACATGTTAAGTGTCATGGCTCAGCATGGCCCTGTAGTGGAGACGTGTTAAGTGTCATGGCTCAGCGAGGCCCTGTAGTGGAGACGTGTTAAGTGTCATGGCTCAGCAAGGCCCTGTGGTGGAGACAGGTCGAGTGACGTCACTCAGGAGGACCCTATAGTAGAGATAGGTTAAGTGGCATGGCTGAGACAGCAAGGGCCTGTAGTAGTGACAGTTACGTGTTATAACTCAGCAAGGCCTGTTTGGAGCTTTGAGATGCTATCACAGCCAAGCGTCTGGCGTAATGAAACAGTATTGTCTGAAACAGATTGGCAACATTTAGCAGTGTGTTGAATATGGCCTGATCTGCGTCTGCAAGCAATTTCTGATTGTGTTCTGCGGTTACTGACTTGACAGTCTGAGTAAATAAAGAGTGCCTCCATTGTCAGGACAGTCTGAGTAAATAAAGAGTGCCTCCAGGTTGGCAGCAACTTAAGCAGGGATCTCTAATCACTGACATTTCCTGTGTGTGGGGGGGGGCAGTAAATATAGCTGTATGTGCCACGTTTGCCGGTAGCTGTCATGTTCACGTCTCGAGCAGACAGACTGCTTGGCGGATTGTTGCGTGGCAGCGATTGGTTATGGACTAGCGCCGTCGTAGAATCACCCCATTGTTTGTCTTTGAGTGCGTTCTTTGTGATGGGGCCAGTGTTTGATGCCTTATGTAACGCGACTACCACGGCCGCAGAGAGACGTGACAAAACTTCCGTATAGTCATCCCAGCGCGTCTCTCAAACTTATCTCACGGCGGCCATCTGTCTAGACGACACGGCATTTTAATATCAATAGAACGGCGCCCGTTACCGTGCACTGCCAGCGAAGCACGGCTTGAACTAATCCTGTCGGCGAGGCAGTAATTTATGTGGCATTGTCACACAACAAGACCACTGGTGTTATGTTTGGTTATACACCTGGTCTTGAGATGACAGTCCCAATCATTGACGCTGTTTTTTTAAGACTTAGACGGTAACTACCCAGTGTGGTGGAACCTCACTTCATAAAAATATAAACAGTAAACATTTTGAAGGTAATGATATGTGCTTATATTTTGCTATACAGTCAGAAGGAATCTTGAAATGGTTGCTATTTTCAAGAAATATTAAATCATGATGAATTGTCTTCCCTCTCCGGCAGACACTGATGAGGGAGAAACTGAGTGCATGATGCTGCTTGTACCCTGGGGTGGTGCTTTTGGGCCTGGGAGAACCCTGCTAAATAAACAACCCCAGTTTGTAGGGAGGTTCATTTTTTAGATTACTCAGACAACCACAGTGTTACTCGGCATTGCTAAACATATGCTTTGCTTACCGTGTTGTTGTCGATCTAGATTTATTCCTGGAGTGGCATTCTGATTTATTCCTGGAGTGGCATTCTGATATATTCCTGGAGTGGCACTGGCACAGGTATAACCACACAGCTGTCTTTAACCTAAACATTTTAAGTGAGTCCAGCATCTCTTTTCCACTACAGCACTAAGTATATCAATGTTCAATGTTTAGTATACTGAGATTATCCCTGCCTGTGAACCGGTTTCATTGTACACCGTCTCGCATTCTCAAAAGTCGTATAAATTTGAGTCAGTGTATTTTTTTCATTTTGAAAGCTTGGCAATGTCAGTGGCCACCTAACACGTTCTAATGTGCAGGCATTTAAAGAATGTCATGAAAGCTTTTACGGTGACTTGTCACCAACTACGACTGCTGCTTATAGTGGTGGACTCGCATCGACACAGGACACAGCCACACCACGCCGTTGTGACATGCTGAACGAACACGAATAACAGCAGATAAAAAGTGACATCATGGAGTGCTGAGATCCAACCTAGTTCTCTCTCTCCATTCACTGCCGAAAATAACGAGTGTGTTCACTGTTTCTGTGACGCACTAAGTCTGCTGTGACAGCAAGGACAGTGCACTGGCAGAATTGGTCTGCTCGAGATAACCCGTAAAAACCGAATTTGTAATCATGCAAACGTTAGCCGTGTTCTCTGGTATTTCGTAGAAATTCTCTCCCTGCATTTGCGAACAATTTCGTTTCTCCAGAATATCACATTTGATTGAATATGAACTTGTTTTGGTAAATGTCGTTATTTTGGTTGTTTTGAAGTTATTTAGTGAGATTTGGAATAGCTGAGATCTCAAGACTAAAGTCGATGGTAAAACCACCTTTCATACTGGTCACACCCAGACAGTGGTGATATATCTTTTTCAGAAATTAAGTCACATCCAGTTAATTTGGATCAAATAAGTACTGTATTTTGCTTATTTGGCAGGTAGAGTTTAATATTGTATTTTTTTTCCGACAGCATTTAGAATAGATGGAATCAACTATTTTGGGGTCTTATTCCAAAGAAGCTAGAATCTGTCAACTACTGTGATTTTTTGGACTGCACTTGTTATTACCCACTGTTGTTTTGGTTCACGGTTGTTGGAATTGAATCCAGAGTGCAGACAATTTTCCTAAACGCCTGAATCGTCTCGGCTAGTTTGTTTGTTTAATCAAGTTGGAAACTTGTAACTGGCAGTATAGTTACAGCAAGTGGTTGCGGTATCGATCTTTCGTTTGAGGTTCGTCTTGCACCGATCAGGTGGACACACTTGCATGAGATTGGTGTTAGTGTGAAATGTTGTATGCGTCATCCATCATGTGACACTGTCATCTGAACACACCTGGAGTGTCAGTTTATTGGGTGGAGGCATGATAAACCCCCATCCCCCTTGTCACATCCGTGTGGCTTGTGGTTTTATCTGGTGTCAAACAATACTGTCACCAATGTGGACGTCACCACCGTAAACTATACAATCTGGCATGCATGTGCACGTACATGCGCGTGTGTCCTCAGAATCTGGCCCTGTTGACGCAGGTATGCCGGTGCGTGATTCACCCGTGTAATCAAGGTTCAACAGGGTCTTGTGTGACAGGGCAGTTAACAAAGGGCTTTTAGAAACTATTTCATTAGCACCCTGCATGCTTGAGTGGGTCACTGACTCATGGCGTGTTTCTTGTGTGAGTATTACATGCACCGATTTTATGATGAGGGAAAGGTCAACGCTTTGTGTTTTTTCTGCCCAACAATACAAATCACAGAAGCTTTAGTTGTGATAACGATACATGTCCAGGTAAAACTGTCAGATTATGTGAGTTAAGAGAAATAGACTTTTGTGTGTTATCTTTCATCGGCCTTGATTACTGCACAGTAAAGTCTAGACATGTGTTACACAAGTTTGTGTGTTATGTTAAGACATGTGGCATTTGTAATTTCATCATTTGGACAGGTAATAATGCACCCAGTGTGGATAGGCAGAAATATCACAGTACACCAAAAAAATATTGTCAGATATTTAAAATGGGTGTAGCGCATGTGTTTGTAGTTTATTTCAGGTCATAACACACATCTCAACTGACTTGTACATATCTGAGTTAACAGTTCCTTTTTCACACAAAAAGTGACTACAATTTGTTATCCTGCATTAGCCCTGTAGGGTGGTGGACTGTTTAAACAGGATGGACAAAGTTCTTCCAAAATCATATGTACTGTCAATATGCTTTAAAAATGGGTGTCACACACGTGCTTATAGTTTATATCAGGACATAATATACACCTTGACTGACTTGTGAGGTAACATGCTCATGACTACCACACCATTTCGGATTGGCATTCATTTGATTGTGAATAACACCATGCATGAATAAAAAACGACAAATAGCAATGGTTGAATTAATAAATGATATCCATGCGTGAACTACCCATGCATGCATAATTACACATTCCAAACTCACAGCACAGTGGTATGTATTCTAGATGAAAAAGGCTTAAACCATAATCACATTTTCTCAAGCAAATTCTGGCTGGTGTGCTTCGCATTTGTGTTCGGATGCTGCACCAAATGTCTGTTGTTAGCAAAGTGTGAGACATGTGCTGGTGTATTGAGTGTGCATGTTCTGCAGATAAGTCTACTTGAAGGGTTTGTGTAGAGGTTGTTTGAGGTCGTTCCATGCCCGGTGGTCTTTGTGACCGGTGTGGTTCTCTGTCTCCATCCATCATGCCTCTCTCACTCTGTCCATCTAAATGTCCAGTTGAAAAGTGACCAACAGTCCTCGTCATCTGTCAGTGTAACCGCCGGTTTATCTTCTTTCAACGTTGCAGCTGCTTATTTATATTTAGCAAGTAGCATCCAGGAACCCTGTGTCAGCATTCAGGAACCCTGTGTCAGCATCCAGGAACCCTGTGTCAGCATTCAGGAACCCTGCATCAGCATCCAGGAACCCTGTGTCAGCATCCAGGAACCCTGTGTCAGCATCCAGGAACCCTGTGTCAGCATCCAGGAACCCTGTGTCAGCATCCAGGAACCCTGTGTCAGCATTCAGGAACCCTGCATCAGCATCCAGGAACCCTGTGTCAGCATCCAGGAACCCTGTGTCAGCATCCAGGAACCCTGTGTCAGCATCCAGGAACCCTGTGTCAGCATCCAGGAACTCTGTGTCAGCATCCAGGAACCCTGTGTCAGCATCCAGGAACCCTGTGTCAACATCCAGGAACTCTGTGTCAGCATCCAGGAACCCTGTGTCAGCATTCAGGAACCCTGCATCAGCATCCAGGAACCCTGTGTCAGCATCCAGGAACCCTGTGTCAGCATCCAGGAACCCTGTGTCAGCATCCAGGAACTCTGTGTCAGCATCCAGGAACCCTGTGTCAGCATTCAGGAACCCTGTGTCAGCATCCAGGAACCCTGTGTCTACATCCAGGAACCCTGTGTCAGCATTCAGGAACCCTGTGTCAGCATCCAGGAACTCTGTGTCAGCATCCAGGAACCCTGTGTCAGCATTCAGGAACCCTGTGTCAGCATCCAGGAACCCTGTGTCTACATCCAGGAACCCTGTGTCAGCATCCAGGAACCCTGTGTCAGCATTCAGGAACCCTGTGTTTACATCCAGGAACCCTGTGTCAGCATCCAGGAACCCTGTGTTTACATCCAGGAACCCTGTGTCAGCATTCAGGAACCCTGTGTCTACATCCAGGAACCCTGTGTTTACATCCAGGAACCCTGTGTCAGCATCCAAATGCCAAAGGATTAAACACATTATTATTTGTTTTATTTCTTTTTCGTCCTATTAACAAATCACGTGATGCTGTCTACAAAGTGACCACAGAGTGACCACAGAGTGACCACAGCATTATATATCTAGTGATTCCTCCCATTATCCATGTAGATGTAGGCATTTATCCTCTTCATATCCTAACAGCCAAATGAAGAATGATTTTCATGCAGATCACAGGATAATGGTAAAATGAAGGAGAATTATCAATACTTAAATCTTTAATTTAAACATTCTTAAATAAATTTTGTAATGTTATTGTGTTACATATTGTTACGTTTATATAAAGTGCAGTATCCAGTCCTCAGGATTGCTCTGCTCAGTGTTTTACATCTGATGTAAGGGAGAGGGGTTAATATAATATACAGAATCAGTAATGAGGCTAACATTGAGTTAATATTATGAAGGCAACACAAAAATGAACACCTAATAACGTATGGTGTTTATTATGTAGTTCATGGTTTATTCATTCTGTTAATTCCTTTTTATGTTACATATCAATCATTAAGAAAATTATACAAACCATTTTGAGACGATTTTAAGCTGCATATAATTATTCGTGGTACATTGAAAAATTGAATTGCATATTGTGCACATGCTTTGTCAATATTATTATAATTATATTAAAAAAAAATTATGGTAGTGAATGTGGTTGAATGATTACATTTGAGCGAGTTGTGTGGAGTTACAAATGATATGAGTCAGCCATGTAATTTTATTTATAACTACCTGGTAGTATAAATGTTAGGCTAGCCGAAGCAAAACAATTGGGTATACCATAACCATACTCAGTCAGTTAGACGTACAGTACACTTATAAAATATACGAGAGGCAAAAGTGTGTCAACAAAATGTGTTCTAATAAACAGACCCCTTTAAATCACTTTATTTTGTTTGATCTGATTGGAAAGTGATTTATGCTTTCAGATGTGATCAAAAGGTTACTAGAACACTAAACTTTGAACATTTATGTGGACTGTTTAATCATCTGTCATCACTGGGCTGTGAGTGAAATGTGACGATGGTAGAAACTCAACTGTAACGATGAAATCAACAGACAGTGTTCGCTTTGAGGACCTCAGTCACAACCCTAGACACTGCTACGGGGGGGGGGGTGTTAGGGCATGTTTAATAGAATGAATACGGTAGTTGGCATAACAGATAACTGGTCAGATGAAGGTAAATATGTAGATGGTTGTTTTGCAGATGGGGTGGGGCGGGGTGTGGCGATAGAGAAACAGGGGCAGGGAATGTGCCACGTAGACGGGCAGGAATCATTGCAGCTATGGTAGTCCAATGATTCCTGCTCGTTATGTTAATATCTCAGTATTTTGGCTCTTGTTGTCTCATCCATTATAAGCGTCCTTCAGGGTCCTGCAATCTGTCTGTGTACTCTAACGATGACGTGACCTACTTCAAACGTCTGCCACTACACGGCGCGTACTGTATGCTTTGTGCTAATTATCTGTGCTGCTGGTTAAAACGTGGCACTGCAGCTGAATAGCCTGCGTTAAAAAAACTACCGCAGATCCGG
The DNA here is from genome assembly GCA_025642075.2 of Ridgeia piscesae. Lineage (NCBI taxonomy): Eukaryota > Metazoa > Annelida > Polychaeta > Sabellida > Siboglinidae > Ridgeia > Ridgeia piscesae. The sequence goes on from JAODUO010000187.1 coordinate 293,390, forward strand.
GGCCAGGCCACTGCGTGTGGTTACATTTGCCCGGATAAGTAAACACAAATGCTTATGCAATTATTACATGCATGGGTGAATGTTTAACAAGTCGAATTATTCCGATCTAAAAATAAATTATTATGCGGATGTGATTATGTGTTGGCTGACATGGCCGTCTCAAATTTGTTTTGTGGTGTCTGGTTTTTATAAGCAACACATGAGTTTCATATATTGCTGGTACCGCAGGACAACGTGCTTTCAAATTACAAAGGATCCTTTCTGCTTGTTGTTTTATAAAGACTAAGGTAAAACGTGTGAAGACCCTCTTAATAATATTGATTTACATTTGATATTTGAGGTGGGGCACATAGAAATATTAGATGGGGACCGACCATAACAATTTTGATATGGGGACAGACCACTATTCTATATAGAATTATGAGATGGGGACAGGCCAGCACTGTTACTGAAAATATGAATAGGGACAGTCCATCACCCTTCACGTTGATGAAGGTGAAAGGTGAGGATGAAGGTGTAAGGTGAGGATGAAGGTGTAAGGTGAGGATGAATGTGTAAGGTGAGGATGAAGGTGTAAGGTGAGGATGAAGGTGTAAGGTGAGGATGAAGGTGTAAGGTGAGGATGAAGGTGTAAGGTGAGGATGAATGTGTAAGGTGAGGATGAAGGTGTAAGGTGAGGGTGAAGGTGTAAGGTGAGGGTGAGGATGAAGGTGTAAGGTGAGGATGAAGGTGTAAGGTGAGGATGAATGTGTAAGGTGAGGATGAAGGTGTAAGGTGAGGATGAAGGTGTAAGGTGAGGATGAATGTGTAAGGTGAGGATGAAGGTGTAAGGTGAGGATGAATGTGTAAAGTGAGGATGAAGGTGTAAGGTGAGGATGAAGGTGTAAGGTGAGGATGAAGGTGTAAGGTGAGGAGGCACCAGTCTTCTGCTGTGGGGACAGGCCACCACTTTGTGACGCACTCCAACTTAGACACCGACAGTGTCAAGTTGGTGTCTGGTGACAGTGCTGATATTGGCATACTGCTGTCTGTGGAAACCCATTACATCAGTTCTCTCATGGCACATCACATCAGCCTCTCGATAGAAACAATACAGGTTCTCATTAGCCCGTGTGTGGCTGTCAGTTGTAATAGAACCTTGGTGTATTTAGACAGTGTGGCTTCAGGTGGCTTCACTGTGACATTCGCAGGTGTCGAGTAATTATAATTATATGATGATCACCTGTCACGAACACAGAACACATCAGCTGCATTTCTGACCTCTTATCAGGACAAGTGAAACATAATGCAGCCAGTTACACGTGTATTTCAGTTAGCAATAGGGCACTGTATCACAGTGGTTAGAACATCAGGCTCTCGTTTGAGAGATCCAGGGCTCAAACCTGCTTATTGTAATTTTAAGGATCGCAAACATTTTTGGAAGGCAATTGCCTTAGTTCACTCACCTGTACAGACTGCATGTGTATATATTTTGATCAGTCTGTATGAATTGTTTCAAACCAGATAACATTTACTTAATTAGATGTTAGCAAATGTTTTATTAGCTGGTATTCCATGGGAACAGTTCACTGACAAAGTATGTTAATCTTGAGGGAACTTACAATAATGCAAATTATTCTGAATCTGTTCTCGTTTGTGCCTTAAATGACATGTTATGATAGATCAAATAGTTTATTATATTCTTCATAATAATAATTATGGCTTAGATAGATTACCCATTGCTTTGATAATTATAATGTATTATAATATGTGATATCTAAAAAGGTGTGTATCCTTACTGAGAAATAAAAGTTCATATATAGGTAATACATATAACTGAACCAATAATCATCATACTATCCATGTATCATACATACAAATTAAACATTATAATAAACTTGTATGGAAGTCAAAACATAAGAACAAATACTGTTTACAATATTTATGGTTACTTCACAATCACATTGACAGGTCAGACATAATTGTTGAGAAAGACATGGACGGGTGCATGCTGTTTCAGTGCTGCCACTCAGTGGTCAACTAAGGAACTAACACCACCCCAGCCTGCAGGCATCAAGTGGTATCAGTAAACATGTCATTTATCACTGCATTAACTCATCGCTATCCCCTGGTGGCATTAGCCAAAATAACAGCCACATTGCGAGGTCGTTGACCTTCTAGTTGTATACAAATAACACACATCAAAGCTACTGTTTCTACTGACAGCTAGCAGACTGATGGAAATGTACACAAAATACCTGCCTTGTTACCAGCAAAGGAAATGTTTGCTAAAGAAAGGTGGAACACGATCAGTGTGATGTAGTCTTTGGTCACGAGTTATATGATACAAGGAGGTTGGTTGGTTGGTTGGTTGGTTGGTTGGTTTGGTTGGTTTGGTTGATTGGTTGGTTTGGTTGGGTGGCTGGCTGGCTGGCTGGCTGGCTGGCTGGCTGGCTGGCTGGCTGGCTGGCTGGCTGGCTGGCTGGCTGGCTGGCTGGCTGGCTGGCTGGCTGGCTGGCTGGCTGGCTGTTAGTTGTATTAAATAAATGTTTAACTATACTTGTAATGTAATATATCAACATTACATCAACATAAAAGAAAGGTCCCATCCCAGCAATCCTTCTTCCTCTCACTTCCAGTTCTAATTAATAGAACGTTCAATGCATTTTGTGCACATTTTTCATTGCCAATCTGGAGGTTAGAGTGTTCATAGAGATGACTAAAATTATGGCTGACTTAATGTGTGGGGTACTTTGCTAATAATCCAGTTTGTTTCGTCCTTAAACTATTCATCTTTCTTTGCAGGCGAGGAATTCCTTCGTTGCGAGAAGTGTCAGAAACAAGAGGTAATTGCTGTTTTGTTTCCCTGCACTGTAATCTAGACATGACACCTGACAGCCAGACTGACACTGGCTCCATTTGTCTTTGTAATAAATACATTAGTCATCACTATCACCAGCTACAAGCTAGAGGTCGTCCATCTTTTCAGTTACCAGCGTGGATCTGTGATTGCCCTTTGTCCACCCATCTTTTGGATGGGTAAAACCCATTTTGGATGGGGAGGTATTTAAGTTTGCAGCAGGCGCATCCACGTAACAAAACTTACCCTCATCCACCAATGTACGTTTGTAACTATTTACGTGAATTTCTGCTGTGCACTGTGTTAACTGTTTTGCCGCCTCGGCATGCTGTAGCCATGCATATTGAATCGTAGAAATGACTTACTCCGTTATCATTCAGTCATACAGTGTTCACTGAGCATCCTTCTAATGTGAAGATGTGTGACTGAATGTATAAGTAGCCAGGGGTATATGTGTGGTGTCAAACATCTATACGTCCAGCTCACTGTATTCAGAAACATTGCTTCATTTACATCCTCAGCATATACAGTCATTCTGTAAAGTTACTAACTAATTCACTTCATTTATCATTCTGTAGTTACTCAACTAATTCACTCATCATTCTGTAGAGTTACTCAACTAATTCACTCATCATTCTGTAGAGTTACTCAACTAATTCACTCATCATTCTGTAGAGTTACTCAACTAATTCACTCATCATTCTGTAGAGTTACTCAACTAATTCACTCATCATTCCGTAGAATTACTCGACTAATCCACTCATCATTCTGTAGAGTTACTCAACTAATTCACTCATCATTCTGTAGAGTTACTCAACTAATTCACTCATCATTCTGTAGAGTTACTCAACTAATTCACTCATCATTCTGTAGAGTTACTCAACTAATTCACTCATCATTCTGTAGAGTTACTCAACTAATTCACTCATCATTCCGTAGAATTACTCGACTAATCCACTCATCATTCTGTAGAGTTACTCAACTAATCTTCACTCATCATTCTGTAGAGTTACTCAACTAATTCACTCATCATTCTGTAGAATTACTCAACTAATTCACTCATCATTCCGTAGAATTACTCAACTAATTCACTCATCATTCCGTAGAATTACTCAACTAATTCACTCATCATTCTGTAGAGTTACTCAACTAATTCACTCATCATTCTGTAGAGTTACTCAACTAATTCACTCATCATTCCGTAGAATTACTCAACTAATCCACTCATCATTCCGTAGAATTACTCAACTAATTCACTCATCATTCCGTAGAGTTACTCAACTAATTCACTCATCATTCTGTAGAGTTACTCAACTAATTCACTCATCATTCCGTAGAATTACTCAACTAATTCACTCATCATTCTGTAGAGTTACTCAACTAATTCACTCATCATTCTGTAGAGTTACTCAACTAATTCACTCATCATTCGTAGAATTACTCAACTAATTCACTCATCATTCTGTAGAGTTACTCAACTAATTCACTCATCATTCCGTAGAATTACTCAACTAATTCACTCATCATTCTGTAGAGTTACTCAACTAATTCACTCATCATTCTGTAGAGTTACTCAACTAATTCACTCATCATTCTGTAGAGTTACTCAACTAATTCACTCATCAATTTTGTAGAGTTACTCAACTAATTCACTCATCATTCTGAATTACCGACTAAATCGCTCATCATTCTGTAGAGTATACTAATTCACTCATCATTCGTAGAATTACTCGACTAATTCACTCATCATTCTGTAGAGTTACTCAACTAATTCACTCATCATTCTGTAGAGTTACTCAACTAATTCACTCATCATTCTGTAGAGTTACTCAACTAATTCACTCATCATTCTGTAGAATTACTCAACTAATTCACTCATCATTCGTAGAATTATTCACTCATCATTCCGTAGAATTACTCAACTAATTCACTCATCATTCCGTAGAATTACTCAACTAATTCACTCATCATTCCGTAGAATTACTCAACTAATTCACTCATCATTCCGTAGAATTACTCAACTAATTCACTCATCATTCCGTAGAATTACTCAACTAATTCACTCATCATTCCGTAGAATTACTCAACTAATTCACTCATCATTCCGTAGAATTACTCAACTAATTCACTCATCATTCCCGTAGAATTACTCAACTAATTCACTCATCATTCCGTAGAATTACTCAACTAATTCACTCATCATTCGTAGAATTACTCACTAATTCACTCATCATTCTGTAGAATTACTCAACTAATTCACTCATCATTCGTAGAATTACTCAACTAATTCACTCATCATTCCGTAGAATTACTCAACTAATTCACTCATCATTCCGTAGAATTACTCAACTAATTCACTCATCATTCTGTAGAATTACTCAACTAATTCACTCATCATTCTGTAGAATTACTCAACTAATTCACTCATCATTCTGTAGAATTACTCAACTAATTCACTCATCATTCCGTAGAATTACTCAACTAATTCACTCATCATTCCGTAGAATTACTCAACTAATTCACTCATCATTCTGTAGAATTACTCAACTAATTCACTCATCATTCTGTAGAATTACTCAACTAATTCACTCATCATTCGTAGAATTACTCAACTAATTCACTCATCATTCGTAGAATTACTCAACTAATTCACTCATCATTCCGTAGAATTACTCAACTAATTCACTCATCATTCTGTAGAATTACTCAACTAATTCACTCATCATTCCGTAGAATTACTCAACTAATTCACTCATCATTCCGTAGAATTACTCAACTAATTCACTCATCATTCCGTAGAATTACTCAACTAATTCACTCATCATTCCGTAGAATTACTCAACTAATTCACTCATCATTCCGTAGAATTACTCGACTAATTCACTCATCATTCCGTAGAATTACTCAACTAATTCACTCATCATTCCGTAGAATTACTAAACTAATTCACTCATCATTCTGTAGAATTACTCAACTAATTCACTCATCATTCCGTAGAATTACTCAACTGTTCACTCATCATTCTGTAGAATTACTAAACTAATTCACTCATCATTCCGTAGAATTACTAAACTAATTCACTCATCATTCCGTAGAATTACTCAACTAATTCACTCATCATTCCGTAGAATTACTCAACTAATTCACTCATCATTCCGTAGAATTACTCGACTAATTCACTCATCATTCCGTAGAATTACTCAACTAATTCACTCATCATTCCGTAGAATTACTAAACTAATTCACTCATCATTCTGTAGAATTACTCAACTAATTCACTCATCATTCCGTAGAATTACTCAACTGTTCACTCATCACTCTGTAGAATTACTCAACTAATTCACTCATCATTCTGTAGAATTACTCAACTGTTCACTCATCTTTTATTCTCCTGTCAGCAATGACTACAGATCTACAGATATGTTTCACACAAATGTAATTAAAACTATCCCATTGTTCACGTTGCAGCCCCTCTGACCTTGAAGCTGACCTTGAAGACAATCAGGACTACGACAGTACAGTCAGCCAATCAGAGACAAATTTAACCATCATCGGCCAGTCATCGTCATCATCATCATCGTCATCAGCACACAAGTTTGGTTTGTGTACGTCACCGCCTGAGGCTACTAAGCCACGGAGTGGATTGGCACAGGGAGGACGAGAGGAAATACGAGGACGATCGCTGTACACTTCGCGGTTTGGTATACACCCACAGGGTGATGTGGGGCGTGTGAGGCCGCTGGGGGGAGGGGTGCTTGGACACACAGCAACACAGGAGGTGTTTAGACAAAGTGCAAACACAAAAGACAGTCGCAGTGAGCGATTACGATCGGACACGCCCGCAAACCGGAATGAAGTCGGACTCGTGACGAAAAATATCCACCTCGCTCAGGTTGGTTTGGAGCCAGTGTTTGTTTATTTGGAGGAATTGTGGCTGGGTCAACACTATGGAATATGCTTCCTCTTACTGTCATATCAGGTTTTTTAATTATTACACAGTACCACCACCATTTAAAAACATCTTTATAACCTTGTTTATCCACCATAGCTCCCTGGCATATCAAAACAAGCATTGACAACTGGAATATTGTTTATGTTGGTTGCTGACTCCGTCCCAGATTGAATAACCATTTTGTTGTAATGTGGCTCTGAACTTGGTTTCCAAGGATTTAGGCACAGTGGAAGTTACCTTATTTCTAGTGACTTGTGTACGTTCTGTTCAGAACCGGAGTAACACCTGAAGGTACCTCTGTTGTCTTTATATAACACCTTAACATACCTGTGACGTCCTTGTGTAACACATGAAGGTACCTGTGATGTCCTTGTGAAACACCTGAAGGTACTGTGATGTCCATGTGTAACACCTTAACGTATCTGTGATGTCCTTGTGTAACACCGAAGATACCTGTGATGTCCATGTGTAACACCTGAAGGTACCTGTGATGTCCTTGTGTAACACCTGAAGGTATCTGTGATGTCCATGTGTAACACCTGAAAGTATCTGTGATGTCCATGTGTAACACCTGAAGGTACCTGTGATGTTCATGTGTAACACCTGAATGTAACTGATGTCCATGTGTAACACCTGAAGATACATGTGATGGCCTTGTGTAACACCTGAAGGTAACTGTGATGCCCTTGTGTAACACTTGAAGGTACATGTGATGTCCATGTGTAACACCTGAAGGTACCTGTGATGTCCTTGTGTAACACTTGAAGATACCTGTGATACCCTTGGGTAACACCTGAAGGTAAAACTGTGATGTCCATGTGTAACACCTGAAGGTACCTGTGATGTCCTTGTGTAACACTTGAAGGTACCTGTGATATCCATGTGTAACACCTTGACGTACCTGTGATGTTCATGTGTAACACCTGAAGGTACCTGTGATGTCCATGTATGTCATAACATATTAAGGTATCTAATTGATGTCCTTTATGTGCTGTGACATATTTGATTTATGGCAAATTTGTTTTCAACGTTACTTATTTTATTACATTATTTATTTGTAGAACTGAACTCAATTGATTCACTTTTTCATGAATGTTCATATATATATATATATATATATATATATATATATATATATATATATATATATATATATATATATATAATATTAAAACAACATTTTGCTTGAGTTTATCTAACTAATGTTTATATATATTTTATTCATAAATCATAATTTTCTTTTACCTTTCCATTTAATGTGCTTGAGGTCATTTAGTGTGTTTTATACTGTGCTTTCAGCAGTATTCTCGACACTTTTGACCCGGTCTTTTATCCAGACTGTGTTCTAGAATTAGTCACACTCAAAATTATCTCCTAAATCATGTTAAAATATTGAAGAAAAAACACACAAAATGGACTCATACGTACGCCACATTGCATTTATGAAATTGTTCACAGATCATAAATAGGCGATTAGATTACGGGAGTGAAAATTATTATTATTATTAAATTACCCATGATGCTCTCTGTCAACAGCAACTGGAGCAGGAGCGAGAGGAGACGAGGAGACTGAAGGAGATTCTGGAGGCACGAGACAAGAAGATCGCACAACTAGAAAATGAAGTGGCACTTTTGAATAAGGTGAATCTTCAGCCCCTGTGTAAACCATCCACCTTTTACTGCAGTGGGTCCTGGTCTTCATGTACCAGTGTCCAGTTTTCATCTTGACTTAATTAGGCTGGTGTATTAGTCTTGCTTATCCAGGCTCCGTGGGGTGGCAGCACTTTTAAGCCCCTCAACTCTGTCTGGGGAAAGAAAGGCTCTGCATTTGTTAGGCCGTACCCCAGATTAGTGTAGAGGCGCTGATTGGCTCTCAGGCCAACTACGAAATAAAAATTAAAATAACGATATACTTTTACAAGATAATGATATCCTATGAAAAGTATTCAACATTGAACTTATATTAACAAATAAATTAGTAAAAATTCAAATTTACAGTTGTTTATAAAATAAGAATTACGGCAGGATTAACCAGTATCCGTGAGGTGGCAGCATTGTTTAGCCCAACACAAATAACATACCAATTAAATAAGGATACCTTTTTATCAAATAATGTTATATTATAAAAACTACTCAAAATTAAATTTATATTAACACAAAATAAATAGAAATACAAATTTGCAGTTGTTTATAAAATAGGATTAACCAGTGTCCGTTAGGTGGCAGCATTGTATAGATCACGCTGATAAACAAAACAAAACCCGACTAAGTAACCAGACTGTCTTCTCAGCGTAGTTCCGCAGCCGACCGACAGTCGGTTAAGCAAGACTACTGGTGTATCTGAGAAATGGTAACATGCCGTACCTGTTGAAACTGCCCAGTGGCCTCTTGAGAGGTCATGACCCCCCCAGTTTGAGGACTGGTGTTTTAGTGGACTGGTCAGTGCATAATGCACAGTGAAATCTAGAATCATAATTAAAAATAATGTACACAAAGGGATGTATATAGTAAAGTTGTATTTCCTGTTTCTAGTAATTTATAAGTGATTTAACATTAGCAAAAGTCTCCCAATGAAATTTCATGCAAAAGTGTATCAGTATGCGGTCATAACTGGTTGCAGTCTGGCATCAGTTAACATTCCAGTAGGGTATTTTGTATTGACGATCAGTTGTATATCTACAGAGCTACGTGCACTGCATGTTTTATGGCAATATTGTGGTTCTAAATGGATAGTTATACATGTCCCTTTAAGAAGCCGTTAAATCACATGGAAACTATGAAATATGTTCTGCTGTGTTGTTGCAGTAAATGATATTATATTTAGATTAAATAATTTCAGTAATAAAATTGATTTACACTGCAGAGTAAAAGTAAATCAGTGTCCCTTTAGTAAAGTACATTTACACTGTGCTATTGCAACATCTTTGTTTTGGCCAATTTTCCATTTCCGAGTGTGTCATATTGGAAGGTAATACCTACCACAACATAGGAGGAGAGAAATAGTTTGAGTTAACTAATATTCACTTCTCTACCATTTACAGAATCAACATTAATTAGGCGCGGAAAGCTGACGTGGTAAATGCAGTTCTAGGCATGTTATTTGTTGTGTGCAATGTGTGTTCATTTTTTTTTCTTTCCGTAGCTGAGAAATGTCCAGCTTTGCTGTTTAATTTGTATTTTTGGTTTGATTCTGTTTTATTGAGTTCAATAAAACAGCACATTTTGTCTTAATATTTTTATGAACGTCGTCAAGAAATATCAACGTCGTCCCAAGCATGCTATCGTCTGTGTGTGACTAAATGCATGACAAAATGTAGTTTTTTTCCGTTTGAAGTTTTATTTTAAATCCTGCTTGAATGTTCATTTCTATTTGAACATACAAGAGATTTACAAATACTCAAACTTCATAACTCATTTTGATTTGACAGAGTGGCTGATAATTTGCTAACAACGGCCAACAATTTATGTAGACATTTTATTGGAAGGTAATCACTATAAAATCAGAGAAAATATTGTTTATTAATGCAATATAAATTATGGTCTTGGTCTAATAAATAAAGCATATTTTCACTGTAAGAACAGATACATTGTAAATATATATATATATATATATATATATTATTAAAAGAACTTCAAAGATGCATGTAGCCAAGATCTTGGAAGCATAAAATTAATTTGATGATAGACTGTATAATAAGGCACTTTACGTTACTGGTTTGTATGGTTATGTTAAAAAGCCGATTCATTTAGTATAGATTACTACAGAAACTTGACGAATGATGTGTGTTTATTAGTTGAGACTGTGACAAAGTTGTGTCTGTCGCAGGACTTGGACTCGATGGAGCTGGAGAACAAGGAGCTACATGAAGAGAACCTCATCCTACTGCGAGCAATGTCACGTCTCGGATCACAATGACAGTCTCGAGTCATGTCTCGGGTCACAATGACAGTCTCGAGTCACATCTCGGGTTACAGTGACAGTCTCGAGTCAAGTCTTGGGTCACATTGACAGCCTCAAGTCACAGTGACACTGTCGAGTCACACCTCGAGTCACAATAACAGCCTTCAGACAAGTTTTGAGTTACAATGACAGTCTCGAATCATGTCTCGGGTCACAATGAGTCAAATCATGTCTCTGATCACAGTGATCTGTCACAAGTCACACATTGAGTCATAATAAAAATCTGTGGTCATGTTGTGTGTTATGTCTAGAGTCGTGATGTCATTCTTGAATGGATCATTGATGCATCACGATGGTTGTGACTTTGTCAGCCATGACCTAGTGACAGACAGGAGATGTTTTCCTAGTGGGTGAAGTCATACATGAGTCATATTTTTGTGACAGTGATGACACATCAGTTGGTCTGTTTGTCATGGGTGTCAAGTTATAACTGTGACATGTCAGGACGACACTGGTAGTGTACCTTGTAATATTGCATACTGGTATTTCAGTTATATAACATTGTTATGTACCGTTGACATGTCATTGACACAGATGTCATGACCTTGATTGATACAACTCACTGACACTAACACCATTGTGTCAGGTGACTGCGCCATATTTTCGTTTATGTGAATCATTTCGTGTTTTGAAGATTGCAATTGGGTCTTCCTGACAGTTTTGAATACTACAAGTTAATGGAGTCCTTCCCCTGCTCAATCCACAGTGGTGAGTTAGTAACACATTCGCCCAGCCAGACAAAGGTGTATGTTTTAATGGTTTGTAATTTGCTTGAGTTCACAGGGGTAAGTCCAGTTAGTTCACCCAGGCTGTTTCGGTTTGTTTTCTTTTCGGTTTATTTCTCTGTTTCGGTTGACTTTCTCCAATGCTGCTTTTTAGAATTACCTGCGGGGTTTTGCTTTTGAATGGTGTGGAAGGGCGTTGACAGATTTCGGGTGTGTGACACAGTTGCATAAATGATCTGCGTCTGGGGGAATTTTTGTTGCTTTTAGTTGAACAGCTGGCTCAGTATTGGGGTACGACTGTAGTATAGCCTGCAGTCACTAGATGGCAGTAGTGTACAGAACTGACCAAGCCCGGCTTTGGAGGTTAGGAGACCTTTGTGTATTATATTATATGAAGTTGTATCGTGCAAAAGATGACTGTATCGTGGAATATGTTATGATTGATCTCTGATGAAGCTTTGTCAAATGAGCATGCTGTGATATAAAGATACTGCACTAGGATACATACAGACAGTCATAACTTACATCATGTTTATATAAAGCGACCTATTGCCATCTTGTTGCTGCCACGGGACCTCACACATTTGTTGCTGCCATGAAACTAGTAAATCTACAACAAGTATTGTTAAGAACATATAGGAACAACAAAACAGTATCTGTGCCCATCTGTTTGATTCTGTACAAACATCTGTACATGTTCAGTTGTCGTCTAAGGCCACTTCTGAGTACTTTCTTGTTGTAGCTCATTAAATGTATACTCTGGGGACTGAGTCACTAAGATAAGGAGTGAAAATAAATCTATCATTAAACAAAATATGTTCGTAAATTAATTAAGCAAGTTTTCAAAATGCAAATATCCATTTCCGTATTACCAAGGACACTATTTCCACGACACACCAGTGACGCTGGTGGGTCTCAGTGTCAGCACTTTTCAGGTAGCCAAGACCAGTGTTAAGAATCAAGATTGATCTTAAAGTGCAAAATCAGGTTTAAGAGCTCTCAACATTAGTGCAGTGGTCGTCTGAACTTTTCACCATGGTTTGCCTGTAGACGTCTATATTTGTGTCTATAAATAACCATGTGTCTGGTTTTTTGTGTGATCATGGTTGTCCCAACCTGCTGCCAGTGGAAAGGTTCTTGAAGTGTAAACCAACAATTCAAAGCCTAAAGCCATTCATGAAAATGTAAACATCCACATAATGATAATGTTAATCTGATGGGGGCATCAGTAGGTTTGGTAAGGTTGGTTGTTTCAAGTACTGCAGCAACAAACTCTGGAGGTCTCGCGCTCGCTTTGCATGTAATGTTTACTGGCGGTAAACCTGCTATCTCACCAGTGACACTTCATGACAAAGGCTGTGTTTGCCACTGAATAATGGTACTATGTTTAAGGAAATTAAACTTGCATACAATGACGATGTTGGTGTTCATTCTATAAATAGAAATACTATAGACAAGTTTCCTGAAGTACTTATAGGACTAGGAGTTCTTCTTGGTGTTTCTTATGAAGACAATTTGAGCAGTTTTCAAAATGCAACTGACCTGTGTAGCATGCAGCAAGATACAGTGCTGTAAACAGTCTCTGGTACGAACTTTAAATCCAGTTAAAACCCAAAGCCACTAAGAAAAAAAAATACGGCTTCATTTCTTCCGATATGTCACAGGTGAACCCATGAAAGATGACTGGCAACAACAATACAAAGTATCTGGGAGGAAATGATTATAATTAAGACATTCTTAACACTTACCTAAATATTTCAAAAGTCTACTGCCAGCCAAAAAAAAGAAATTGTCGGATATGAACTATTTGAATAATGCACACCACCCATAGCGATAGACCTGGTCACCATATAGCTGGTTTTTACTATTCATGTTTCATATCAAAATGGAACATTTCATGGCAGGCAGTGTACATTTAATGATGTATTTACACTAGTGTTGTGCACATTTCCCTAATTCCCACAAACAGAAACTGGGCCAAGGTACAGTCAATTCAGCAATGTTCATGTGTTTGTGTCGGCAGTACACTAGATGTAAACTAACAGTGTTACCAATTCTCACTCAAGAGCATGTTTCCAGGCAACAGAGAGACAGATGACTCCGATTCACCCAGCCACTGTATCAGACCAAGTGAAGGGCATCAGTTATCACCAGTGCACAGTGGCGCTGTCTAGAGACTTGATAACCACTGTATACTTAAACCCCTGCCATGTGGGGCGAGACTGACCAGGCTTACGTTAGCCTTCTTTTCGTCTCGTTTTCCTCTCCTCTATCAACAAACAGGGCTACCCAAAAATCACACAAGGTGTCCATTTCAACCCCCGTACTGCCCAACTATGACCAGTCTCCAATTCCTTTATTTTTTGCTTCTATTCTCCATTCCTCGTCCACCCATCCAGTCTCTCTTCACGCACACAGTCTCCCATTGCGGTCTCGGTCTTCCTTGCCTCCTCCTGATAACCACTGTTGTTTCCATATTTCTCCAACAGGTGGCACCACAAATAAGTAACTTCTTAAGTACAAATATGCAACTAATGGTAAGTAGACACAATGGCTGATATGTTTCAAGATGTTGATAGACTGTATGATGTATGAATTATAAATTAATTTGGAGCACCTTAATGGAAACTTTGAGCACTTTGATCCTCTCTCACACAACATAAATGTCTGATCAAGATTAACAGGTGGGGCATTGAAACCAAGTTTCCACAGAAATGCTCCAGATCAAAATGCTAATTCGTAGTCTACCTACCCAGGTACTTGTCTTGGTGTGTCACTAGTCAGTAATTACGTGGTCCAATGAAGTGATTAAACATAACAAGCAAAACATATGGTAACACTGTTCTTATCCAAGTCCATCCATATTTTATGTCTGGACTGGGATAACTGATCAATGCTGCTCCCTTGTGCGGAGTACCTGTAACACGAAAGTGCTCCCACCTGGCAGGAACAATGAGGAATGTTCTAGGAGTGCATCCACAGAAAACAGACTATAACTCCTTTAGAATAATTTTTTTATTGTTATCACCATTATACACGAGAAAAACATAAAATCATCAAATTAAACTTGTGTAAACTACATGTTTTATAATGATGCAAATTATGACATTAAAAACTAAAACATAAAAATGTAATCTACAATTTTTAATAAAACTGTAGTGTTTTATTATGTATAAGCAAAGCCAATATCAAAATTCCATATCTTAAATCCACTATCAGGTAATAAATAAATCAAAAATTATGAATATATTTTTGGGAACAGACAGCAAAACCCTTTAAAACATTTATATCACAGATGAAAGTCAGTATAAATAACTATGTACATTACAAATACACCAAACCCTTGCTGACGACAACAGATAACGTCAAGATGAAATAAAACAGTAATTATGCATTAAAACAAAGTGGCACATCTCTGCAATGACAGTCACGTAATTGTTTTACACAACTAGACAACCATCCAAAATGGACTGCGACTGTCTATTACGTACACCCACCGACTACTGTCACAAAGACTGATCTGCTCCAGGTGGCAATGAACTGCTGCTTACACAGCAATGACAATGGTCACCTGCCGCCACACTTGACAACTGACGTGTCCAAGCAGAACATGGTCTTGTCGGTTGCCAAGAACAGACGTGCAACTTTTACCAAACCATCAGGCTTGGGTTGATTGTGTACACACATTTGATAAGTATCGCTTGCTTGGGTTACTGTCATTATCTATGTAAACGACCAGGTAGTTAAAAAAGAAAGCACAATTTACATGCGCCATGAGCTAATGTGATATGATATATTATTATGATAAGAGTTCACATGACAAAGTCAAGGTTGGCTGTCTGCCCGGGCTGGATGTGAACGACGTGAGTCTGCTGTTGTCGCGTGCCCCACTGACCCGCAGTGACAGCGTAGCTACCAGGTGGCACCACTACATGCACGTCCTCCGCCACGCTAATCTGGAGACAGAAACAAACGTTGATGTACGTCAGGTTGGCGTCAGACCAGGTCACCAGGGTCAACTGTAAACATTTACAGTTTATTCTAAACTAGCCGAGTTACCCAGGGATGTTAGGGCAAAAAGGCATTGACCTGTGCTAAAATAACTTTTGAAAACTACGACCCCCGTCACCCCACAGATGTCTGACACACCACGGATAAATATGTTAGCAACATTTGCACTGGGGTTAAAGAAAATGTCAGGATAAAACCATGCCTGTCCTAATGATATCTATAAATTATATCTTAGGGAGTGCTTCCACAATCTTGCTTGTGGAAAAAAGGTGGTCACCCATGCAAAAATGCTTGAAAATTGCATTACACTGCTTTGGTGTGTCCCAGAAATAGGTCATGTGCCATACTCCTTGTACAGCTGTTTGACATGTTGAGCCCAGAATGTCTCTAGCCTCTGGACAGTCATATTAGCACAGACATGGGATACAAATCATCCCAATGGTCCCACTAGATCACATGCCAAACTTCAGAAGTAGAGACTTACACGACAAAAGTTAACTGATTGTACTGTACTGTATTGTATTGTATTGTGTTGATACCTATAGAAAGGCTCGGTGATGAAAGAATGACGCCTCATACTTACAGGATTTCTGCGCTGTGTGTCTGTGTACTCGGGTGTGTGGAAGCGGTTGCAGTGGGTCTTGTCGAACCTGTTACTACAGCCACAGCTCTTATAGAACCGCTGCAGGCAGAAACACATGATAAGATCATCATTCATCAGACTTTCCAGTTCCCAACAGAGCAAAACATCTGAGTGACGGTTTAATATTATAGGTGTGTATCATAGGTGTGTATCATAGGTGTGTATCATAGGTGTGTACTTCTGCACAGTTCTTACCTTTTACCAAAAATACACAAAAATGTATTTTAATTTAGAGGGCGAGACAAAATACTGTATGAAATTGGATATGTGCAATCTCTTTTATGATCTACCAGGTTCAATCCACGGGTAATCATTCAATATTCAGAGTGATACAGAGAAATTAGTTTCAGAAGTTGAACTTCACAAACTTTAACTCGCAGAAAGAGGAGAATTACTGAACTGTTGTGAATCACTTGTGATGCATTGATTCAATGAGGTATGCAGTTTTTAGTATGCAAATAGTGATTTCGGCGAGTACCAAAGATGCTATTCTAAAAAATCAACACATGATGTATACCAAGTATAATTCTTACATGCTGAAAACTTGTGAAACATAAATTTGATCTGATATGATTCATCATTTTCAGTTACCGCTCCAGAAACACATTTAGCAGAAATTAATTATTACGTAACAAACAAAGTTTTGATGAAAAACCAGGATTAATATGTGAGTGGCACCACAGTACCTTGCACTGTCGACTTGTAACAGTCATGTACTCCAGGATCGTCGCAAACGCATCGTCAATCGTTGTGTACACCAGTGGATCCTACCAAACCAAAACTGAGTTGTCACAACTGCCTCACTAATGGACAAACCTCACTAAATAGTGTGTATTTACAAAAAAAAATGAATGTTATGATATTTTCTCAGATCATCATGAATTGAGACAAATATGGCAGAATGCCAACACAGAGCAGTAGACCCAGCACACACAACTTGCTGAAATGTAGGGCCTACAAAAAAGGCTACAAATTTACAATGTAGATAAACCACGGCGATGTGGCAGTCTGGTGAGTCTGATATCACGTTTAAGAGCAACTTCCAGACAAAATGATTTACTGCACATATTGTTGCTTGCATATACTGTATAATAATTGTGTTCTATACTGTACTTTATTATATCTGGTGGGGAA
The DNA here is from genome assembly GCA_025642075.2 of Ridgeia piscesae. Taxonomy (NCBI): domain Eukaryota; kingdom Metazoa; phylum Annelida; class Polychaeta; order Sabellida; family Siboglinidae; genus Ridgeia; species Ridgeia piscesae. The sequence continues at coordinate 310,655 of JAODUO010000187.1, forward strand.
ACGATGATCAACAAACCTCAACAGGACTGCGTTCGTACTCCTTACGCTCTGGCCACTCGACACGTCTGCGGGCCGCCTTCTCCAACACACCTCGACTCTGACGCAGCGACCGACACAGCGTGCACGCCCGCCAGTTGCCGTCCAAGTGCTGCAAACACACACCAAATGTTGCAATCCGCAGGTCAATTTATGTCTGAGTTTTAAAGGGACAGGTTCTATTTAGCCCATCCATCTATGTAATGAAGCAAATGAAAAAGAACTACAAGACAGATATCCACAAGTACAAGACCATCAATAGTCCCACAAGACCACCAACAGTCCCACAAGACCACCAACAGTCCCACAAGACCACCAACAGTCCCACAAGACCACCAACAGTCCCACAAGACCACCAACAGTCCCACAAGACCATCAATAGTCCCACAAGACCACCAATAGTCCCACAAGACCACCAATAGTCCCACAAGACCACCAATAGTCCCACAAGACCACCAATAGTCCCACAAGACCACCAATAGTCCCACAAGACCACCAACAGTCCCACAAGACCACCAACAGTCCCACAAGACCACCAACAGTCCCACAAGACCACCAACAGTCCCACAAGACCACCAACAGTCCCACAAGACCACCAACAGTCCCACAAGACCACCAACAGTCCCACAAGACCACCAACAGTCCCACAAGACCACCAACAGTCCCACAAGACCACCAACAGTCCCACAAGACCACCAACAGTCCCACAAGACCACCAACAGTCCCACAAGACCACCAATAGTCCCACAAGGCCACCAATAGTCCCACAAGACCACCAATAGTCCCACAAGACCACCAATAGTCCCACAAGACCACCAATAGTCCCACAAGGCCACCAATAGTCCCACAAGACCACCAATAGTCCCACAAGACCACCAATAGTCCCACAAGACCATCAATAGTACCACAAGACCACCAATAGTCCCACAAGACCACCAATAGTCCCACAAGACCACCAATAGTCCCACAAGACCACAAATAGTCCCACAAGACCATCAATAGTCCCACAAGACCACCAATAGTCCCACAAGACCATCAATAGTCCCACAAGACCACCAATAGTCCCACAAGACCACCAATAGTTCCACAAGACCACCAATAGTCCCACAAGACCACCAATAGCCCCACAAGACCATCAATAGTCCCACAAGACCACCAATAGTCCCACAAGACCACAAATAGTCCCACAAGACCATCAATAGTCCCACAAGACCACCAATAGTCCCACAAGACCACAAATAGTCCCATTGTGGAATTCTCTCAACGAATCGCTTGTTACCATAATGTCCAAATATACATTTAAACGTCATTACATTAATATTCTCATAGGCAAATATACCATGTAAATATACATGTTTATAACGACAAATTATCATTTGTTGTGTGCACGTATTTATTTGTTGTGTAACAGCATCATTACAATTATAAAAATCTATGAATTGCCACTTATCATTTTTATGAAAAGTGTTCACAGGGGTAGGCACATATAAGTGTTTCACTTCATGTCTACTCCTTTTCAAAACATATTTCTTAATTGTATTTCATTTGTACCATGTGACTTATTATTATTTGTATTGCTTGCTTTTTAATGTTGTGTGTTTTAAAATAATTTGAATTGAAAAGAAAGTGGTTTTATTTATCCAAACTGTAAAAAACATTCAATAGCATACATTTTTATACAGTTACGATATACAGAGAGAAGGATATAGATTGGAGATTCCTGCTAGACTTGTTGAAAGTCGCCACTGTAGCCTGTCTGTAGGACCCACCAGTCATAGCTTAAATCAGTTTCTGTTGAAATAAAATACAATATGGTATCTGTTATCCACTGTAAGCGAAAACCTGGATTGTTGTTTTTGTATGCAGCTGGGGTGTGTATGTTTGGGTGAAGCAAGTAGGCGAATACATATTCTGTACTGTTTGAACATAGATGATATCATTGTAGTTGATTGTGTATGTATGTGCAGTTATATGCATGTATATATTGCATAATAATAAAAAAATTGCACATATTTTGGAATTGGGTCATTCTGTGTCAAATCACCAAAAATAAATTCACATTTTTAACCCACGTGGCCCACCACATCAGATTTTGTTTAGCTTTGTATTTTGGTTGATTGTGGATGGGAAAGGCAAAAATCAATACTATTTTTGCATAGAACCAATAGTTTAAGAAATATTGACAATAATGTTTTGGGTGGGGGCAAAAATGGATGTGACCACCAACATTTAAATCTCTTTCTCAGCAACCGGTGGACCAAAATGGACACACTTCGTGTCACTGTCATTGGAAAGGGGACTACTGCAACATGTTCATGCATCCTAATGGACCTGCACAGCTATTTCATTGGCTCCAATAAGACGTATGTTGGATTTATGAAAAAGACATACTGGTACTATGTCTGACTGAAACATGCTGCCTCTGAATGTCAACAAGAATGTATCGTTTCAGCAAAACTTATTCAACTAGAATATGCCAAAAGTGAATAATTGATTAGTGAATTTACCTGGTGCATCATGCAGGGGTTTATGCAGGAGCAACATTTTGCCACTCAAAAATATCCTGGTACATGTATGTGTGCACAATAAATCCAGGTTATAGTTGTTAACAGATGACCTGTCAGGGATCACAGTGACCACACTGTTTATGATGACCACGTAAGAGGACTGGTCAGCTACTGTCAACTCCAGGAGGTGGGATGTAACACAGAATAACACAATTTTGAATGACGTAGTAGTAATTTGCCAAATTTACAAAACCGTGTCAACTGTTTGCAAAGTTCGTCTATCACACTATTGTAGATTGTGTGTGGTAAACAGTGTTTAAGATATTGTTTTGCAAATATATGGTTTGTACCGTAAATGTGTATTTTTTGTTGGTTGCGTGAGTTGTGACAATGAACTGTCCAAGTGGATACTTTACTATGTATAAATTTAAACATTTAAATTCATTAATGGCTAACATTCACTTTTAGTTATTTTTTTAGTAAGTGTAATGTTTTAAGCTATATGCGTGACAATGACTTAGTTATACTTATTATCTATATGGCCCTTTTCTGAATTTGTTTAATTCTTTGAGAGTGGATCCCAAAATGATTAAGCAACATTTTATGTGTGGTACTTATAACACATACATATTACTATAGCACTATTTTAATTCTCTTTGGCAGCATTAATGTACGACTTTTAAGAGTAGCGATCCATTATTGTTTAACATTTGTTTGCTACATTTCAGAAATCACAGTGTTTTTACCCAGTTGAAATGTGTCTAAAGTTAATTCCAAGAAATAAAAATTGTCAACTATAATATTGTTTATTTTAAGAAAGTGTTTTTTATATTTTGGCACATGTGAAAAACATGAATTTGGATTTAGCACCATTAAGTGAAAGCTTGCGTATTTTAAGCCAGTAAATAATAATTTTGTGGAGTTCTCATTTATCCGTGCGTCAACGCATCATCACTGTGTGTAATTGTGAAACTGCTGATTTACTTCACGGACTCCAGGGTGTCATCAGCATCAATATGAAACTGAACATATACATAAATGCACCAACAACATCATATTCAGAAGAATACATGAGTAGCTTCTACAACAACATGGATGAGACCTTAGGGAAACAAAACCACTACACGACAGCCAGAACTACATGTGACACCATTTACACTATTTTAAAGACATTTTCTTACCGTCCACCCATATTTCTACCCATACACACTGGTTTCACCCATTCAAATGAGGGGTGGACGGCTCTCTGCATAAAGCTATGACAATAGTGATGGGAAACTTCAATGCGCAAATAGGGAAAAGAACGAACCCTATGGAAATGGCAACTGGCAAATTTGAGCTCAAAATAAGAAAAAGAGATGTGACACCTCGCTAGAACAGGCAACATCGATAAATTATAAAATCATGAATACCAGGTGTCAGAAAGAAACAGGGAAGGGACATGGAAATGTAATGAAGACCAAAATTGATTACCGGGTACATCCTAACAAACAGGTGAGAAATTGTCACAGGTCTATGTAATAGTCATCAACCAAGTCAACACTGGGAGTGACCACAGAATGGTTATGAGCAACATCAAACTGGACATAGAGGTGGAAAGGAAACAAATGTATGAACAAGAGGCCACCAAGAGCAGATACCACATAAACAGGATCAAAGAAGATTAAATCTCAATTGAACTCAAATTGAGAAACTGATTTGAGACACTATAAGAACTGGACGACATTGACACCATGAGTGAAAGCATCATAGACATGACCCAACAAAATGCAATAATCATAGCTAACGCATCAAAAGGGAATGATATCGAGGATATTGTCACCAACACAAAACCTGACGACGAAATGGCGAGAAATTGTGGAAAATGGCGACCATAAACAATGCATAGAATACGTAGAAATATGCAAGAGCATCAAAAAGAAAGCAAAGGAGGACATCAAGCCGTATAACCAAGAGAATATACTGGAAATTATATGGTATCAAAGAGCTTGAGGAAATTCAGACAAGCAACAGATTGATTACACTCTTAGATAAGAGGGTAGAGAAATCCATGATTAAGATGAGATCATAGAATGAATACAGAAATTCTACAGTCTACACCGAATTATACGACAGTGAACAGAGTACCATAATCCACATAGACCCAAAAGAGGTACCAGAGATAACATCATGGGAGGTGAAAGCAGCCCTGCGAGATATGAACAATGGGATAACAACAGGCAACGACATGGATATAAACATAGAGACATTGAAAGCAGGAGAAGATACCATCTCGGAGACACTTGCTAAGCTGTACACTAAGTGCATATCGGAAAGATGTCATGAATACTTACAGCATGGAATAAAGCCAAGATAATCTTCAAGAAGGGAAATAAAAAGACATCAAGAACTACAGACTCATATGTCTGTTATCAAGTTTCAATAAAGTACTCACGAAAGTATTAACAAAAAAGCTAGAAGATTTGTGATGAAAACCAACCACGAGAGCATGTTCAGAAGAGGATACTCAACGACAGACTACATCACGTTGTAAACCAACTGAAGGAGAAGTGCTGAGTATATAATATCCTGCTCTGCATGTCGTTTGTCGACTGCAAGAAAGCCTTCGACTCAGTGCAAACTCAAGTAGTACTGACCTTGCTTCAAAAACAGAGATTATAAAATGTTTAACTACACCAACAGCTCAATGACAGTCTGCGAACACAAAAACGCAATGAGATCAACATCAGGAGAGACGTACGACAAAGAGACACCATATCACATTAGTGGTATATGGCAACACTCAAATGCATTATTCTGAAGGTTGACTTGGAAAGCTAGAGGTTTGAGGATAGACAGAGATTCTCAGTCATCTTTGCTACATCGACATTGCCTACATGACAACATATTCATATTTAGTAAATTATTTACCTTTCAAGAAACTGTTTTTTGTTTTCTCCATTTGTTCGCCTGGATCTCACAGCAGACTGAATTTCACGGTCGTGTCACATAAACTACATAATATGATGCAAGACTGTGCCCAGGAACTCCCACTGATCATACTCCAGCATGTGTCACATGATCAGGATGTAGGTCATGCGACACAACCATGAAATTCAGTCCGCTGAAGAAGAAATGCAGTCGTAATATACAGCTCTAAAAAAGTTTCTTGAGGTAAATAATTTATTAAATAACATGAACCAAGAAACTGTATCACTACATTCGAAGAACATAATAATTATTCAAAATATATGCCAATATACCATATGAACTACAACAAATGGAGCTTCCTGATGAAAGTGAAAATCAGGGTCTGAAGATGAACAAGTTGAAGACAAAGGTGATGATCTCTATCATCTATGCCTATGGTTGCACAATGATGATGCATATTACCACCTAACTGACATACAATCATGGCAACATTACAAGAGGCCACTATCTGTTTCATGAATACCAACCCCTCTTATAGTTTTATACTGCAAGACTAACGTTTGAAAGCATCCCTTTTCTGCTTCAATTGCAACATACTATGCATGTGCTATTGGAAAGGTGAGGTTGGCCACTCTAGTTAGAGTAGAGACTAGATTTTACAACTACTCAATTTCAAGTCCAAGACGTAATGTTTAGTAACACGGGTTCCCACATAACACGAGACGAAGAGTCTGAGAACGCCAAAAACTGTGCCCGGCCGAAATTACTAGATTGGCTGCATGTTTTTACATTGCAGAATGACTACACTTTGAAGTTTGGTATTTGCACTGATTCAGTAATTGCACACCAGTGACTAAAAAAAAAACTGGGACCAAGTCAGCTTTGGCAGTGTGACCAAAGTGTCAGTCTCGGTGTGCTGTGCTACTGTTGACGTTGTCCGTTCATAAATAAAACGGACTAAAATTATTCGCTCAGTAAGAAAAGTGTAACACTTTATATTACCTTATGTGGCATTTTTCTCTGAATGTATCAGTGGATAAATAACAGAAACGGATTTTGTCCGTTCGACTAGCTTTGCCTTAGTTGTGTTTCTCTTTGGAAGGCCTCTTTCAAATTTCTGAGCATGTATCGACACGTGATATCACGTGACGACGCAAGTGCTTCATTTTGGCAATTTGCTATCTCATTAATACCTAACAATCTTATATCTAGCCCAGTTTAGTAAATATATTTGATAAAAGTGTTGGATTTTGACCACATAAAAGATTAGCAAATTGTTTTGGTAAATTTCGGCAGAGGCCAACTGGCTTTTCCGTCTGGTGGCGCTGAAGCCAGTTCGGAGTTCAGCCTCGGTTACCCAGGCTCCGTGAGGTGGCAGCACTTTTAAGCCCCTTAATCAGTGTTACCAAGTCCGCGGTTTTCCCGCGCAATTGGGCTAGTTTTAGCCCTGGTCCGCGGGAAAAATAGCAGTTGCGGGTTGCGGTTTTTTGGGCTACTTTTTATGCATGTGCCGCTATTTTTGGGCTAGTTTCGAAAGTGGTGGTTTTACGCATGTGTTACAATAAGAGCCGTCTTATTCTACGTTTATTTATAATAAAATACTGTGAACTATCAATTCATAGCCTCCCAATGTCTTTGAATACAGACACACACATTGCCAACTCCAGCCTGGGCCACCCAGTTGTCCATAAATAAAGGTAATAATCATTCTCGCGCGCCAGGGGTCGCTGCTGCTGATTACGTCTTCGTAGCGCTACGTGTAACTAGGCCAACGACCATTAGTAATCCAGGGATGTATGAAGCCCGGAGGAGGCGTTGTGATGATGGAGAATGGGTATAATGAAATATGCTTTATCTGCTGGTACTTCCATTTTTCATGGCCATATAGCTCATTATATCTTGATGATAGTAGACATCATTAACTGACGTAATTATATGCGCCACGACCGTAAACCAATTCTGAACGCGCCAATAATTAAATACAGGGGCGTAGCTACCCGTACGCACGTACGCACGTGCTTCCACATCATTAAGGCAACCACACAATGCCCACTTCAAACGGTGGCCAAAGGATGCCCAGATATGTTCATAGCCTTTGGCAATGAAAGTGACGTTATGATGTACGCCATGTCTATTTATAAACAAGCATTTATAGTTCACCGTAGAACAGTAGGTGGCGCTCAACTGCAAGGAATGATGGAAACATCCACTCATCATTAGGTAAATACTTTGTGCGTGACGTACTTGAAATGCATTTCCCTCTTTATCGGTAGGGGTGTGTCACTGGCAACATTAAAAATGTATAATTATATAATTATTTGGGGGGATTGATTTTTGGGCTAGTTTTGGGCTAGTTTTCGAGGGCCATTGGGCTAGAAATTATTTTTTGACCTGGCAACACTGCGCTTAACCGACTGTCAGTCGGCTGCGGAACTACGCAGAGAAGACAGTCTGGTTACTTAGTCGGCTTGTGTTTATCCGCGTGATCTATACAATGCTGCCACCTCACGGACACTGGTTAATCGTGCCGTAATTTCTATTTAAAAAAACCCTGCAAATTTGTATTTCTATTTATTTTGTGTTAATATAAGTTTAATTTTGAATAGTTTTTATAATCGAGCATTATTTGATAAAAATCTATCCTTATTTAATGTGTGTGTTATACGTATGGGGCTAAACAATGCTGCCACCTCACACGGATACTGGTTAATCCTGCCGTAATTCTTATTTTATAAACAACTGTAAATTTGAATTTTTACTTATTTTTGTGTAGGGGAGAGTGGGGCACCGTGAACATGCGTTCACCATGAACCACCCCACCTTTCTCCCTTAATACAAGTTCCATTTCCTAGATGTCGCAAGTAAATAATCCCCTAGTGGCAAGTGGAATAACCACTGGCGTAAATAGAACTTATCCATGTCTTCAGATTTTACAGCTATTTTCTCGTTTTATGACCATTCAAGTAAAATTTGGAGGTAACTTGGCTGATCAATTAAAACTGACTGTGAGATGTCAAGCTAATTATGTAGCAATCAATTCTGGATTGTTTCTGTGCATAAAGATGTGAGCATGCATTATTGCATATGGCTACCTATGGGGCACCATAAACCAGAAAAAAGTGGGGCAAGTTGAACCATGGTCCATGGTGCCCCATCATGATGCTGTGAAAGGAACATGTGTTCAAGGCATTACTGCGTCACGGATATGATTCACATATATTAGGTTTCATGTAAGATGGACCCCTATTAGTATTATAAGCTAAATTATAATTAAAAACATAGCAGAACCGGTGCTTATTATTCCTTCCTTTCTTTCAAAAAATGACTCGCAACCATAAGCCTAAGACGGATCGAGGTAAAGCTGATGGTGGTCTAATGAAGAGATCCGTCGAAAAAGTGGAGAATGGACGTTCATTTCGTCAAGTCGCCTGGGATTTACATATTGACAGAATTACATTGTCAAGATATGTCAAGAAATGCCAAGCTGGACAGGCTACTTCAAATGATGAGTTCGTTCCAAGCTTCAGTCACAGACAGGTTGGTACATGATAACTCTTTTTACAAATATTCAGTAGGATAACAGAACACATGACACTATCTGTATGATACAGCCCCTCATTTATAGAATCCAGATTCACAGGGAAATTCAAATCATTCACACTTTCTCCTTAGAAATCGAATCAATAAAGTACAACTTGCATTTTTTCTAGTAAGTTTTACTTACCAACAAAACTCTAGTAAATATATTCCAAACCTTTAATATGTGCACTGGTAACATTGTTCATGTGTAGGCTACGCAGAATACTTTGACATCTTATACAATCTTCCTCTTTTATGTTTCAAGTCTTCATAAAAGAAGAAGAAGAAGAAGAAGGCCTCGAAGAATACGTTGTAACCTGCTTCCTGGTGTTCTATGGGCTTGGGTACGTGGGAGTGAGGCGCCTCGCTTTTGGGTATGCTGAGCGAAAAGGAAAGGCTTACCCAGAGTCTGGGCGACAGAATGCAATGGCCGGAAAAGAATGGATGATCGGTTTCATGAAGCGGCACCGGAAGATATCCATGCGTTCTCCGGAAGCTACCAGCGATCTGTGAAATCCTTCTTCGAACTCTGGGCAAACACTCAAGCTGAGAAGAAGTTTGGTCCTGATATGATCTTCAATCTGGACGATACAGGCATCGCAACGGTGCAGAACATTCCAAAGGTCATTGCTGCCAGAGGACTGAAGCAAGTTGGTCAAATTACAGCTGCCGAAAGAGGAACACTTGTGACTGTCTGTTGCTGTGTGACTGCAGTGGGCAAATCATTGCCACCGGTTATGATATTTTCAAGAGTCCACTACAAGGATCATATGATCAAAGGTGCTCCACCAGGAACCCTTGGGCTGGCCACACAGAGTGCTTGGATGAATGCCGAACTATTTCCCCGTGTCCTCGACCACTCTATAAAACAGATGGGTTGTTCCATTCAAAATCCTGCTGTCCTTTTTATGGACAATCATGACTGCCACCTTGGTAATGACATCATTGAAATGGCGAGGGCAAACGGACTGTCCACCATTACTTTCCCACCCCATACATCCCACAAACTGCAGCCACTGGACGTGACAGTGTATGGGCCACTCATGTGCCACTACAAGAAGGCGGTGGATGAGTGGAACCTTAGCCACCCTGGAAGTCGCATTACGATCTACGACCTTCCCGAATGTTTCGGTAGGGCGTTTTTCCGAACCCTATCTTCCGACTACATCGCTTCAGGTTTTCGAAAAACTGGAATCTGGCCCCAGAATTCCGAAGTTTTCTCAGATGGTGATTTCTTGGCAGCGACTGTCTTCTCAAACAACACCGTTGTACATCCACAAGCAGATGGTGGAGCTCCAATTCAAACTAACCGTAATGTCATCTCTGCAACGACAGATGACAACCAACCAGAAGCCTTGACTGCATATTCCAGTTTTGCAGCGTTGACAAAAATACAACCATTGCCCAAGAGGAAGGCTGGCGACCAATCAAAACCCTGTGGCAAGAGAGCGGCTGTTGGAGAAGCTCAAATCGAAGAACCAGAAGACGTCCCGACCAAAGAAGAAAACAGCTGTTGTCAAGAAGATCGTTCCCCCCATTGTTTACGCCAGTTCAGATGATAATGATGATGATGTTGAAGACCACATTTCTTACCATGGAGAGTCGAGTGACTATGAAGAGGATTTCTCCGAAATGGACTGTTGTTCAGAATTAACAGAGCTAGCAGTGAAAGACCCAGAAACTGGTGACTTTGTACTTGTCAAACTGATCCCTATTAATTCTACCAAGCGAGTCCATTATGTTGGTCAAATTACTGAGGTATCAACAGATGAGGGAGAAACATGTAGATGTAGAATTCTACCGTCAGTCGAGAAAAATGAATGGACGATTCATAAAACCTGACATTGAAGACAAGTCCAGGATTGCGAGAGGTGACACCATTATGTGCCTTCCGAAGCCTATCACTACCGGTGGCACTAAGAGGATCTCATCCATGCTGCAATTCAGTGTGGCTTTAGAGGACTATCAATGCCAATGAGTGGTCTAAAGCGATCAATCTTGGGAATTACTGTGGTGCAGTTTGTAGGTGATATGATGAAGAATGTATCGGTTGCGTTATTGTTGCTACTATGACATTTGAACACTTTGAAATCGTTTCAGTGTCCATTTTAATACAGCTAACTAGAAGGTTGGAGTTATATGAGGAGGGGGTGGAGATATGGAGATAACTGCCAGTGAATTGTAATCAGTTTGAAACATTTCAGCAGGTTTGTGTAAATAATGTTTAGCGTGTTTGTTACTTTATCGGTGATTTTAGGGTATGGTTCAACGTACCCCAAGGTTATGTTCAAGGTGCCCAACCCATGGGACACCTGGAACCACGTTATATATATTTTTAAACATCAAAATAATGTCAAGATGGGAAAATGCTAAAAAATTTGTATGTTGGCAGAATGTAGCCAGGTATCAAGACTTTCTTTTGGTAAACAAAAGAAGTACACACTTTTGGTCGTTTAGGTTTCGGATCCAAAATTCAAAAACCTGTTCATGGTGCACCACTCTCCCCTATTGCAGATAACAAGCAAACATGCGTGCAGCGTCGAAGTAGGTGCAGTTGGAGAAGCAACCAAATGTCTTCGCGAGTCATCAAGCGAAATTCCTTCGATCACCAAGCAGCTTCATTGAACAGCCTCAAACCCACGACCCCATGAAAGTGGTCGAAAGAATGCTCTGCAAGACCGAGCAAAGGCGGACAGACAGACTGGCAAACTGACAGAAGTCTACCCGCCTGAAGGAGAACATCTCAACGCAGCAAGAAGCGCTATAAGGGGTTGATATGGAAGCTACAGGGCAACGGCATCCACCAGATAAAGAAAAACAGATTCATGAATGCATCATCGCGAAACACGAAAATTTCTTCAGAGGCTTCCGTTTCATAAAGCTCTTACAATGGAGCTGGGGTCGAAATATCATAGTAACTGCTACTGTACTAATCAGTTCATCAATAGACTGACTACGGGAAAGACATTGCAGAAGCATAGACTGCTGGATTATAGCCGACTCGCATTCGCCTGCTAATCGTGAAAAGGGCACGAAGTAAACGCCATTTAGAGCATGACAGGTGAACAACAAGTAGGCAGGCGTATGTTAACCGTAGATTCTACCAGCGTAACAACTATAGTTACCTGACACATAACAAGGAAGATACCGTCACATATATGAAATAAGTTGAGGAAAAAGAAACTGCAGACACAGAAGAAGACGGCGAAACGTATATGTACAGTAACACAGTAGCGTGGAGCTGATGGAAGAGACACTTTACTGAAAACATGTAATCATCATCAGCGGTCCATCGAAACGAGAATTACGTCTTTCAAACGTCTGTCATGTGTATCCTGAGGTGACTCCAGAGCCCGATTATTGATCTGCAGATCTTGTTGCAGTGTGGGCAGGTGGTGCCAGGTGGAAGGAAGACGTGATGGTACTTGGACATCTCCCTTCTCATTTCTCTTGTGCAGTTTCCCCGCCTCGTGAAGAAGATGATGTGTCTCAAATTTGGCAGTTGCCTCGCATATACATGTTTTTCTTCCCAAGTAAATTTGGCTTTTCTTCATGTAATGTTTAGCAATGCATTAGAATCGTTTTCTCTGGCTGTCACCACGTGTTCTCATACCATGTTTTAGCTGTGAAAACAATAGTTGTCGGGGAAGGCGGTTATGTGACATTCTAGCAGCCCAGCGGAGTTGGTTCTGCATTATCATTGCTATATACTATAGTTGTGTTGGCCTCCAAGAAGACACTGGCGTTGGGGCGGCGATCTTCCCATAGGGTACAAAGAATCTTTCTGAGACAACTTTGGTGGAATCTATTCATAGTCGTCAGATGACATCGATATGTAACCCATCAGTCGCTCCTGTAGAGTGGTTGTACAAACGGCTTTATAGACCATCACCTTTGTCTCTTCCATGAGGTTGTGGGTATCGTAGACTCGGTTACGCAGATCCTGAATGATGGGATGGTACAGGATATTACAATGCTGCATTTGTGCCTCGATGGTGGCCTTCTGGGATAGTTGACTCCCCAAGTAAGGGAAATGTTCAAAAATGTCTAGGGTTGTTCCATATGTTTTAATGTCATGAGGTTCTTCATTGTTGCCAGGAGCCGGTTGGTAGATGATCTTGGTTTTTCTGATGTTGATGGAAAGTCATGGACCTTGATAAGCTAGTCTTCTGCTGTGTGGGCGAGAATGGCACAGTCATCAGCATACTGAAGGTCTGTAATGACAGTCGTCATCTCTTTTGTCTGGGCATCTCTTTTGAGATGACTTAGGTTAAAAGTCTCCCAACGATCCGGTATATAATATGTAATATCGCCTGTCAAATCAGTATGAGCACGAATAAGGATTGTATGGGAAGAGACGAGACTGTATCGCGTACACCGGAAACGAACAACAACGACATAAGCTGTACCAGTTGTTAACCTAAGAAAAGGAGTCGGTCAAGACGGATTTAGAAGAAAAATCAATAAAACTCATGAAGATGCGCATGTGGGATTCTTGTATGACTAAAAGCAAAAACAACTTCTACAAGAAATTTGGAAGCTGAAACCATGCGTAACAACCAATACACTCAACACTGGTCTGCACTACGCCATTCTGGGTCGCCTTAGCCTAGGGAGAATCTCCAGGAAGACAATGTGGGCATTTAAATCGACTTCAAAGAAAGGTATACCTGCAGATATTCTACCGAAGTCAAAAGCGCCCACTTTGGCGGATTGCACAAGCATGCGTTTAGCACTCAGGAATCTACGAATAGTTGCAGTATCACTTTGGTATTCCAAGTCATCAACGTAGATATGTCATCTACGTCACGGCGTGTCACCTACGTCACGACAAGTCATCTACGTCACGGCGTGTCACCTACGTCACCACAAGTCATCTACGTCACGGCGCATATTTTGTTTAATATCTCGAAACTTAAATAACTGATCTAATGAATACACACCTGTTCATACAGAAAATCAACTCGTTTTCCTTCTTGAATAAACCAACCGCAACATGAAGTATATATAAGTCTCAAAATAATAACTAACTGTTCCTAATTTCCGCCCATGTCAGATACATGAGACACTAGGCACTTCGAGAGGTTCAATGGTATTTGGCTGTGTCACAAGAGCCGAATAAACACTGAATACAACTTTTGCAAAAGTACGTGAATAAAGTGGGCCACAAATTATAAGAAAGTATGTTTAGAAAAGGAGCAATACATGGACATCAATCTGGAAATATTTTTGTGATGTAGTTGACATTAATTCATGGCGTCATACTAATAAAATATAAAATAAATAGGAAACGATGCAAAAGTTCACTGCTGTT